>OZ010579.1:80720912-80758412 GCA_963932145.1 Acanthosepion lycidas | reverse complement strand
AGAGCCCGTAAACTCGGCCAAAAATTTCCCGTTCACATTGTAAAAACGAGGTCGTGTAGCTGTCTCCCGAGACGATACTCTTCCCTTCGACATAGCCTCGTCTGGGTATCCTCTCTCCCCGGAGGCAGAGAGTTTGACCAGCACACTCGGAAGTAATCCGGATAGTGAGTATTGATAAGTATCTTATATACATAGTTCGAACTATGGTTTCTGAACATGAGACAGGGGTTCGTTTGATTTAAAATTATAGGCTACTGAATTCACTGATTAGAATAAAATTATCCTATGCGTATCTACAACACTATATGGTTCCAGGAGTTTCAGTGCCTCCCACTTTTTAGGTGGAAGTGAAAACTAAACGTGAGGCCATATTTATTATCTTGGATTCAATCTATGACAGTACTAGTGAGTTGAGTTTTATCATTTGTTGAGATTCATTACCGACATCGATTTTCAAAATATATCTTAACACATTTTTTCTCTCCCTGTTACATTAGATTCTAAAACATTTATATATGTCATATTCACAAAAAAAAGACAACTATAGGTATCATTTGAGAAAAGGAATTGTGTATTAAAATAAAAATAAAACCCTTTAAGTTAGGATAATAGATTTAAAATATAGTTAAAATAAGCGATTAAATATGGTTAAAATATGCAATTAAATAAGGTTAAAATACGGTTTAAAATATGGTTAAAATATGGTTAAAATATGCGATTAAATATGGTTAAAATATGCGATTAAATAAGGTTAAAATACGGTTTAAAATATGGTTAAAATATGGTTAAAATATGCGATTAAATATGGTTAAAATATGCGATTAAATAAGGTTAAAATACGGTTTAAAATATGGTTAAAATATGGTTAAAATATCGAAGATGAAAATTTTAAATATAATATTTGATTTCACCTTTGCCATGTTTAACATCAGATTTAGTACTTCAGCATTTTATTTTTATTTTGGGACACGTTCTTGATGAGAGGCATCTAAGGCACGTGTGAATATTGAATCATTACTTGGAAAAAGAAATATCTTGTATGACGGCAAATCAGTGTTCGTATTTCCACATGTTTAGTTCTGCGTATTGTTGGAATAGGAATGCCTTCCTCGAAAATGTAGACGGAAGATTTACGAGCAAACTATGAACCCCATTTAAACTTGAGTATTTGTCAATATCTGAAATAATTAAGCCAGAGATTGTTGGAAATTTCTCGCCAATAACAATGGTCCCAAACTAGACACTGGGAAAAATCCTAGTCTTCTGTATTGGGAGAACGGGAGAAAGAAGAGAAAGAGAGAAAGACTGTGAGATAAGATGAATATACCGAGAGAAGGATAGATAGATAGATAGATAGATAGATAGATAATGTGAAGATTGTGATAAAGAACAGACTGAAATAGATAGATAGATAGATAGATAGATAGATAGATAGATAGATAGATAGATAGATAGATAGATGTCACAAAAGCACCTAAACACGTATCTCCTTTCAATTTGTCCAGTGTCTAAATAAGGTCCATGCCTATTTACGTCATTCTGGTGGTAAATATTAACACATTTATCATTCTGCTCGACAGTGGGGACTAACATACTCCAGCTCTGCATTCTTTACAGAGGAATAAGACTACACAAAGTGGGTCAACTATCTGGTATATATTTATAGACCCCAATATAAACGACCGATTTAATATTTAAGTCTATAAGCATTTACTATGACTGCCCAAAAGTAAATGATAATAAACTCAAGTACACATGAACACACACTATAATATATATATATATATATATATATATATATATATATATATATATATATATATATATATGACTCAATGAATTACTTAATTATGATTATTTCAATTTCTATCTATATTTCCTTGCTTGAACCGGCTTCCGATGCTCTGGACTTAGCGGCTTGGGGATAGTAGCCGTGGCTCGTGGAGACACATTCCTATGGTTAAAGAGAAACACGGATGAGTTCAACCACGGAATATGTGATCGAGCGGCGCTTTATCGAGTCTAATTCGTTACCTCTTCGTCTCTGAGGACCGTTGGTACAGTTGGTACGGCGTTTACTTCCTATCTGTTTAATTCTCAGTAGTGGATGTGCACTGTTGATGAGTCCCAAATATATGGGCGAAACGGACGTCCTGTGCTTTCTGCATTCTGTAGAGGTTTCTTCTAGACTCGATGGATTATTTAATTATGATTATTTCAAATCACCCTAATCATATATATATATATATATATGATTAGGAAGTTTTGAATAATAATAATTAAATAATTAATTATGATTATTTCAAATCATCGTAATAATATATATATATATATTTTTTTTTCAAATGATCCTAATTATATATATATATATATATATATAATTAGAATGATTTGATATAATTAGCATGATTTTAAATAATCATAATTAAATAATGAATATACCGAGAGAAGGAGATATATATATATATATATATATATATATATATATATATATATATATATATATATATATATATATATATATATATATATATACGTTGTTAGATAGTGCATCCCATTTCTCAGGACTAAACACCCAAACTACCTGCAGAATTGATTTGATAATTTTCGTGAATGTTTGTACCGAACCAACGAAACTTTTGGGAAGAGCCGAATACATTAATTTGTGCACAACGAGCCACAAGTTTCCCAAATGACCTCCTCGCGTAATGAGCTAAGAGTTTCCATTCTTCTAGAGAGGTTAACACCGAAGGTAATAGGAGACAGTCTGTTCCGGTATTTACTCAGATCTAGAGGGGCAGAGATGGAATCATACCCAAGTGGATTTACCCGGAAATGGATGTAACGAACTCAGCTCACCAATTCTTCAGCATATATATATATATATATATATATATATATATATATATATATATATATATATATATATAGTTAAACCTAGAGAGCCAGTCAGACCTGCCAAGGTTTCATTTAAGCGGATCGTCATGGAAGGTTTTTTTTCCCCATTGTGTTGGCTTGTTTATTTGCAAATCAAGACACCGAAGGTTTTCCGAGCGAGTATACTTTGTTATACATCTATTAATAATATATATATATATATATATATATATATATATATATGTATGTATGTATGTATAAATATACACATATATATATATATATATATATATATATATATATATATATATATATATATATATATATATATACATATATATATATATATATAGTTAAACCTAGAGAGCCAAGCAAATCTACCAAGGTTTCATTTGAGCGGAACCTCAGGGAAGGCTTTTTTTCCCTTTGTTATTAGGTTTTTCAAATCAAGACACCGAAGGTTTTCTGAGCGGGCTATAGTTTCTGATACTTCTATTAATACTACTACTACTACTACTAATAATATATATATATATATATATATATATATATATATATATATATATATATATATATATATAAATTTCGCTTCTGACCATGAGACCTGGGTTAAATTCAAATCTCACTATGATCGATTTATCAGTATGGAGAATTTCCGATATTATCTGAATGGATCGACGTCGATCTCAGCGTGAGGCACCTTTGGAAATTGCCTGGAAACCATAGCACAGGTTAACCCAAGCCTTGCGAGTAAATTGGGGAGACAGAACTCTTGAGGGCCGTCAATAGCTGTGCTAGAACGAAGCCATATATAATGGTGGCCCGGGGCTTGAGCGTGCTGGCCTTCAATTTGTTGATCATCCTCGATAACACGCTCTTTACCAGAAAGTGTAACTTAGGTCTGTCCAGCATAATTGCAGTATAAACCCACATCTAGTGGGCTCTGTGGATGTTGAGCAAACATAGATGCGTCTCAGCGAACGTCTGCAATAAGTTTTGGCTACCCACCCTAGTAGACGGATATCACCGAATACGAGTGGCCAACTATTATTTACATATATATATATATATATATATATATATATATATATATATATATATATATATATATATATATATCGAGAGAGAAAGAGAGAGAGAGAGAGAGAATAATAAGATTCGTTTAAACAGCTAATGTTTTATATATTGTTATGTAATATTTCTAATACATGTAGTTTTACAGAGCATAATTCTCCATAAGCACACATGAATTGCAAATATTACATATAAATATATTAAAAGGTGTCTTTACAAATCTCATTATTTTTCTGTACACCAGACTTTTCTGACAATTTCACAATTTACCAGTATATATATATATATATATATATATATATATATATATATATATATATATATATATGTAACACCAAATATGAACTGAAGGCAGGGATTAGGGCAGCATTCACCAACTTAAACAAGGAGACGGTCCATAAACGTTGCTGTTGGCTCCGAAGACATTTGGAGGCTGTGGTTAGAGCCAATGAAGATTTTATTGAATAAATTTACTCTTTTTTCAAGATAAATTTTGTAAATATAGCTCTTTAAACGAGATGTCAGTGTTATTTTAATTTTTGCTTAATTTAGACGACAAATTATCCATCACATCCTGCATATGTTAAATATACTACTTGGAAAAGTTTTATATTGTTCAAACAGCATTATTAGAATTGGATTTTATTTCTGACCAATCCATACTTTTTTATTTAAACTGTATCTTTTGAACAGGTTAGATTTTACTGGCAATAGCTTAGTTTTTATTTATATATTTATTTGCATATATGATTTTTTTTCTTAACCCACATTTTTTTCCAAAAATAAGTAAACATTCGCAGTATTATCATGAATCCGGTTCTGTCTCGCCAATGCAGATTGACTGAAATAAAATGAATCTTTCTGATGACGCTTTTTGATCTTTGTCAAATTAAGACTTTACAAAAGTGTCTTGTATATTTCCCATTTCGTTGGATTACCATCCAAATTTCATCACATATATATATATATATATATATATATATATATATATATATATATATATATATATATTACTTTCTGGCGGTCATTCAAATTTCTTTCAAATTAGGTTTTTAATGTTTGATGCAAGGCAAGCTTCCTCTTGGCGTAATTGGTGCAGTATAATCTTGTTTCATTCTGTGTGATTGGATTATCAGTATCAAACCTTGTCGAATCATCAGAAAGAAGCCACTAGACACAGTCGATGAAAATTATTCACTGAGGCAGAAATACTTTTTAAGTTTGCGGAGATAATATGTCTGATATGTCCATTGGAACATCAAGGTAAGCATGATGTATGGAAATGTTTTGTTTATTTTTGTGTATCAAGAGAGAAAGAGAGAGTCTCTTTATTTTTCAAATACAAAACGATTTTAGCGTGAACAACAAATTGATATATCGCTTACAAACATAGACCGGGATGTTTATAGCCCTGTCTTCTCTACGAGAATGATTTGTCTCCTATATGTGTCTCTCCCACCTTCTTGGAAAACCCACACAGACACACACACGCATACATACACATATATATATATATATATATATATATATATATATATATAATATTAGTGGTAAATATACACATACATATGCAAAATATATAAATATATATACATAGGTGCATACACATACATATATATTTTTTGAATAGAGGATAGAATCCAGGTAGAACTCAATATCCAGGACAGAGTAAGGATATAATAAAATGGCTTAAACACTAATATTCCATGGTCATAATTTATTCCATTGGAATCGTAAATACGATTCAATTCATCAGACCTACAAATTCAAAAAGAAAACAAAAAGAAGAACTCCGGAAATAAAAATAGAATTCAGAGAGACTGTAAGTATGAGAGCGTGGGACGAATGTTAGAGCTATAGAGAGGGGTGACAGACGAGAGAAGGAGGGAGATTATATATTATTATATTATATTATTATACATTATTATATATTTTATTATATTATTATATATGTCCATGGAATATTAGTGTTTAAGACTTTTTATTATATATATATATATATATATATATATATATATATATATATATATATATATATATATATATATATATATATATATATAGTACCACGCTATCTACCTATGTATGGAGAACCAAACAAGAAGATAATGTAGACCCCATCCTTAAATGGGAAATACTAAAAGAATGCCCCAGGTATAAAGCAGGCCATAAATTTTGTAAATTATGTGCAGAGGAGAAATTAGCCATAGCTTTATTTGATCATCCTAGCCAATTATTAAACTCAAAAACTGAAATCCTTAACGTATGTAGACACAAAAAATCTTGGTTACTTATTTAGACGGTTTCCACCTTAGAATTTTTATTTTTTATTTTTTTTACTCCCCCCTCCCAATTTTTTTTAAATAAATCCCCCCCCATCTACTTAGTTTGTGGTTCTTCGGTCACGTGGTATGGTTTTAATTACGGCCTATAAATATGTGTTTCTCTTTACCTCGTTAGCCATACTTTCTCTGACGATCCATTTAGGTGAAACCTAGGTAGGTTTGTCTGGCTCACTAGGTGTATATATATATATATATATATATATATATATATATATATATATATATATATATATATATATATATATATGCACTTTCACGTTTTATTAAATGATACATATAAAAAAGAAAGTTTGCTGCACAAATATGCATTTTGTTTTTGATTTTTAATCAATTTTCCTCGAGCAAGGCGACAAAGCTACTAAGATACAAGGATTTACCGAGTGTGAAAGAGAATAAGAAGACATTATTGAGGAAAAAGAACAATAAGGGAATAGGTTTCAGGAAGACAGAAGATGACATCTGACGTTACATTTCAATTTTAGAAGTTTATGTGTCTTAGGAAAGCAAGAAATCGAAAATCAGCTCCACCTTTGAGATGTGTGAGAAAAGAAAGTATTAGAATAGAATTTACGGTTCAGGTAGCAATTTCCATAGTTAAAATATGAGACCGAATAGCCACTCTAGCATGACGCTTAAATTCATGTGGTCAAGTTACTAAGAAGAAGAGATAATTAGAACTGTAGTTCATTACAACATATATATATATATATATATATATATATATGTAAAATAAATTGTACTTAATATATTTCAACAAAGGTAACGGCATTTATATATATATATATATATATATATATATATATATATATATATATGTATATATATATATATATATATATATATATATATATATATATATATATATATATATCTTAGATACACATATTATACGTTGTCAGTAGTCGATATAAGCATTTCACTTATGAAACTTAATTACATTTGAATTGTAACCTTCCCAAAACATGTCGTGATATTGCTAATAAAAATGTTATCTATGATTGATAACTTTTTAAAAATGAGACGGTTGCGCATAGATTGTGAAAAAATGGATAGCTGTGTGTATTTTATCCAATTCATATAAACTTTTATTAAAATATTTTATTCACATCTAATAGCTGTCCTTCTTTTTAATTATTTATTAGAGACACGATAGGAGTATAAGAATCGTATTAGTAAGATTCTGTGGACCTATTCCACCGTTGTCTTCTTGTCAGGTCTCAAAATGCGATCAAAGCAGGTGAAACCACTAGAGATAAAGTCACAAAAAAACCTTCCTTTTTAATCGTTATGCATCAAGAAAAGCGATAAAATAACTAAAACGCAAAGTTTTACTGACATGAAATAAACCGAGAAAACGTTAATGAATAGAGGGGACAACAGTATAACGGGAATAAAAATGAGATAGAAGCTGACGATTGGCGTTGCATTTACCTTTTTCTAGTTCATAATAGGCAGTAAAAGCATTCTTCTACGTGATATGATGGTTAGTAAGCTTGTCTCGCTAGACCTATTACTGAATAGTGAGTTCGATCCGTGCGTTTGGCATTGTGTTACATCTAAGCTGCGCTTAGAAAGTAATCATAGTTTAGAGAAAAGCAAAAAAAAAAAAAATGGCGGAGTGCAGGGAAATAAACTATAAGACGGAACTTATGGTTACGTCTAGTAAATTCAACAGCTAACTTATCATTTTACTGTTGAAATTATTTTATGAAACCGTAACTTCTATGCTAATCGTTTCTTCTCCCGCATTTCCTCTTTGTGAAACTCTCTTCCTGCTACATTTGTTATTTTTTAAATCATTTCACCCCAAGGCAGACAATAAAGCTCCTATGACGAAAGCAGATACTTTGTGTTAAAGAATATAGGAAAAATATTAAGGAGAAGGAAACATGAAAGAACTGGAATTCAAAATTCAAAAAACAAAGATTAACCTTGCATTTAAAATTTTGAACTTCAAAGGTGACTGGGAAGCAAGAAACTGGAAAGGATTTCCACAAGTGAGATGTGCGAGAGAAGAACTTAGTGTTGCATCTAGCCATTTGAACTGTAAAATGATCCGCCCTAGCCAATAAGCTAATCTTTTTCTTTTATGTGCCTTGGCCATCCCGAGGCAGGCTATCATGGCTCTCCATTTGCCCCGTCTGTTGTAGTTCTCAATAAGTTTTGTCATTTTGCTACATCTCTCAGACCCTGGCATGACATCCACTCGCGTAAGCCCACTAAATATGTCACGGGTTGCCTTCCCTTTTTTTATATTCGCCAGTAAATATCAGATTATCCAAGCCTTCATTTCTCATTACCTGTCCCAGAAACTTCAGCTGAAGAGAGACTTTCATCAGCCAACCTCTTGAACCAAGGCAGCACAACCTTCTCAAGCCACTTGATAAAGGCTTCCGTGTTGGGTCTGATGCTCTCACCAACAAATCCGGTAATTCGGTTCTAATCAGAATGATCAGAATAAGTCTTCCAAGCCGCCATTCTTTCATAATCACGATTAGACTCATCCAAGTCTTTCCCAATTCTTAACACTGTCCTTAGATTGATATCCCAAACACTGTGGAATGTTTGTAATGTTCTGGCGCCAATACCAAGCAGTACAGCATGTCGTTTCAAAATTTCTTACGGGGTAAATTGAGTCATGGTGCTCTTCATTTAACAGACTGTGCCCAAATGACGCTATAGCGCGCTGTTGACAAAATCAAAGACAATCACCGCGCATATGAGAAATTAAAAAGACAAAATAGTGACAATTTACGCATCGCGTCGCATCCTGTGTGTATATATATATATATATATATATATATATATATATATATATATATATATATATATATATATATATATAAATATGTGTGTGTGGGTCTCTTATGTATTTATAACCTTTAATCAGTATCTTAATCCAACATTACTTGTATTTCCAGAAGCTTTGTATATAGTGCTTCCAGGTGGTTGAGTAAAACATCCTATTTTAAACAGCGAAATTAATATCTACCGGCCTAGAGATGGAAAGTGGCAGGTTTATATTTATAAATGAATAAATGAAGAAAAATGTGAAGATAACAGTCATCGACACTTTCAGTAAAAGAGGGTCGGTGCCTTTTGCATTGCAGCTGAGTAGCTGTATGAAGTTGGTTTTAATAAAAATCTTTGGAAAGTCATAATCATGAAAAATTTAGCCAGAATCTACAGGCAAAACAATTAAGAAAAAAAATTCAAAATTCGAAAAAAAATTCAAATTCAATAATTATATATTTCTCGGTATGAGCAATTGTCGATATATATTGCAAGATTTCAAAATTGTTCTCGTGTTGATTATTACTGATTTTTTACAGACTTTTTTCGAAAATGCTTATACAGTAACGACTATAATAATGAAGATGACTAATTGGAAACAAAATATATAAAATATGTTGAATTGATGCTGATAATTCGATGGACGGATAACGTAAGCAACGAAGAATTGTTTTAAAAAAATGGAAACACAAGTTACTCTTTTTTTAAATCATTTCAATCCAGCAAGAAGCAACGGCTTACTAAGTGTTAGAGAATATGAGAAAAATGTATTATTAAGGAGATAAGGCAATAAAATAAATATAATTAAAAAGACGGAAGATAACAATTGGCATTTCATTTTTGAAGATCAAATTTGACATGGAAACGAGAAGCCAGAAGAAAGCTCCACAAGGGAGATGTGCGAGAGAAGAAACAGTTAGCATTGAATACACGATAACATCTAGCTATTTCAAGTGGAAAATGAAGAGACCTTGCCACCAGTCTAGTGTTGCGTTTAAATTAATATAGTCTAGTTACCATAGAGGAAATTAATATTTATTTTGAAAAATGCAAAGATGTGGTCAAAAAATAGAGAATAGAAGAAGGCTGGTCTTCAACCTGTCTTACCTTAAACTTAGCTGGCCACGATTACTGACCCAGCATTCCACTGAATTCCTTACAGCAAAACAACACATTCTTACTTACCATTCTTATTACATCCACCGTACGTCCTGGGTATGGCCATACACTATACTCGCGTCCTGCGTTAGACGATAAACTACATCCAAAAGCAACGCCTCTGATCAGGTTTTGAGGAGTGTGGAACCACCTCTTAGTTGCTGGTGTTCCCAGGTTCGCCCTGACCTGGGGTGGTAGCACCTGTTAGGGTCCCAGCTATTGACAAATAGTAAACCCGAAACTGGGGTCAAAACACCATGAAAGTGTAAAAATGGGTTTTAATACCAGAAATACTTTAAAAATTATAACCAGCAATACTGTTTTGAAAAATATGACCAAAAATGTTTTTAAAAAATAAATATTACTAGCAATACAATTTAAAAAAAAAATATTACCAATAATATATTTTTGACAAAACAAAATATTACCAGCAATAAAAATTTTGTCAGCATTAAATAACCCATTGAGGTTGACATGCCGTAAAACAAACCAAACCAAACATTCACCGTAATAGCTCAAGTCCCTACGAAGTCATTACCATAGAGGAAAGTTTATCAGAACAATTACCATGAAAATATTTATAGAAAAGGCGCAGGTAAGCTACATTACGTCAGTGAGAAGGTGACTGAAACCGACACGCCAGATCAGGGCCAGCAATATTGCAGATTCTTCTTTGGACTTTACCAAGAATCTTTAAAACAAATGTGGCAGCAATATTCAAAGCGTGGATAAATCGTCTTATCGGTATGTTAGTTACACTTCTATTCAGAATCAGAAAAAAAAAACAAAAAAAAAACAACCGAAATTCCTTTGACACATAATGTGGGAGAGGGGCTTGGCGAATTTGACACCGAGCGAACATTCCGTAAGGAGAAAAGTATCAGGCGAGGCAGTGGGTCACTTATCTGAGCGACTTGTGCGAATTAATGACAAAACAAAGGATAGGAAATATTTAAAAAAGACAAATCTTACTAAGGGCTACAAGGAATAGGAAGTTGTGGAAAGCCATGATATAAGATACACAGTACATGCAAAAAAGAAGATAGTTAAGAAAAAGTAATTTGTATATATATATATATATATATATATATATATATATATATATATATATATTCTATACTTGTTTACCACTTCATTTTTTTCATCTGTTTAATTCTCTCAAGTATTGGTTATTCAGATAAAACATGTGTTTGCAGCGTACATTCCGAAACTTCGTTATGTTCTTACGAGCATTTAAGCCAGCATTTCGATACTAAATTATGCTAGTATAAACAGGGCCTTTTACGTTTTAACCTGTGCATAAATGTAGTCTATGATGTGGAATACGTGTTTATATTTATTGTATATAAGCTAAGGTGCAAATATTTATCAATGCATATATGGAGATAAGTGTAAATTTTCCTATATGAATGTTACACATGGTATTGAAGTGATTTCCTGATACCGTTCTCCGGAATAACGAACACATTCTTGTTTAACCGCCATCATTATTACACCCATAGCCCGCTGAATCTACTTTTAACTCGACGGTCGATCTCGGCTGACGAACTCACAATAAAATGAATTCATTCCATTCTTTTCTTGCAGCAGTCTCCGAGAAAGAAAAACGAAATCAGTAGTAAATCTGGAAAATTTAAAACGGTTCTCGTATATATAAATCACTGATTTTATTCATATTCTGTCCATCTATCCATCTAGCTACTGTTACGGCTCAGTGGATTCTTTGAACATGATAATAACCCCGCTTATTTTTATTTTTTCTGGTCGGCAGAAAATGTTTATTCATTGCTTCCTATATATCTTTTTTTTTTCTCTTCTATTTTGTTTTTTTTTTCTTCTTTGTCTTGTCCTATCTACAATTCTCATTTTAGAAGGTTTTTTCTTCTTTGCTGCATTTATTTATTTGCTACTATTCATCATTTGTTTAACTTCTTTTTATTTTATTCGTTTGAACCGTTTTTTGTTTTTGTTTTTTCATTTTTCTTTTTCCTCTTAATGCTTGTTCGCTACACTTACATTCTTATTGTCCTAGGGTGCGTTCATCCCTTCATTTTCTTAATCTGAATAATTCTCGCTGGCCGACTTCTCTCCTTATCTTTCCTCTATATTCTTGCTAAAACCGTTCTTTGATTCTTCTCGGACGTTTTATTAACATCTCTTTCGCATCAGCATGTCTTCCGTGTTAGGCTCTCTTTATGAAGTTTCCTAAAATGTTCACTGCCCGACCCTCTTCTCAATATCAGTTCTTCAATGAGTAAACAGCGAAATGTTCTTTCATTTTTTTTTAAGAGATAAAGAAACTTGAGAGAAAAAAAAATTGTACTACGTGGGTTGAACCGTGAGGTGAATAAGTTGAATATCTTATATGTTTCATAGCTTAATGTCGATCTTCTTAATAGACCTGAGTACTTTATAAAACTCAGTCGTATACATTCTTCAGTTTTAGCTTACCATCCGAAATCTTTATCAAACTTCTCTGATCTTTGATAACAAGTTTCTTTCTTTATTTTCTTTATTTATTAATCTCACGCACGACTCAATAACCCAACTCTCCTTAAAGCAAAACCTGTTTGAATTCTTAGCTATACTTAATGAATCCACCTGTCGCAAAGTCAGGAATGAAGTAAGAAGAAAGAAAAAATACAATAATGTGAATAAAAAACATGGGATTTGCATTTTAACCTAACATAATATCGTCTAGTTAAGGAAGCTTCATTTCATAAAATTCTACTCCCTTAAGTAGACGACATTATTGACACAATGGTGGAAAGTCGGATATGGACAAAGTAGACCTTTCATAAAATGTATATTTTCGATTGAAGATAGATCAGTGGAAGCTACTTATCATTCGTATATATCGAAAAAGGTGGTTTATTTTTTTATTCTTCGTATTTTAACGTGTGCTTTTGCTGAGTGATCAGTACATAATGATTTATTTTAGATTGGTCATTTTTTTCTTCTATATTTGATGGAAGCTTGACAGCATTTTTTCAAGTTTATTTGATTTACTTGCATTATTTCGTGGCCTTATTTAGGAATCATCTATAATACTGCGGAATGCTGATAATATAAAAATTGTCGTATATATATATATATATATATATATATATATTAATTACAATTATAGGTGCAATTATAATTTATAAATTCATGAATCATTCATACAAAAAAACAAATATAGAGGTTAATGATTTAAATGGCGAGAATACATCTTTGCAAACAATATCAATAAAAAACACCAACCCCGAACCTGTATATGATTGATATGATCCCTGTTTATAAATTCCAGTTGCATAAGGTCTTTTTAATTTTTTGCAAGCTTTCTTCTATTCCTACAGACATCCTCAGGTATGGAAATAGATTTGTTCTTGTTTTTACTTCTCGTAGCATTTTTTCGGATTACATCTCTATTTTCGTTGTCCTCGTATTAACGAGAAGTAAAAACAAGAACAAATCTATTTCCATACCTGAGAATGTCTGTAGAAACAGACAAAAGCTTGTAAATATATACAACACACACATGTAAATGTATATATATATATACACTCAATACACAAACACACACACACACACACACACACATATATATATATATATATATATATATATATATATATATATATATATATATATATATATATATATATATATATATATATATATTATAGGATACTGATTAAATAGGAAATGTTTATAGATCTAATGTTTCACTTCGTCAGAGAATGAGATATGAGGAAAACAGCATTTCTTGTATATATTGGCTAAGCAGTCTTTATCTGCTTGGATTTGTTAAGCATTGTTATTGTAAATTATAGCGTTCT
Source organism: Acanthosepion lycidas (assembly GCA_963932145.1). NCBI lineage: Eukaryota > Metazoa > Mollusca > Cephalopoda > Sepiida > Sepiidae > Acanthosepion > Acanthosepion lycidas. Next base: position 80,744,344 of record OZ010579.1, on the reverse strand, counting down.
GGACTCATGGGCAAATGACATGTCCTTTGGAAGCTACAAAAAATAACGGAATCCATATATATATATGTATATATATATATATATATATATATATATATATATATATATATATATATATATATATATATATGTGTGTGTGTGTGTGTGTGTGTGTGTAGTAATAAAATATAGTAGTAAAATAGTTATTTATTATATAATATAGTAATAAAATAGTTATTATTATCCCTATATCTTTGGTATTTGTTTTTGTCACCTACCGTGATTCTTCCTATTTGTCCCATTTAATTCTATAAGAGAGCAGTACGTAATACTACTACTACTACTACTACTACTACTACTACTAATAATAATAATAATAATATATATATATATATATATATATATATATATATATATATATATATATATATCATTACGTACTGCCCTCCTTTAGTGCTAAATGGAACCAATTAAGGAACAATCATGGTGGGTGACAAAAAACCGAAGACAAAGATATAGGGATAATAAAAAAAAAACTATTTTATTACTAAAATATACAAATGGGGATTAAATATGTTGGGTTATATTAAAAGAGGGAAGAGGGTGCAAATCAAAACAATGAGACAAAATAAATATTACAGGACAAAATAATGAGACGGTACTCATCTTTTCAGATAGGTAAAGATTATATTGTCAAAAGGACTTATGCCAAAGTTGCATGAAATTACAAATGCCAAAAAGGCAAAATGAACAATGATAAAACAACAATAGAAACAAAGGACTTATCTGTTATTTGAAAAAGTCTTTTTCTCTTCCTTTTTTTTTTAGTGTCTCTCTTGTATGTTTCTCTTTTCTTTTATATTTCTTTTTCTCTTTTCTCGACTCCTTGCCGGGTAGAAAGTTTATCTGTGAAATGGATTTTTTTTTTTTTTGGTTTCCATTCTTTCTTTTTTTTTCGTCTTGTCTGGTGGTTAAGTGAAGAACAGATTGAATCTTTCTTTTCCCTAGCTCTCAGGATAATATATCTTTCTTTGTTTCATTGTATCTGCTTCTTTTAGAAAGCTGAAATTGGATTTATTTAAATCAACATTTTACTGAATTTTTTCGGCTCAGAAACCTTAAGAGATTTCTATCAGTTCCGCACATTCAAATTTATAGCAGATCATAGGAAGTTTTAGCTGGACATCCATTTAGTTTGAATTCTTAAGAGAGACTAACTTGGTGGTGGTCTTTATTTTCGCATCTCGATTTTGACACATGACCCATGACTTCCAGATGTGGATTTTTACTTGTGTGGGCGAAAAGAAGTCAATGATCCTTTTTCTTTGTCTGGCGTATGTCAGAGAGCTCAGCATTGCTTTAATGTCTGTATTGTATCCGGTTAAATCATCACGCTACCAAGTGACCAAGAAGGAAAAAGTGTACTTTTCACAGGACACATAATCTTTACTCTCATGCATGCAAGTTTGATCAAGAACCGTTAATTGTCAATTTGACTTTGTTTCGTTTTCATTTTCACAATTTGTGAAAGTACTGGCTTCTCATTCAGAGCAGTTCTAAAATGTAAACATTAGTGTTGATTAAGTAAGAGTTCGTAGCAATATATATATATATATATATATATATATATATATATATATATATATATATACTCACATATTGCGTATATACACACTTACACACACACACACGCACACACATATATATATATATATATATATATATATATATATCCATATTTGGGCAGCAAATTTTCTCTCAAGCATCTTTCGTTGCTAAAGGCCCAACAGTGAATATGTACTTAATCTTTTATTGGGTTTCTCAGAATTCTAATAATTTTACATTTTTCAAGAGTTAAAGAATATAAAATTTATCCAGAGTTGTTATTCCGAGCGCTAGTTCTATAGCTGTTAACACAGACTTTGTTTTGGTATGGTCATTTTTATGTGTTGTCTGATATATATATATATATATATATATATATATATATATATATATATATATATATATATATATATATATCTTCCTAACTACTGAGGATGAGTGGAACCAAATAATATCATTTACGTATATAAAAACGCTTATAAATTTACTCTGCAACGGATCAGTCTTAAAATATCCGTAAGTATTCAAAGGGAAAGCTTATATTCACAAGTCCATTGTAGTTATCTCCCTTGATTTTATCTCTCATTTTCCTTTGCGTTAAGATACGATCTATTTTTTTTAATTAATATATGCATTCTCAGTCAATAAGAAAAAAATAAAATAAAAGTGTCGACAGTAAAAAAGAAAATAGAATTTATAGACAATCTCCTGTACATAAACGCACGCACAGTGTTTGAGTGGATAATTGTTTTGGTAAAAATGCAATATTACCTCTTCATCCCCTTCAAAACAACTTCACCAGTGCCCAAATATAAAGGCATCTATACCCAATCGAAAATCGATGTAAATGTCTGGACTGAAATCGTATCACTTTTCTCTTGTAACTATAAAGAATATTATAGGAGCTGTTCAAAACCAAATATAAACTCGAGAGACGGTCACAAAAGGAAAAAAATCAACGTAGTATATTTATTCTAGGGAGAACTATGTGTGTCTGTCGAGAATGTTATAGGCCTCAGTGGTCACGTATACGAACAGATGCAGGCATGAGAAAATGATATATCTGATATATATCTAAAAATTTACTTAGATATCGAATTCAAAATATATTCAATTTAATGCAATTTTACAAAATTCGTATATTGACAATATTATAGAAAATTTTATTTAAATAAATAACACACTTATATTATGTTCTTGATTCGTAGTATAGACATATATATATATATATATATATATATATATATATATGTGTGTGTGTGTGTGTGTGTGTGTGTGTATTTTGACAGAGAATGTTCTATAACTCAAATAATATTAAACACATGTCATTTAGTTTTATTATTTACATTGTTCGGATTGTTATCCTAATTCTTATTGCCATATTCACGACCTTTTTTTCTGTTATACGCCCCGGTCTTCTTTGCGTGTTTGTGATTTCTATCAGAACCCTTTATTTTCTCCACCGGGGTAAAATGTTCTACTTCCACGTGCCATGTCTCTTCCGGATGTCTCAGTTATTTTCCTTTAACTCAACTCTCCAAGTGTTTGTTCATCACTGCACTAAACAAATATTGCACTCACAACTTTTGGAGTCAATTCACTGGATCCAACAAAAGTTTTTATCCACTGGGCCATGCGTCCTTGAGGAACGAGAACAACTTATCCTGATGGACGAAATGCAGGGTTACGTTCGAAATTCCAATTACCTGAAGAAGGCAGGAGAGTAAACGGCCAAACGTCGTAAATATGGCAATAAATATAAGGACAAGAGTGCAAACAATGTTAATAATGTAAGTAATAAGAATGTCTCATCTCAGAAATATAGATAGAAACAGATATTTAATGTTTAATTAATTTTAATGATCGACTTTTCCAAATTAAAACGAATCCTTCTCTAAGAAGGTACAAATTCCATTAGAAATTGTCCACACATCATTTTGGAAAAAAATATCTACAAGAAATATGGTCCAAGCTTTCGTCTTTCTTAAGTCATCATCAGTGGAGGCACAGGGAATTGGTGAGTTCCGTCTGTTTTCGAATTTCACGGAGCGCTGTCAAGACTTGTGTTTCTGTATTGCTTCTAAGAAATTGTCTCTCTCCTACAGACTCCTGCTACGGTTACCCTAGTCAACACTACTCTACTGTCTTCTACTTTACTGTCTCTCTTGTGGTGAAAGGGTCTTTTATATAATGATGAATGTTAGGAAGATCAAATATCCTTCTTTTCAATCATCATTGATGATAAGATTATTTTTAAAATGATGAAATATCCTGATTTTTTATCATAACTAATGATAACTATGTTTAGAATTATGAAAAACCATAATTTGGAGCCTAAACTCATCCGATAAATGACGTCTTGATAAGGTTGTGGTCGTCAAATATTTTTTTGTTTTTAAAAATCACAATTACAACGATCACAGTAACAATTTCTTGGATAGGAAAAACACTACGGTACCTTCATTGGTGGATTTCATCTTAACATCAAAAAAGTGATCAGAGAAGGAGAAAAGATTAGTATAAAAATAGACCTAATATGTCTATATTATTTAATGAACATGAAAATATGCTGCTAAAATACGCATATATATATATATATATATATATATATATATATATATATATATATATATATATAGGAATGGGGAGGAAAAATGTACATACTAGCACAACTAGTTGCACGTATATAAGGAATTAGGTTGGTGCAAAAATAATGTCGTTTTTTGACGATTTTTTTGATTATCGTTCACCCATTTATCCAGCTTTTTTGATTTCCCTATTTGCTTTAAATGGCGAACGACCGTTGAGTAGTCGACCTCGAGTACAACAGCAACTTCTCGTGTGGTTTTGCGAGGATCGGCTTCAATTAAGGCTTTCAAATGTTCGTTATCAACCGCAGTCTGCCGGCCGCGACTGTCTTCATCTTCGAGGCTCTCGTCACCATTTCGAAATTTCTTGAACCACCGTTGTGCCACACGTTCGTTAGTGGTTCCTGGGCCAAACGCATCATTGATATCAATGAATTAATTCAGAAATCATATATAAAATAACATATGTGAGAAAACGACATTATTTTTGCACCAACGTAATATATTTATTCCTAAGGTGTTATAAATGCAGTGCTCAGTGTTCTCAAACATATCTATAAGTATATATTAGAGCATGAAACTCAGAGTAGTGTTATCAGCGTTGTATATATATATATATATATATATATATATATATATATATATATATATATATTAATCATATACATTGTTACATTGGAAAAAATGAGTATTTGTTTCGACGTCTAATGTTGTCATGTTAAGTAGTCAAATAAAAATCGTTTATTAGCAATACCATTAACCACCGGACGAGACGTCTTTAGACGTTGAAATAAACATGCATTTTTGTTGTGGGAATTATTGTGACCAAGTAATTGATTAAGGAATAACAAAGCAAGAGGTTGCAGATTAATAGTGCATGGAACTGTAAATAAAACAGAAGTGTTAGACGGCATGAGAGTGTCTCTCTGTCTCTCTGTCGATTGACCAGCGTTCAAACTATACCAGTGTTAATATTTAATAACCCCCCAAGAAGGATGTATGTGGCACAAGGCCGAGTTTGCCGTGGGTTATCTGAGCCAGTAGGCTCGGCCAAAAATATTCCCTTTGAACCCGCCTAGACAGGTTCAGGGACTGTCCACCTCCCGGACGAAACTTTGCCCTGAGTCAAAGCCTCGTCCGAGTTCCTCTCTACAGAGGCAGAGAGTTCGACAGATGAACAGTTTGGCACTGTTCCCCCGAGGAAGACTTTTCCTACTATTTTATAGTAAGTGGAAGAGTCCACAATAGTCTCATTAGAGGGAGCAGACCACAACACCCCCTTTTCAGCCTTTTTTATTTCATTACCGCACAATACTTTAACAAAAAAAAAGGAAGAAAAAAAAATCAGCCACAACCACTTTGAAAAAAGCTATATATAGTAATGTGACACTATTTAGCTATGATAATTGGTCGACTAATTAAGAATGGAAATTAAAAACGAGAAAGAACTATAACGAAAGACATACCGAGCAACATTATTTTTTTAACAAAAGAAAAATGGGTAAAGATTTTACTTTCATTTACGAAGAAAGATATTTTTTCGCAGAAGACAGAAAATTCGTAAGAGACGCAGATTTCTGATTCTGTCAGAATTAATTAATATCATGACGCGACATGGAAAACAGAATTCTAAAAGATAAACAACACTGGGCCAAGCATGCGACCGAGAAGGAATTTCAGTGAGACCACCCTAAAAGATTAGCCACTAATTATCTTTCGTAGATATCATTTGGTTTTCGTTCTTGCGTCCAGCGAAGAGACCCATCTGTAGTATGTCCGGATCTTGTCATGACAAAGAGAGTGAAGTACCATGGTAACAGAATACGGATAAAAAATAACAATCTGCCACACGCGTAGCAATAATAAAAATTTCAATTTGGTCAGCTGCATAAAATCAGAATTAATCGTAATTCGGTTATCTTAAAAAAAAAATGACGAAGAAACCCATTGTTACTACATGTTCAAACTGTTAACGACAGACTTTCTGTCACGGCGAAAGCACATCTGAGAATGCGATAATATTGAGACGAGAAAGACAAAGAGATTTAATCTTCAAATGGAGACGACCACCCAGTTAAGTGTTGACTACCAAACTCCGCTAATGAATTCCAGCTGACTCCAAATTAAGATAAAAATTTAATGATCACAATATGCGTTTCATAAGAATTCTGGCCGATAGAAAAGAAAGAAAGAAAAGGGAAAATATTTTTTTTTCTTTGGGCGATAATTGTAAACTGAGACCTGTCTAGCCACACTCACACTGCCGAGTGCTCATTGTCTGAGTGGTAGCGTGAGTGATGGGCGAAGGTGAACATATGAGAAAGAAGGAAAACCTGTTGACGCCCACTGAAGGGACTGGTATGAGATACCAATATGAGAAAGGAAAAGTTTAGAAGGATAATTCTCCTCCGACCTCTCCCCACAGAAGGGGGAGGACCCCTATAAAACAGAAAGTAATTGACTTCAAACAATGGAAAGTGATAAATTTTCCTGTCTGAAGACAAACAGAATCTTTATTGGGGATTTGGAATTATCGAAGAACCCAAACCACGACAGGCCCTAACCCGGTTTTGGTCGGCGTCCATATAAACGAACGACTCCAGAGTTTGATCGACAGTCTCCGACAGTTTCGAAAAGAGTTCTAGAGAGAGCACAGTAAGAGTCTCAGTTAGAGACCAGCCTCGTAGGAGCTGACCTCAAGATTTCCACGCATTCCAACTTAGACTTCTAACCAAAAGCATTTTTTTTAAAGAAGACCGACTTAGACTTACACTATCAAAGCAAGTTTTAATGAATATCGCCTGAAGACACCAAAAAGCAGTTTATTGAAAAAACAACTTAAGATGTCAAGACTCGCTTACGAAACGCAAAAGTATCACGAATCCATTGAAGCGGGTTCGGAGAAAGACGCTCTCCTATATTCAGCAGACAGATATAAAGATACTTGTTATTTTTTTAACATATTTGAACCTCTTGAGTTTATTTCATTATTTTTCTTTTACATACACTTGTTCGGTATCACTTTTGCCCCGGATCCGGCTTGCACCACGGCCCAACGCCTGATTGATTTCGTCTACCTAAGATCAAATCACAACCTGGGTAGATTAGACTAGAGATCAAAGCAGTTACTTCGGTAACCAGACGTTGGAGGCGAACTGGGAACGAAAGGCTGATATCGAATCTAACCAGACATCGACCAAGACAACCAGAGGGGTTAGGGTCACCCATGGTTCCGTGGTTAACCAGATTTCCATCCGAACCAACCAAGAGTTAGATCGTCACAGATGGTGCTGCAATCAGCCCAGGGTTATAGAGGGTCACAGGAATTACGTCATAAATTTAAAAAAATATCTTTTTAGATTTCGAAACGCATTTCATGTGTTAAAGATAATCTCCATTCATTATTCCAGAATAATGAAAAAAAAAATTGGATAAGTTTTAATCGTAAATCCTGTGATTATTGTGTTTTTTGTGACACTACGTCGCTAGAAGGAAAGAAGAAAAAAAGAAAGGCGAGAATTAAATTTAGGTGATAAGAATCTATCACGAAAATGACACTAAGCGGTGTTATTTTTCTGACAAGGAAAAGTGGTAAGATTTTTATTTCCATTGTCGAGAAAGTAAAACACAGAATTTAATCTGATTTATGTTACGGGGCGGAGAGTAAGATATGTCCAATCTGCCCATATCAATGGTAAAGGGAATTTTCAAGTTGGACAAGTTACCTCCCGCAGAATTCTAAAGGGATAAAAATAAAAATTAATTAAGCACGCACTGTCCGAGAAAAACAAAAGTGTCCGCTGACCACCATGACGGAAAGGTTAAGCTTTTGTCTATATGCAGAATATCATTGAGAGGAGCACCTGTTTATCGTCAGGGCTGGCTATGATAGCGAAACTATTTTATCGGATCAGTAATTGGCACCAAGAATGCAAATACGTCCAAATGCCCACCCACTTGATGCTGGCGAAAATCTGATTGACGAATTCCAGGTGATTCGATTTAGATAAGAGTCTAGGGTGTGAGGTCTCCTCGAAGAAAGGAAAGAAAAGAAAAGAAAAAAAGGGAAGATATTTTTTTTCTTTGAGCAAGATTTTTTAAACCGAGGCTGGTCTGGCCACACCCACGCTGCTGAGCGCCCATTGGCTGAATGGATGCATGAGCGTTAGGTGGAGGTAATCATGTGAAGAAGGAGGGGAGGCCTGTTGCGCCCCACTGAAGGGATAGGTGTGAGATGCCACTGTGAGAGAGAGGGGAAACCCGTTGACACATTCTGAGGGCATGGTGAGATACCAATATGTGAACAGAAGAAGGTGGGAAGACGAATGACTTCCAAAATGGAAAATAATAAAATTTTCTTGACATTAAACAAAGAAGTGGATTGTGGGTTTAGAATTATCAAGGAACCTCAAATCCCGACAAGCCCACCCCGGTTTTGGTCGGCCTCTATATAAGCAGAGTCGCAGCGAGTTAAGTTCAAGTCCAGTTCCAGTTCGAGTTCAAGTTCGTAGTTGGGGTTGGAGACAGACAGGCAAGCAGTTGTCGTGAGCTGAGAGCTCTGAAGACCCGCCTTGCAGAAGCTGACTAAGATTCGCGCATTATCGACCTCAACTTCTAGCCAAGAACAATTTATTTTTGAAAAACGACTCAGACTCACACCACCAAAACAAGTTTGAATATACACCAAGAACCAGTTTCTTAAAAAACAAACAACTTAAGATGTTAAGACTCGCCTAAAAGTGTCACGAATCCATATAGCGGGTTGGGAAGAAGACGCAGTCCTGTATTCAGTAACCAGATATCAAATATTGTTATCCTTTTTTTATTTTTTATAGCCTCGTCCGGCTTCCTCTCTGCCCAAGGCAGAGAGTTCGACAAGAATTGCGAACCGCCTCATTAGAATAAACTTGACCACTGTTAATATTTAACAGCCCTCCACCACGAGGGATATTTGCAGCACAAGGCAGAGTTTACCGTGGGTTCTCCAAGCCCATAGACTCGGCCAAAAATATTCCCTTAGAACCCGTATAAACGGGTTCAGGGACTGTCTATCTCCCCGAACAAACTTTCCTCTTCGGCAAAGCCTCGTCCGTATTCCTCTCTGCCCAAGACAGAATGTTCAACAGGAATTGCGAACAGCCTCAACAGAATAAAGTATATCACCCTACTACTATATGGTAAGTGAAAAGTCCACAATAACCTCATTAGAAGGAGCACACCACAACAGTAATTTGCATGTTCCATTGTAACAGTTTATAATATTTATTGCTCTAGTCTTGTATTGAACCCCCTTTTTTAAATTCATGTTATGAACCTTTGAATTTATATTCCTTTTGCTCTTTTACATATATATATATATATATATATATATATATATATATATATCAGGTCATAAGGAATTTTGCACCATACTTCAATTGCATATTCTTCCAGATGCTTAGATTGCCTTCCTTGCTTTCATTCCTCTCTTTAGCTCCTATCATAACTTTTCTATCGGGTTTAAATCATAATATTGAGCCGTCCTTAGGAGTATATCTATCCGGTTTATTTTCAACCAATGTTGGATTAAAAGTGAGGTATTCTTGGAATCATTGAACCGCATAATGGTCTAATGGCGTTCTAATCCCAGTCACCGATGACTTCAAGTTTTCGTTCAAAACATCGAATTTTTTTTTCATAGCTCCTTCAATTCGAATCAATTTTCCAGTACCTTTAACAGAAAATCAGATCGACAGCATTATGTTGTTTTCGCCATGTTTGATTGCTGTGATGGTTTTCTTTGTGGGTTTCTCCTCTTTGCTTTCTAACGATAGTCCTATTACTGTGATCGATCAACGCGTTTTTGGTTTTGTCAAACCACAAAACAGACCGCCAATAACTTTCTCTAAGAAATTTCGGTGTATAGTTCAAACGAGTAATTAAGTTTTTCTTCTTCAACTTTTGCGACTGCCGCGGACGACACGCCCTCAAGTCACCTCTTTTGAGATGTCGATTAATCGCAGAACTTGAAGCATAAACCTGGAATTGTTATCTTAGGATAATTATTGTTCATTCTAATTAACATCAACTCAACCAGATCTGTAAAGAACCCTTTTTTTTCTGCCACATCCACTCCTATTCTCCAACAAACGGGTATTTCGATGATTCATGATTATGTTGCCAACAGTTGATTTAGCCATATTGAAACTATTACATACAGTCTTAGACCCATTTCCTTCAGCGTGGGACTCAACAATCTTTTTCCTTAAGCCAGAATTGCCCCCCCCCTGTTATTTTACCATGTTGTCGCAGACAGGATAGCTTGTCAGTCAGAAGGTTGTAAAAAGATTGTGCAAGTGATGACATTTAGCCTTGTCACTCATTATAATAGAAGATTCAGTATTTTAGAACATACAAAGGTTGACGTAACTTCTATTAGTTGACATGTATTCTTATATTGTAGCTCACTGTCTTTTGCAATGCAGTAATATTAATATTCTATTCCTGTCCCAGTACCTCCTTGTATCATTTTGGCATCAATCTTTCTTGTGCTGAAAGGATTAAACAATCTCTATACGATTACATTTTAAACAGACGCCTTAATATTTCTACATATTGTAACTATTTTGATAGAAGTTCGTACAGTCTTTATTCCAGATCAAAACATTTTAAAACTTCCGACTTATTTCAGTGAAATCTTCAGAAGTTTATATTTTATAATCATAGTTTAGATATATTGGCCAATTTGGTTTGTTTTGTTTTACGGATTATCAACCTCAATTTGTTATTTAATGACGACAAAAGTTTTATTGTTGGCAATATTTTTTCCAAAAACCTATTACTGGTAATATTTTTTGTTACAAAACGTTTATTTTAGGTAATATTTTTTCCACAACAAATCTATTTCTGGTAATTTTTTTCTTCAAAAATCTATTTCTGGCAATAATTTTCTGTCAAATATGTATCGTTGGTAATATTTTTTTTTATTCAAAAATGTATTGCCGGTTATGTTGTTTTTCAAAAATGTATTACTGGTAATAGATATTTTACAAAGAATGTCTGGTATTAAAACCTATTTTTACGCTTTCATTGTGTTTTGACCCCAGTTTGGGGACGTAACTATTTGCCCATAGCTGGGACCCTAACAAGTGCTAAAACCTTGGATCAGGATGGACCTGGGAACACCAGCAGATAAGAGGTGGTCCACGTTCCTCAATACATCCTGATCAGAGACCTTGCTGTTAGACGTAGTTTATCATCTTACCAGGGATAGATATATTGGACAAAGAAGGTGTAAGGTTACAATTACTACAGAATAATAAGGAAAAAATTTATACAATTAGGTAAAATAAGTTAATTAAATCCAACTTGTGGAGAAGAACTGTATGCTAGAGCCTGTCAAAGGCTTTAGAGATCTCCAGTGCTACAATAATTTTGGAAAATGCTTACAATTTTTATTAGCAGATATTGCCATATTGAGCGTCGACACATGTCCTCCTTTGATAAATTTATGCTTTGGCTGTTCACATTATTATTTCATAGCAGTATTTTCATGAGCATCTAATTTTAGCAAGAAATAAAATGAACAATGCTGACACGTAGTTTCAGAAATTGTCTGCATGTATAAGTAGTGATTTTCTAAGCACAGCTTAGATGTGGCACAAGGCCAGAAGTATGGGGCACCCAGTGAGGATCGAACTCACTACTCAGTCGTAATTGATGTAGCAAGACAAGCTTTCTAACCATTACACAACGTCGAGGTGCCCATCTGCATGTATAAGTATGTGACATCAATCGGCCTCAGGAGAGCACAGATCTACGATTAAAATTTTTTTCGATCTATTGGCCTGAATATTCGAGAAATCTTGTTAGAAAAACATCCACTATGCGGCAGGATTCGAACCTGCATCACCTAGGGAAACTGTCATAGCCATACCTGCTCTGTTTCGTATCCTAACGTAAACAGAGGTAATTTTTCTAGGAATGGATTTTTCATTTATTAATCTGATATATTTAATTTGTTTGTTTAAACGTTAGTTGTAATGAATACTGTAATGAATAATCAAGAGTGGTCTCCCCTTGTTTTGTTACTCTCTCCTCTTTAAGAGAGCTATTTCTGCTTACTTGGACTATAAAAGGACAGTATACGCGAATAAATCTTTCTTAAAGTCTACGTCTGCGTAATTTTGTGATTACAGATACTTATATCTATTTTTATATATTTTATAACTTGAAAATAAATTTGGGAATAATCGAAATTAATTGCGAAATCCATCAAAATTCACCCATGAAATAAAATAATTGTTTGCACAGAAAGTAATGACCTACGACCATCAAATTGTCTTTAAATTGAGTGACGCTAGAATAATTATCGTTGAACTTTTAAAAGGTAAAGTTTAATATTAATGCAATACTTAAATGCAGCGATGAATTTTGAGTTCTTCTGTAGTTTATTGTTGCTTATCGCAGACGGCAGCAGTATGCCTCACAAAATGAAATTTCCTTTAACAGAGGACCAGATTGCAACTAAAATGACCAAGGCAGCAGCGACTAAAAGAAAATCCCGTGCAAATGAAAACCCAGATCAAACGGCAGCCAGATAAGCGTCCAATGTTGAGAATATGCAAGGAGACTCCTGAACAAGTCGAAGGCCCAATCAAGAGATTTCCGCAGGAGTTAGTTTAAAATGCCGCCCGATAGGGAGACTTTTAAGCTATTGGGTTATAAAATCAAGGCAAAAAAGAATGAATGGGATTTTCAAATAAGAAATTCTAGCCTCTGTTAGTTTCTTGTCAGCTGGTTTATATAAATTTGTTAGTTTTCACACGGAGAGTGTTCGTTACTCCACTCGATCCTACTAGTTAAAGCGCTGATAATTCAGAAGTTCATGACCAGACACTGGAAAGTGCTAATTCGTTTTTTGTCTTTCCGGATAAATGCTTTTAATCTTTTCCTTTGCTATATCCATAATTCATAATCCTCGCCGATTTCTCCACACTTAGTCCGACATGCGCTTCTATCGGGTTTTTCTAATGGAAACTATTTCGTCAATCTCCTTTCGTTATTTCATACCAGAATTTGTATTAGCAGATCAGTAACCGAGCGAGAATATAACTAGCTACTATAAATTTGACACAAAACTTTTACTACAAATTCACGCTCAGACTCTTTTTTTTTTCATAAACCCAGCCGTGTCTAACACAAGGACAGGCAAATTGAGCAACCAATGAATATATACTGCAATATACACGCCTATTTCACTTAGGGTAGAGCTTGCTTACTATCCATCTTCGATCAATAAATGATTATTCACTTTTACCCCCCATCTCTCTCTCTCTCCCTCCCTCCCTCCCTCCCTCCCTCTGACATTGAGTGTAATCATTTTTTCACAGTTATGTTGAACTAGGATTTAAGTAATTCCTCCTTCACACACTTTCCTGTCATACATTTTCGCTTGCTAATGCGAGACCTTTTAATAAAATAGAATTCAGTCGGATATATCGGAAGCAGAGCGATTTCTTTCATTACCGAGGGGTTTAATATGGAAGTACAGAATCAGGAAATGGCTTGTTACCTTCTAATTCAGGCCTTGGCCATTGGATTCACTTCCTAAAAAATATCCGTGGGAAGATATAAATCGATTTCTTCTCCTCAGAGTTAAGGATTAAACTGTAATCTAGCTTTAATTGGCAACCATTTTAGGAGAAGGAAAAATCGGTACTGCTTAGCGTGTGTGTACCGATCAGTTTCTGCTTTATTATGTATCCTCCTATCACATTTGTATCCTACATTATTATGGCATTTTAAGTATTGGGTCGGTGCATAATTATCAAGCGCTTTTTAAACAATATTTATTGTGAAAAAAATAAACATAACAATTCAACAATAACATTTTTAAATGATTATTCCGAAGCGTATTATTATCGACACGTATTTTTATAATCTGAAAATAAAATATTTTTTTATTTAAAAAAAATGAACAAAACAGCAATTTTTATTAACAAATAACTCACCTGGAAAACGACTGATAATTATGCACCAATCAATATAATTTATCGATCAGTTTCTGCTTTAGTGAGTATCCTATCACCATTTATATTATATTATTAAGGCATTTTCCTGACTTTTTTTCTCGATATGTTAAAAGACATTCAGAATGTTTTTATTTACAGGATTCAAATAACTTTATGAATTTTTAATCAAATTTCTTATTTTATTTTATTTTAAATGTTATAATACAAAAATAAATAGAATCCCTCCTCCCGTTTTTGTTTTTCCCCTTAGGTTACATAAATATAAAATACAAATGTCGTGGTAGGATACACTGATCACTAAAGCGGCACCGAAAAAATCTGTATCGCAAATCGAACTGGCATGCAAATAGCAACACCACCCGTAATACACATGACTGTGATGAAACTCACATCAACGTTACATTCTGCGGCGAATCCCTGACCCTATACTCCAATGGAAATCTACGGAATTTGACGGATATTAGTGTTGAGTTCAAATGAAGAGCTTCACTCGAAATGTAAACTCAGTCGGACGATTTCCTTACGCTCCAGTACGCCGCCAGGCGTAATGAAATTATGATTGACCAATGCTAAGATGAAATCATTCATGGTCAGAATATAACAAAAATAAATCCATCGAATGATAATATGTGCTTAGGATGCAATAATTAATTTATATATTTTGACTTAAAAGCGATAAAAATAATGACTTTTAAAATATTATTTACTCAACGTTCCTTTTGTTGCCAGGGAGCATAAAAAAGTTTGCAAATGATAGTCTTTTCTGAGAGCTTTCGACTAAGCTATAAACTGATTTTAATGATTTAGTTGCGCATTTTAAAATGGCTGTGTAGAACGCCGATAGTTATGTATGTTTTTAATTCCCCAACAAGTTAATTTTTTGAAGTAGATATTATTAACGGCTTTTTTGTGGTAGTTTTTTTTATGTTGTTTTAGATGCTCTCTACATGGATTATATATATATATATATATATATGTTATCTTTTGCCTTAAAAAGTTTAATTGTTTGTGACTATGTATTTAGTTTGCACACATATTTTATGAAATCTCTCTCAGAATGGCTCTATATACATGAGAAATACATCCTATTTATAGAATTGACATATATCTGATGAGAATCGACACTCACACATTACCAACACACTCACACACACGTATATATATATATATATATATATATATATATATATATATATATATATATATATATACGTGTGTGTGAGCGAAAAACCATATTTTAAGTCTATTAACTTATAATATATATATATATATAGTAACCCGTATGTAAGAAACCCGGATGTAAGAGAAACCCGGATATAAGAGAGATTTTATCTGGTCCAAAATTATTCCCATACTTACCTAAACAAAATAGACCAAACCAGCATATAAGAGAAACCCGGATATCAGAGAATTCTTCTCCGGTCCCGACAACTCTCTTATATCCGGGTTACACTGTATATATATATATATATATATATATATATATATATATATATATATATATATATATATATATATAAAAGTGATAAAACTGATCTAGCATGAAACAGAGTGTCGACTCTAAGTGTTGACTTCAATGTTCACTTTTCTATTTACTGAAGCTCTATCTCTGATATTGAGCACTTTATCCCATAAACATAGCACACCTTAAGACTATATATATATATATATATATATATAGAGAGAGAGAGAGAGAGAGAGATCCCAACGGTGACTCTCAAACCCTTTCGAAAGGAGAACGGTAGCATGACGTCCCCCTCGCTGGAGATGACGCCAAGGACAATGACAGAGGAGGAAAACTTCCTATGATACACAACGGGAACCTCCTCGATGTCTTTGCAGATCCACCTGCCGTTCTGCCTGTTGCGATCTTGACGTAGCTCTGGTTTTCCCCATTGTAGACTCTCTCCTTGACGGCGGCGACGAACTCGTCTGTCCTAACAGCCGAAGAACCAACGTTGTGGGCCTTTCGTTTTACAGTAAACTCGTCCTTGTTTTCACACGCCTTCAACTTCCTCCAATGTCCATGTCCATGGTACTATAGATTCCAAACAAGGCCATTACATCTGCAGGTTGTCGGATTTTGCTGCAATTGTCGGATTTTGCTGCAGCACCATATATATATATATATATATATATATATATATATATATATATATATATATATATATATATGTATGTATATGTGTGTATGTCTGATTATATAAATTATAAACATTATTTCTGCTTATTTTTAGCATAATCCTTTCATATACACGAATATTTTCCGTATATTACAATCAAATGAGGCAAGAAATGCACTGTAACAGTGACAATCACTTTTTATTTCCCAAGTACTTTCCATCTCTTTCAGAGATCATCATTAGGGGTGCAACTGATAAGTAATTGATTGTAATATTCGTGAATATGAAAAAATTATGCTATAAATAAGCAGATATAATATTTGTAATTTGTTAATCAGACATGCGTAAAAGAGAATTGGAGGCCTACATACACATATATATATATGTATGTGTGTATGTATCTCTCTCTCTCTCTCTCTCTCTCTATATATATATATATATATATATATATATATATATATATTGATAAACCTAGTGAGCCAGTCAAACCTACCCAGGTTTAATTTAAGTAGATCGTTCTAATGTTTTTTCTTGTTTTTCTTTTTCTTTAGGCACATGGTATGATTTTGATTATCGGCGATAAATATCCTGTTTCTCTTGCCTCTTTAAACAGCTTTCCCTGACGATCCGTTTAGGTGAAACCTAGGTAGGTTTGTCTGGCTCACTACGTGTATCTAGGTCTGCTCTACGGTTGTATTGAGCTCTTTTGTTAGTTAGTTGTTTACTCGTGTCGGGTTTTTTTTCTTTGAGCTTCAAACCTGTACCTGTGCGATTTTTTCGCAAGACTTTCATGTTTCTAGCTCTTTCTTTTTTTTAAAACCTATTTTTCCCTCGAGATTGATTTTATTATTGGCAAATCAAGAATTCGAAGGTTTTTCGAAACGAGTATAGTTACATATATATATATATATATATATATATATATATATATATGTATAATTACATATATATATATATATATATATATATATATATATATATATATATATATGTGTGTGTGGGGGGGGGAGAATGAATCGGAACAGATCATAATCTAGCATGTTTCCCTTTATTCATTAATGTAACATTTCTTCCGAATGCACAAAACAAAATATATATACAATATATATATATATACAAAATACAATATATATATACAACAAAATATATATAAAAATACTTTAATGAAAAATTCTTCAAAATATCCTGTAGCATCTCACTAAACTTTACCTACTACAACATCCAGATTGTTTTCTTATATTTATTTGAACATTAACTGTTACTTCCTTACACGTGAGAAGCATCCAATGAAAACATCATACTGCATCTTACTAATTTTTACTAATGTTTGCCACGCCTGTTACTTACACGTGACACGTATTAGATATGACACGTATTACACGTGATACGTATCTAAGCAATAAGAAACAGCCAAACAACATAACATTATTCAGCATCTCTTTGCTTTTTGTCAATTTTATTGTTTCTATATTGATCTCTGCCGAAGCTTTAATAAAGCGAAACATGTTAGATTAAGATCTGTTGCCTACTTGTTCTTTTTCCTATCATTTTATTATATTACTCTCCATAATTGAACTATATATATATATATATATATATATATATATATATATATATATATATATATATATATATATTCAATAAAGGTGCAATTAATTTACAAATTCATGAATTATTCATACCAAAAACAAATACAAAAGTTAATGATTTAATTGGCGAGAAATCCATCTTCGCGAACAATTCAAATAATATACAAAAACCCCGAACCTGTTTATGAATGTAAAGATCCTTGTTTTATAAATTTCAGTTGCATAAAGTCTTACATCTCTAATTTCGTTGTCCACTTATTACTGAAAGTAAAAACAAGAACAAAATCTATTTCATACCTGAGGATGTCTTTAGGAACAGATGAAAGCTTGTAAAAATAATAAGACCTTATGAAACTGAAATTTATAAAACAAGGATCTTTTCATTCATAAACATGTTTGGGATTTTTGTATATTATTTGAATTGTTCGCGAAGATGGATTTCTCGCCAATTAAATCATTAACCTTTGTATTTGTTTTTTGTATAAATAATTCATGAATATATATATATATATATATATATATATATATATATATATATATAGATATATGTATATATATATATATATATATATATATATATATATATATATATATATATATATATATATACCGGAAATCCAGTTGATATATAACCCAAATGAATCACATAAATATAATATAATATAAAATATTAAAACTGATTCACATAGAGAACTCAATATTTTATTCGAACTGATTATATAAATTTTAAACAATAGGAATTAGGATTACTCCATAATATTGATAATCATCATTTCACCTTATAAATTAAAACTAATTCATAAGTATTTGCAAATCCATCAGGTTAATAAGATTTTTTTTTTTTGATTTGTCACCGCTATTATTGATTTTCCGTTAATAATTAATATCTCCTGGAATATTTCCCTGACAAACAATATTTGGAGCACTCACGCGATTATGGGTAAAAAGTGAGATGCGCAAAACATGGAATTCAAACTAACAACAATTAAAGAATAAATTTACAAAAAGGAATTACAAGTGTACACAATTGAAATTAAAATGAAATATATTAAAATCTATGCTATTGTGATTGGGCTTGTTTGAGTTTGTGACACAAATCTGTGTGTTACACACCTGCGTGCATGTGAGCATGTGTGGGTGTATGATACACACATGTGCGTGTGTTTTTGTGTGGGCGAGTTCAAAGGTTATTGAACCGGGAAAAGAACGGGCTCCAGCTTAGATCTTCTCTCATCTATCTTTTGCTACATCTTGTGGGCAGAGGAAGTAAAAAAGAACGGCATGTTAGACCTTTTATAGATTTAAATAGCGCCGTCTAAGGGACGATTTAAGACAATCCAATTCGATCAATCACAATATATATGTTATTTCTATAATAATGCATATCAACATATAGCATAAATATCTAAGTATTTTTCATTATGTTCTAATAAGTAAACTGATTAATATCATATGTATTTTTTATCATGTCCCTTTTTTTTACATACATACCTCATTGAAGGATTCAACCCTTTTGTGTCTTTCTGTATTTTGGGAATGCATATAAAATATCCATCTAGATGCAAATATCTTACATTTATTTGCAAATGAATGTTCGTTTGGCATTGTTTGAGAAATTCTTAATCTCATCACTGCTTTCCAGAAAAAGTCTGCTATTGCGCTTCTGAAAGCCGTTCTCAATTCATCAAGTCTCAATAATGAAATAGCCATTCAAGAACATAAGCTATTACATTTTACAAAAACGTGACAAGTTCTCACGTTTCAAACAGGTGTTCTTCCTGACCGCAAATATATCGGAGCTTCAACAAATTTCTTACAGAAGAAATGTGTTAATACTTTTTTTTCCGTTGGTGGTTCTATCGTACGCACAAAATAAATCCTTTGCATTACTCTGGACGCAATGTTCCCGGTTTAAAATCATCGAAGTCGATGATTACAGACGTATCATATTACCGTTAAATCATATACAATTACCATGGCTTACAAAGGGAGTACGGTATATTAGCTAAATAAAAAGAATATGGGAAACATGGAAACCAAGGAAGAAAGACAAAATATATCTGTCAAGTACAGTGTGCGATGGATAAATCGTCGTCTAAATTATACAAAAATGAAAATAACACTGACATCTCATTTTAACAGATATATTTGCAAAAATTGCAGAAAAATATCGTGTGATACTAAAGAGTAAATTTACTCAATAAAATCACCATTAGCTTCAACCACGGCCTCCAGACGACTTTGGAATCTCCCGCAACTATTCTGGGTGGTCTCCTTGATAAGTTGGTGAATGCTGCCATAATTTTTGCCTACAGTTCATCTTTAGTGATACGAGGAGTTTTGTTAGTTTCTTGGTCAACTGCGGCCCACAGATAATAATCAAAGGGGTTGTAGTCTGGGCAGTTAGTTGGCCAGATGTAAGGGGTGATATCGTTGAAATTGTCTGACAGTCATGAATGTGTAGTCCTGCTTGTGTGGTATGGTGCAGAGATCTGTTACCTGATAAAGGGTCATCTGGCTGCTACTCTCTTGACAGGGCAGGCATACCTGCTCAAGACACTTGATGTGGGCCTCCGTATTGGATCTGAGACCCTGTGGGAATATGACTGGAAGCATAAGGTTGCCATCCCTATTGATCACTCCAAACAACTTCATAATCACCATTTGACTCATTCAAATCATTCTGAATCCTCTGCACTGTCCTCAGACTGACATCCAAACGCTCTGAAAAGGTCATATTGGAGCTTTCAGTGCGAATGCCAAGCAGTGCAGCATGAGTTTTTCCAAATTTCTGGCAGAGTGAATTACGTCATGATGTTCGTTTGCTCACAAACTGTGCCCAACTGATCCTGCTGTACAGTGAAGTCGACAAAATAATTATAAAAAAACAAAACAACGCGCATGCGCGAAATTAAAAATATAAAAGGGAGACAATTTACCTATCGCACTGTATTTTTCTCTATATTCCTGACGAAATCGAAAAGCGAGTATGTAATATTATAGGTACTGACCTGACAACTCAACATCAGTCATATCGTCGTGACGTGGCTCATTTGTTTCTATAAATATTTCATGGGAGTTGTTCTAATGATTTCTCCTCCTTGGTCGCCATAGAGGGTGAATTGAAGTGTAGTACTGAGTTTCATCGTTCACAGTCAGTATAGTTAGACGTAACCGTAAGCTGAATTCTAATAGCAACTTTTCTTTGATTTCTTCCCTTCCGCCTGCAATCTACAAAAATCTAAATGCAACGTCAATCGCTATCGTCTATCTTCGTGAAACCTGTCCTGAAATTAGGTTCAGTGATGAGAGATGACGAAATAATTCAGCATTGATTAGGGCCTATATTAGTTTCCCAAACGGAGGCAGAAAGCTAATAGTCCGATAGCTGGATGTATCTGACGGGTTCACCAGTTAAAAACTGAAACAACAGACGATGAATTCTGGCAAGCAGGAGGCAGAAAGACATTTATTATAGAGTTTAGAGAGAACAGGAGCCAGTTCTAGAGCACACTTCTCAATGACTATCACAGGCATGACATCTGGTTTACGTGATTTGTGGGGATCAAGGTTAGATGTGATAGTAGAAACCATGGAACCTGTTACATGCGTATCACTCAACAGAGAATCAGTTCTAAATGGGAAAAAGAGAAAATATGCCAGAAAGTATACATAATATTCTATATGTGACGTCGTCCCCTGGTCGCAGCGCCAACCGTGTCGTTGTATCCCAGTCTACCACGGCACCAACTGTGACGTCCTACTTTGATTCCCAGTCTGCCTACCCACGTTGTGATTTGATCTAGGCAGAGGAAATCAATCAGTCATCGGGGCCGTACTGCAAACCGAATCCAACGGGGGTGATACCACAAAAATACGCATAAAAGGCAATAAAATGAAAACTCAAAAGTTCAAAGTATCAAAGAAAAAGGTAACAAACTTTATGTCTAGTTGTTTGATACATAGGACTGCATCTATCTCCCGACCCGTTCTATGGATTGTGACACGTCGTTTTCCGCTAGGCAAGTTTTAACACTTCAAGTCGTCTGCTCTTTAAGAAATTGGTGTTTCGGTGGGTCTTTGGACGAAAGTCAAAAGAAAAACTTATTTCGGTGATCTGGATCTAAGTCGCTCTTCAAAATAATTGTTCTTGGTTTGAAGAGATGGGTCCGGAAAATGTGCGTGAATCCTGGTCAGCTATCTGCGAGGCTTGCCTCAACCGGAGACTGACTCTGGGAATTGCTGGGTCTCGACTCATTTCTGCTCGTTGTGGCTTCGTTTATATGGGCGCCGACCAAAACCGCGGTGAGTTTGTCGGCGCCGGGGGGTTCCTCGATAATTCTAAATACATATCCACCTCTCTGGTTAGGAATTTCCACCTTTTTCCATTTTTGGGAACCTTTCCTCACTCCCACCTTCTCATCATACTTCAGAGGGGCGTGAACTGCCCTCCCAACATCTTCGTGGCAACCTCTCTTACTCATCCTCCAGATGGGCGGAAACAGCCTCCCTCGTTCATCACGTGATCACCACTCGACCAATGATGTCTTAGTCGGGCGTTGACGAATCTGCGGCTTTGTTTCAGGAAGAGAAAAAAATATCTTGCTTAAAAAATATAATATCTCTTCCCTTTTCTTCCCCTTAATGGTTTATCATTTCTCCAGCCGCGAATGGGACAATATTACAATGGCGGTCATAACTCTTGTTCTACTCGTGGTTTACGTCAGGTATTTTATCGCTAATTATCAGAATGTGTGGTCTTCTCGACACGGTCTCAAAAAAAACATCTCCAAAGTTCCAGTCGGTCTGTCGCCTCGAAGAAAGAAAAAAAACACATTCATTTTTTTTCGGCACAATTCCTGATAACAAAATTTTATTATCGCAGGCCAAGGATGCTCATGGGTGTTTTTTTTTTTTTTTAATTTTTCATATCTGTCCAAGTCCTTTTTTAGTTGTCTGTTTTTCGTCACTTAACGAAATAACATTTTCATTTGAATTTTTCTCTCTTTCTCTGGCCAGCCGGCCTGTAGTTGATAATAAGATGTCTTCCCGTACCAATAGTTTGTTTTCATATCCTTAGATAACACGGCCGATGCCAAAACATATCTGATTCTTTCCTTCCTCCCCTTTCTTTTTACTCAGAATTTCCCTGTCATTGTAATGACACTCTTTCGCCATTTGTTACTTATCAAAATATCCCTTTATCCATTGTCTCTTAGCTGTGTGTGCGTTCTTGCTTATCACTCACGATTCGGTTCTTAGCCTCTCCTTTTCTTCCCTTCTCTCTTTTCCCTCTCTGCCTCGTTAAATGGTGCCACATATATCCCCTGATTTAAATTCAAACTGATACCTTTTTCGCCCATAATTTGTAAACATTTTGAATAAAGTTCGCATTTGCTTATTTCAAATGGAAACTTGGAAAATTTCCGAATTATTACAGTGACATTTTCACAGTTTAAAATTACATCTATGTAGTAAAGGCGAATGTTAATGTGTCACTCTGTCACGCTTTTTCAGTTAAAGGGACACAACTCT
>OZ010579.1:80688412-80715912 GCA_963932145.1 Acanthosepion lycidas | reverse complement strand
GCGTTCGCTCGCATGAAGCAAATAGATATACACAAATCAAACTTTGGGTTAGTGTTTGCAGTTGAATATGCCTTTTATGTTTTCCCTACGCCAGGAAAAGCTGTGACTGCCGGCTCGTTTCCTTTGTTCGTCATTGATTTTTTTTTTCCCTGGTTCTATGAAATCGTACGAGAAAAAGCATTTGACGGGAAATCTACGTCACACGTTCGCGCGCAATCTGACATTGCCTGGCGTTTATATATCAAGGGAACGTGCTCAGGGTAGAAGCAGGCATACCCGGGTGTGTGTCAGAACTTCAATCCTTCATTCTGAGTCGACAGGTATCCGATTAACGCTGGCAGAAACACCCCACAAAAAAATTAAAAAAAATAAACACACGCTCAAGAGTAAACGTTGACGCACCCACACATACTCAGACAAAAGAACCTGTCACACTCGGACAAATAATATTAATAGATATTTGAAAGTGCAAACATATATCAGCATATTTTTAAGCAATATATATATATATATATATATATATATATATATATATATATATATATATATATATATATATATATATATATATATATATATGATAATGTTATTATACATATATATGCTAGTATTATTATCTACATTCATACATATATATATGATAGTTATATTTTATATATATTTGTTTAGATCTATTGCATCAAACATATATATTACGTCAATCGTGTATATATATATATATATATATATATATATATATGATAATGTTATACATATATATGCTAGTGTTATTATCTACATTCATACATATATATATAGATATGTATATGATAATATTATTTTGTATATATTTGTTTATATCTATTGCATCAAACTTATATATATTACGTCAATCGTGTGTGTGTGTGTATATATATGTGTGTATGTGGGTTTTGTGTGTGCGCGCGCGTGTGTGCGTGTATGTATGCATGTATATCCATCCTCAACATTCTTGCAGAAGATGCAACACTAACTTCAACTATGGACACGGCCACAATGTATTGACCGTGTTTGGGACATTAAATAAATTAGGATCACGTTAGGAAAATATACAAATATATATATATTCAGAGAATAAACATTCAAGTAAAAAAGAAAAAAAGAATATCCTTGATAAAAAACGGCCGAGTTAACCAACCTTTGCTGATGTTTATCTTCGCAACCCTGAGAATTTTTTTCAACAGCGTCTTCCGTAAGTTTTAACTTTATAACTAAAAAACGAACGATGTTTGGGCGTATGGTAATATGGATTTTGTCCTTGTTTTAGCTTGAGGAACACGCCGGCAAAGTTTATATGATATTTTTTATACACCCTATATATTAATTAGAAAGCAGAACCTTTATATGATCGTGCGTTTTTTTGGTCTGTGCAAACACAGTATACGAGCGAAAGAAATTCGAGCCAGGTATAAACATCTTGACTTCGAAAAGGTACAGAAACCATTGTGAATCACAAAGTGTACATTGTTGTTGGAAAGTTCGGTATGGAGCCCAAGAATTAAAAACAACACTCGAAGAAATCATTATCCTAAAGATTTAGAAAACGTTAGAAAATTGCGTTATTTTGAAGACTTAGAAAATACCGTAAAACTGCATTATTTTAATGAGTTAGAAAACACTAGAACACAGCATTATTTTAAAGATTTAGAAAACGAAAGTAAGGATTCAATCAGAATTACAGTAGTGTTTTCTAGACAGAATTTCTCGTTGTCAACAAGATGCAAACTACGAATTGGAGAAAATAAAATCAAGCAAGTACAAAAAATTAAATATTAGGTCGGTGCAAAAATAATGTCGTTTTCTCACATAGTAACATATGTGAGAAAACGAGATTATTTTTGCACCAACCTAATAGTATAAATGATTTTGTTATTGTTATGTCGAAATCTGATGTCGCACCTGGTGTCTTACAAAAGCCTAGCAAAGTATCGAGAAAAAGGAAAATTTTATTTGAAACAAAGAAAATATTACACTGTAATATCGGTCCTCATTTATGACAGTGGAAGCTGGACATTCCCCTCACAGATGAAGAAGTGACTTGATACAAAAGAAATGATGTTCTATAGAAGGTTGGTGATTATACCATGGACTGAACGTCGAAGTAAAGTGGAAGTTTTAGAGAAAATGGAACCGAAAAGTACATTTATACATAGAATCAGAAAGAGAGAATAGAAACTGCTAGAGCACATAAGGCGTAAATATGTCCTGAAGAATTTTTACTCGCATAACATTCTGAATGCAACAGGAAACCAGCAAAAAACATATCAAACGAAGCTGTGTAATGGTTGTCAGAACCAGAATTAGAAAATATCGTAAAAACACAAACCTTATAACAAAGGACAGGATATTGTCGAGCGTCATGAATGAACATAGCACATAAAAGAAGAATAATGTTGTACAATAGTTTATGTGGAGACCAAATTGCGTCTTTTCCCAGTAAAACTCGAAAAGAAGATACGACAAACCTGCAACATCGTTCAGATTGAGTATTTATTGTAATAGCACTGCTCTGTCAAGATATCTGTGGGAAATAAAATCTGAACAGAATCCCTGAACGAATATAAGATGGAATATGATTTAAAATGTAACGACTATGCAGGGGGAGATAACTTTTGTTAATCGTAGCAAAAGGAAAAATTGGCGATCATGATTTTTTTCGAAACCAGGTTCGATATGGAATAAGAGAATAGAAATAACGACTGGATGTTTACAATCAAAAAAAAAAAAATATATTTATTACCTTATAGGAAATCATGATGACACGCACGTTTGCCACCCCACCCCGCAAAAAAATTCGATTTCTTCATATTTAAGGCGTAAAGCACGTTCGACAAAAAGTAAAAATTGAACAAGGTCTGACGAACCTTCATGTTTGAGGATGAAATTTGTGTTGTTGTTGTCCATGTTTGATTTTTTATTCGCCTTTTCTATTTGTATCCTGCTTTCTTAATCTAGCTTATGTCTTAACATTATGTTAGAGGTAATTCTGGGAGATATATTTGGGTGGTACTTATGACGATATATATATATATATATATATATATATATATATATATATATATATATATATATATATATATATGTATGTATATATGTATGTATATACTTGATACGACTAAGCACACGCATACACAAACATATATATTTACTATATATATATATATATATATATATATATATATATATATATGGTAAGCATGCATATATATATATATAGTAAATTAGTAATGTATCCTGTGTAATCTTCGATCTTAAGTGTCTCTCGGGTGAAAACTCGTTAAAATCTCGCGGCGAAATCACTTTATCTATTTTACTATTTTTCTCTTTTTATTCATGTCCGCCATCTTGTTTTGTAGTTTTCTATCTCTGCGCACATCTGTTTGATCCATTCAATTTCTCTTTTGATTCTCATTTGTTTCTTTTATCTTGCTTAATGCACAATAATTTCTGTCATTCATGGGTATCATCTATTAGGATCATCTTTTTTATAATGCATGTATTTCATTTCTCATCCAATTATTTTCTGCTTCGTTTTCTGTTTCTGACCAATATCGCCCGTCCTTGAGATGTTTCACCATCAGAAGTTTTTTTTTTTTTCTCTCGTCAGTGTTTATCATGGAACCTTCCTGGGTATGACATTAAACTATGTACAATAGGAAGGCCTCTGAACAGGAGGTTTTGAGAAGCGTGGAACCACCTCTTAATTGTTGGTGTTACAAGGTCTACCCTGCCCCGGGCTGGTATCACCCCTTGATGGTCCAAGCTTTGGGCAAATATTTAACTTCCAAATTGGGGTCAAAACACCATGAAAGTTTAAAAATAGGTTTTAATACCACAAATACTTTGTAAAAAATTATTACCAGCAATATGTTTTTGAAAACAAATTATTGCCAGCTATATATTTTTAGAAAAAAAAACATAACAATATAAATCTTGTCGTCATTAAATAACCCATTGAACATTTAAAAATCTACCATTCGCCCCTGTATTTAATAATGCTGCCATGTTTGGTCTGCTACTCCTGCTATACAGCGCGAGGTTCCTGACAATATCTAAATCTATCAATCCAATTAATCTATCCTGAATTGGCATCTGGACTTTAGTCACATTCTTACAGTTAATATAAGGAATTCATCTGGAACTGAAACTCGACTTTCCAAGTTCAAAATCCTACCAACTTTCTATTACACCATCCGCACATACAAGCTCGCTTAACATGGTATTCTCACTATGTTACCTTTATTGGTACTGACCAAGCATAACGTTGCTTAACTTCGATGTTCCTATAGAAACCGGTTTTCATCGTGATATGATAGTAAGCCCGTTACTAGTCAAAATGTCTGTATATTTGTACTTAGCTACATCATACTCTTTCTGGAATCTGTTATATTTTATTTTAGGTTTTGCTTATACACGCTTAGGCGATCATGTATCTTTTGATACACGACTGACGACGCAGTAAGTTGCTATTTCTTTCTGAGGTAGACCAGATCAATTGCCATCCAAGTTGATAGAATCCGGTCTGTCCTGCTATTTACCCATAGCTGAGGGAGAAGAAGGTATAACACGTAAGTGAATGTAATGGATTTCACTGGAATTCGAACTCGGCTCTCAATCCTAGCTGCTATCCATTACTCCACCGTGCTTCAGTATTCCCTAAGTGTATTAAATTTTCCAATCTTTTTTTTTTTATTATTATGTTTCCTAGAAAGAAGCGTTGCGTTTCTGGGGAAAAAATGGCAGATTTGAAAATAAGTTATCCTTCAGAATTTACTACGCGCTATAGTAATTGCGGAGCGTCATCTGTCCGTCGTTAGTTTGTAAAATCTCCCATATTCAAACTAAGACGTATGAATACACGTTCTATCAGATATAAATAAATACCAATGTCAAAAAAAGATATCTATTGTTCTGCACATGTTAATTAACATCGAATCCCGAAAAGATGCGAAATATTGACGACATCATATATATTTATGTGATTCGAAATGTTGCCGGGTGATTGAGGTCATTAATACGTACTGGTCCCCATCGATTATGTCTCTAAGTTATGCTTAACTGTTGTCTCCAAATCAATGCACCAAAATCGTACTGCCTGTTTCTCTTGTTGAAAATCGAATAAACCATTCTTTTAACAAGAGAAAAGTATTTTACAGTATGGCTCGGTTTGGCTACGTATATTATCATATTTAAGGAAATATTGCCGACAACGTGTTAGTGAAGGAGAGGGGAAAATCACGGCACATGCAGACCCACGTTTTCAATTCAGACAAAAATTTACCCCTAATAATTATCGCGAGAGGAAACATTTTTCATCAGGAAATCTCACCTTCCTTTTAGTTGTTGGTTCATCAATTTGCAGGTCAATTAAAAGGTACTGCCACTTCCCTCATTTTTTTCTTTTTTGCCGTACTCATGTCACTCAAATTACCCAAACAAATATATAGCTTATCAATTATATCAAATTTCAAAAAACATGTGTGATTTTCTTTTTAAATTAGGGAATCTTTTTTCTTCTTTTTCTTGATCTTAACGTTAAATTATTCTCTTATATTACATTTATATTATATAGGCATCCAAAGATTATTAACAGATATAATTATATATTTTATATATTCCATTATTTAATAACTTGATTATAATACTTTGAATATACGCTCTTTAAAACGCTAGAGGTCGTCGTCAGTGATGTTCTGGAATTCTGGAACCAAGAGTGCTTAAAAATATCATAATAAAACGTTTAAAACATGTTGACGAGTAAAAAAAAAAACAACTAAAAAACTCGTTTATGCGATTAAAATGAATAAATAAATTACAGAAAATTAAACCGAGAATGCTTATAAATGTCATGATAAAACGTTTAAAACATGTTGACGAGTAAAAAACCCTAATCCATTGATTATAAAATTAAATTTATGTTTTTAGATCGTTAGAAATAAAAACGAAACGAGAAGAGGGGTAAAAATATATATATATTTTTTTTTTCTAAGAAATATTGTATTTTTAATATAAAATAAAAAAAATTCTCTGATTTTTTATTTTCATTTCCTTATAGCTGATAATAGTTTCGTTAATAGATATTTATACATATTCCTTTGAATATAAAATGAAGAATATTAAATAATACATTTCCTAAAACGTTTGGTTTGGACTGATTACGGCATATCAACCTCAATGGGTTATTTAATGCCGACAAAATTTTCATTCTTGGTAATTTTTTTTTCCAAATATCTATTTCTCTTAATGTTTTTTCCGTCAAAAATCTCTTTCTGGTAAGAATTTTCCTTCGTTAGTAATATTACTAATTTTAGTAATGTTTTTAAAAATGTATAGCTGGTATTTTTTTTTAAGATATATTGCTGGTAATATTTTTATTTTCATAAATATATTGCTAGTAATAATTTTTTTTTACTAAGTATTTCTGATATTAAAACGGATTTTTACACTTTCATAGTGTTTTGACTCAAGTTTGGGGGTTAACTATTTGCCAATAGCGAGGAATCTAGCAGGTGCTACCACCTCGGCAGGGTGGACCTGGGACCACCAGCAATTAAGACATGGTTCCACGCTCTACAAAAACTCACGATCAGAGGACTTGCTGTTGGATGTAGTTTATCGTCTTACCCAGGATGCGGATATGGTTTCTCGTCTTACCGAGGACGCGTATGTAGTTTATGGTCTTACCCAGGACGCGTATTTAGTTTATCTTCTTACCCAGGACGCTCCTGAAAAGTCAAAATTTAATACAATATATGTTTTAATATGTAAATAATTTTGTATTTATATATATATATATATATATATATATATATATATATATATATATATATATATATATATATATATTCTCTTTCTAATATAAATATATAATATCTTTTAATACTGAAGTAATAGTGATTTTGTTAATATAAGATAAAAAAAAATGCCCAATATCCATTTTTCTGATAGAAACTGAGGTGAATATACTAATATGAGTCAAGGTCACGTCTACATGTAAATGAATCCTGCTACCGTCTCCCATGTCTAGACGTTAATAAACTTTCTTTGTCGCCTTCTTTCTCCATTTCTTCCTCTTTCTTTTTGTCTTTTCACTATTTCGTTTTATCCGTTTTTCTTCCTTTCTTTTCTTCTGTCTTGTTGTAAAATTTGCTTTAGGCCTGGTTTCATTTGATTTACTTTTATTAACTTGTTCGGTTTGAAAATCCTTACCTATAATCTCAATCTGTAAGATGAAATTATCAAAATAATGATGTAATTTTAATTTAGGTACTTCCACGAAATCGCTAAAAAAAAAAAGAGCATAGTCTGATGAAAAACACGCCAAACTTTATGAAAACAAAATTTTATCGTCTAAATTCTTATATTTTTATGAAGAGAAAAGACGAAAGTTTTTTTTTATTATTTTTTAAAATTTTTGCTTCTTTTTAGAACATTCTAAATTTTGATTAAAACAAATTTGTTTCTCTCTGTACCAACATGGGCTAGTGAATAACTAGCTAGTAAATAATTAGCACGTTTTTTTGGCATTACACACATTAATTTGGAAAATCTAGCAAAAATAAAAATAATTGTCAGATGTTAATGAAACTTTCAGAAACTATTCACAGATGATCGAAATTATTATAAATATGTTTTTTTTTATTAAAGTCATGGCAGAAATATTTTTTTATATATTTATTAACACCCCCATAACTAATTTTTTGAAAAACTCTAGAAATTCGAGCGCGCAGGGCTTAGTGATTACAATAGTTAAACGCACAAGGCTTTGAAGAATGCAAATCATGTTGTTGTTTTTTTTTTAATTGGAGCCAAGGTACCTGAAAATAAGCTCTGGATTGTAATATACAAAACTCAATAAAATAAATATATTATTTAATTTCAAATGCTTTTATTTGTTTTTAGTTGTTTTTATGAATATGGACAATATTTTCTGAAAGCAAAAAATTTTTTCAATGAAAATTGTATTTTTAATTCAATTATTTGTTATTTCTTTAATTATAATAGATTTTTACATTAAGTTTTTAAAAATATTATAACATTAGCTAAAAGCAACATCAACCTTTCAAAGTGTCCAGATGAGATCGTCATTGTCTAGCGCTTTGAAAATTGTATAGTTTGAACCAATCAAATGTAATTTTTGTGCTTATAATCGGGCAGTAATTATAAAGTATGGAAGTCCAACCAGAATACAATTTAGTTGCATTATTTGAGTTCAGAATTGTTCTCCGCTGTTAAGGCCTTTACTTTTGCGAAACACGTATGGAGAAGTTAATTTGATTTTTCAATTTCAAATGAGAAGGGTGCCTATAAGTATCAGTATCATCTTATGAAATTTAACTACTGCTAAACTTTAATTTATATGATCTTATTTTTATATTAATCTCAGTTATGACATTTTTCCATAAATGAAATATCAAAATTAATAATAAAATGAATGGAAATACAAATAACACAGTAAAATGTAATAAATGTACATAAAATTATAGTATTTTATGTACACTTCTGATAAAATTTCATAAGAAAGGTACCTATAAATTAATTAGATACCTTTTTCTTATGAAATTTAATCTCACTCTTAACAGTCTTATTTTTTAATTTCTTTATATTTTCCATAAAGCATCGTAAACCTAAAGATGAAAGCTAAGTACGAAAAAAAAAAAATAATGAAAAATTAGAGCGCTGAAAGTTTTCCTTAAAAGTAACGAGGTAAATAATTTGTTCATTTAAATCTAAATAATTTCACTTCCTTTCATCCGTAGAAAGAATTATCCTCCCGTAAGTTATCTAAACGTCATGAATCACATCTGTCAACACTTGTCAAGCGACGCGAAAGGTTATGACCTGCTTTGTTTTACTTTCAAATTACATTTTTTTTCGGCGCAGAAGCTAAGATAAGCTTGGTTCAAAATATTTTAAATAAACATTATAATTTCTGATTTTATTAAAATCAGTTTTGAAAAAATGATAATTGATTTCTAAAAGAATATCAAAGTCAGATTTTCATCTTTTTTATCAAATGATTGAAAATGATTAGAAATGATTGATTATCTGTCCTTTTTTTTGACAAAAAAAAAAAACAAGATTTTTAACGAAAATTTCGGACGTGCTAGGAACGATTAAAAAATGTAAAAAAATACCCCAAAAATACTTTGATCTTTCCACTTTAATAATAATATGAACATTAGAAGATAAAAACTTGTTTTCGTCAAGTTCGGCGTCTTTTTCATCATGCTATCTCTATTTGTTTGCATTTTCGTGGAGGTACCTATTTTAATTCCTCTTGTATGTAATATATATATATATATATATATATATATATATATATATATATATATATATATATATATATATATATATATATATGTGTGTGTGTGTGTGTATGTGTGTGTGTGTGTGTGTGTGTGCGCGCGCGCGCGTTTACCCATTATTAAACAGGTCATTATTTTTTATTGTACTATTCTAATTTTCAAAGAGGATACATACCAGGATCAAAATTGTGTATAAATTGACGCAACTTCCTGTTCTGTTTTGTTTTTCTTAGATTCTTTCCTTTCTCTCAGTCATTATTAAGAACTGTGCTTTCTGTGTGCTAGTCAATATTTAACTAACTGTGTACTGGCATTAAACAATGTTACGCATTTCATACTACAAAATGACAATTTAAGGTAGATAATGTAAAAAAAAAAAAAAATTGCTGGCAAAATACAAGATAATAATATGAAATGGATTTTTCCAACAATTATTTTAATATATTTTCTGTTAAAACGTTATTTTTATCGATACAAATAGTTACGTAAATGTTCTGTTTATAATAAACAGTATTAACAGCATTTACCAGTCTGAATGTCCGAGAAATGTTATAAAAATTGCGTGTCCTCCGACAGCCATCGAACCTGTATCCTACACGGTACCGTCATGTAGCCCGATGTGCTATACTATTTAGTTACAGTGGAAGCGTCCTGTGAGCAAGATCAAATTATTTTAAACAGAGCATTTACTTCAATATTTGTATCAATATAAATAACGTATGAACAGTAAATATATTAAAATAATTATCGCACTTAGTCTATTTCATAAATTATGATGTCATTTGTTTACATACGCGTTGAGCCAATATGACAATTCGAGAGAAATCACGGTAATTTTTAGTTTAAAAACAGTAATTTGACTTCCTCAGCAGCTAAATGATATAGCACATCAGATTATCCGTTTAGGATCCGGGATCGATTTCTGTCGGAGGACACATATTTTCTATGAAATTTCTCGGATATTCTGGCCGGTAAATGTTGTTAATACTAAGCTTTTTTTTGATGTAATTGTCATGGAAAAGAAAAGTAATAGCAAAAAGTGGTCTATGAAAAAAAAAGGTTGAGGTCCACTGCTTTAAACAGTACGTATTACGCCTATTGGCCTTCCCTCTCGAGAAATCTTAATGAAGAAAAACTCTGTTTAAAATTAAAAATGAGCTTTTATTTCAAATACGTGTATCCACTAATATAGTGTTTGAAGTGGCTTCCCGCTCTTTTCTACAAATATTTTCATTTCAACTGTTCGATAAGTTTCTTATCCCTTGATGCACTGACTACTTAAAATAATGCGTGCTACTAGATTGGAAACTAGTTCTCAGCGTTTTAACTGTTGAACTTGCTAAATTTCTTTTCTAGCTCTTCCCTCATCTAGAAATTTCTTCCGATTTCTTGTTTCTGCGATAACAACAATCTTCAAAAAATTAAATGAATACCTGAATTGGCATCATCTGCTGTCTTGAAACACGTTTCATGTTTTTACTTTTCGCAACCGTTCTTATTCTCCGTGTTCTCATCCATTTTCATTCACTACAACCGCTTGCGTACTACTGGCATTCCCGCAGTGCATGGGGGAAATAAGAAAAAAGTTAGATTACAACTAAATACATTAATTCTTTATAAATAAATATACTATATATATATATATATATATATATATATATATATATATATATATACTGTTAACATCATACTCCTCCTCCTCTCTAATTTCGACCATGTCTGTCATACTCCTCCCGTCTCTAATTTCGACCATGTCTCTCATATTCTTCCTCCTCTCTAATTTCGACCATGTCTGTCATACTCCTCCCCCTCTCTAATTTTGACCATGTCTGTCATACCCCCCCCCTCTCTAATTTCTAATACTCCTCACCTTACATCAACTTAAAACTACCCATCAAAATTGTATAAAAACTATATGCAAATTTAAAACATTTTCTCACTCTTGGAAATGCGGTCTGGTGAACCAGGTAAAAAAAATATATACATGGGGAAATAAATTATAACCACTTGACCCATAAGGTTGTTTTTCTTTAAATTGAATTAATAATTGCTCTGATATGACATTGAGCTCTCTGGATTACATTCACCTTGTGAGTATCCATACGGATTACCAAACCTTTCATTATTTAACTTCCGTCTTATTCGATATATGGGCGTCATGTAGCTCAGTTCCTAGCAACCGACAGTCCGATACCAACACATGAGATTTGATTATAGTGGTGAAGGTTTTTTGCAGAACCAACGACACTTTTTGAAGGGCCGAATACAGAGACCTGGTGCACTACGTGCCACAAGGTCCCCGAACAACCCTCAGCAGGTTTTGAATTCAGAGTTGTCCTTCCCCTAGACCAGTTGCCATCCAAGGCTATAGAACCCAATCTGTCCTTCTAGTTACCCATAGCTGGAGGGAGAAGAAGAGGGTATTCGTAATTAAGTCAATGTAATGGATTCGACTGGAATTCTAAGTATATATATATATATATATATATATATATATATATATATATACGATATGAAAAACTTGGAAATCCGTATGGGTAGTCCTAAGGAGGATGAAATCCTGAGTGTTCAATATAAATCCAGAGTTAATAATTTAAAGAAAAACAGACGACTTTAAGGTTCCATTATAATAACTTATTTCACCAGACCCCTTTTAAGGGACGCTCAATCATCAGATAACACTTCCAAAAAATGAAACGAAAGATGAAATGAAAATTCACACTTTTGACGGGTAGTATTAAGTTTATGTAATTTAACAGAGAGTGTAGCGAAGAGTGGTGTGAAAGACATGGTCGTGTTTAGTTTAAACTCGACCAAGTCTCTCAAATTATATATATATATATATATATATATATATATATATATATATATATATATATATCTTTCCCTCTGTTATACACGATTCATTAAAGTCGTCCGCCAAAGTACTGCGATTGAAACTTTTATTTATTTTTTCTTTTGTTCGTACAAGTGTTTTCTTTTCTGGACAAAAGTGTATAAAACTGTGAAAACGTTTTGCATATTCAGCGGTTTCGACTATTGTTTTAGGCATTAACAAGGGTAATTTTTTATTCATTCATATATATATATATATATATATATATATATATATATATATATATATATATAGAGAGAGAGAGAGAGAGAGAGAGAGAGAGAGATACATGTTTCGAGTATCTTGAATATACCGCTAAGCCCTCACACAAAATGAGCAATTGTTCCATCACACATTCACGCACACACACACGCACTTATATGTGTTGTTTCGTGCGTTCGTATGTGTGTGTTTTATGTATCTGTGTATCTGTGTGCGTGTGTGTGAGTGTGTTGACTTGTGAATATATCGATCCACTTATGTCATTGACTTAGCCGATAAAAATAAGGGAGAATAATCAATAATGACATTTTTTCAATTTGTGTTTAGTACCAGAATAATTATTCACAAAATCCAATTTGCTCTCTGGTGAGTTTCGCGTTAACCCTGTTAGGAAAAGTGGGTTTTACTGAATTTCTCACTGATAAAATGAATATTTGTGTCGGAATCGTGATGTAATCTGGTTACAAGGGGAAAATGTCTGTTGAATAAGAGAAGAAAAGCATTAATTCGTCAAAAATATGATGAATTCTTCGGAGAAAAATACGTTTCTAACATCTGGAGTCAATTCAAGGTATGAAATGCAGAATAATATGAAATAATTAACTTTCGAAACTTGTTGATATTGTATTTTCTTTTTTCTTTTTCTGCGAGTTTAAGCCTTACAGAGACTGGTATTAGTTAGTCACGTCCTTCTGAGCGTATAAAACTGTAGAAAAACATCAGTGGCTTCAAGGTGGTAGGCCAGACGTTACGGTAAATTGATTCGTCATTTCTCCAACAATTATTCGACTGAGACGCTCTAGCGTAATACTCTGAATACTTCAAAGACACTGATAACTTCCCGCTTAATTGAAGTCCAGTCTTTTATTTTTATATATTCTGACGACAGATAAGGAGGGAAAATTTCGTTTTACTTAGAAGAGAAACGTTTTAAATTCTTTCAAGAATGATTTGAGAATTTACGTTTAAATCTTAAAGAAAACATTCAGGCGAGGAAAAGACATTTTTTTAAAGTCACGTTAGTTAACGACAGATAGGAATCAAATCTACCCAGAGTTCTATGTTAACAGTTTTTTTTTTCTTTTTCTTTTTCTTTTTTTTCCCTTGTGGAACTCACTTCCGGCTTCTTGCATTCCAGCCATCTTTGATCTTCAAATATTTAAATACTATATCAATCATTCTTTTGTCTTCTAAATTCCTGTTCTTTTAATTTTTTCTCATATTCTGTCACACTCAGTAATTACCGCCTTGCGTCGTAGAGGCTTTATTGCACTGCTTGGTCTTTCCTTTATTATCTTTGATTTACCATGAATTATAGCGGAAACTAGTCAAGCAGTTTTTCCTTTCAAATTGTTTTCTAATATTTTGAATTCAGAGATCTTTACCTTTAACTACCTGTTTTATGATCATACCCCATTTGAAACACTGATTCTCGCATGACCACCGAAATTTAGAATTGTCTAGACTGATTATTACCTAGATTGTTGATGCTTAGGAATAGCATGCGGTGTAAGTATGGATGTGCAGTTAGTGTAATTGATAACGCTTCGTAATTGGAAATCGGATAGCCGAGTTCCAATTCCAGTTGGGTTCGTTATGTTCACTTCCATTCATACCTCTCCTCCAGCTACTAAGATATGATTTAATTAGTAGTACCTGTATCAGTAAATTATTATTATCTTAAAAATATTCTTACAATTTAAAATATTTTCTGGCTGTAAATAAAGCACAAATGGTTTATATGCCTTTAAAAAAAAACTCAAACCAATCAATCAATAAATACATCCAATGCCTCAGGGGCTAGTCTCACTTGCGTTTAACTTTGAGTAGAAGACATGACTTTAAGAAGGGTATTTGTGACTAAACTGAAATGTAAACTTGGCTAGAGGTGATAATCGCTCATTTACTTTACACGTGTATTTAGTCAAAAAGTCAATTCGGACTATATAATGGTCAATCAGTTATGTTCCATGCGTGAGACACGCTTAGACGATCAAGTATCTTTCGATACATGACTGACGAGGCAGATTTTTTTTTCCCGAGGTAGGTTGCCATTTCTTTCTGTGTTAGACCAGTTACCATCCAAGATTATATAACCCTGTCCTGCTATTTACCCATAGCTGGGGAGTGAAGACAAGCATTCATGCCTTTCCCAAGAGTATTAGCATGTAAGTGAATAGAATGGATTCGAGTCCTCAGTCCGAGCCGCTATGCATTATTCCACCGTGCTTCTAGAAAATATATAATGGTGGAGTCCTTATATTCACTCACAGATTCCAGCAGCGACGATACGTATTAACATCGAACCGCCCGACCTCATACCTCATTGAGGATCCCGGCAGTGCTTTATGATACTTATCAACATTTGTTTGTTTTTTTCTGCCTTGTATCCGTTACAAATTAAATTGACTATCGAAGGATGTAAATTTTTCGCGGATTTTGACGTCTTTCTGGTGACTTTATTTTTCGTCCAAATCGGTGAATTTGTTTTGCTCATGTTAAGTCTCGAATTAATGCTATATAAAACTCACTATTTTTATCCATAATGTTGAATGTGTTAAAATTATTCAATTATTTAACAATATAAATCTCATTTCCGGAAAAAACGTTGTTAATTTATTTAAGATGGAATGATCTATTATGACATGTATCTAATTTGTATATAAATACATTGTATTTATTTTCAATTTGCTAGGTGAATCGGTCACATATTGTTTATGATCCATTGCTATGCATAATTAAGTTACAATAAAATGAGTATTTTGTATGAATTTTCATTACCTTATGAAAACTGAGCGTATCATGGATTCCATGGAGAATCTATGATACCCGCAATCCTTTCAACGGACCTGGATTCGAGGGATCTGCGTCTTTTTTGTTGGTTTTCGAAATATATCCCAATAATTGATAATTTTTTGCACAAATCTGGCATTAGTGTAATATCTGCTACAACTAAATAGTTTTAAATAAGTTCTCGAAATCATATACTTGTCCAAGCTTATAATAGGAGATGAAGGAAAGAATACACTAATAGGTACGTGGATTGTTGTGGAAAATAGTTGTTCTTTAAATGGCCGATAAATTTTAATCGAATTTCTTTCAGAAAGATCAAATGCGCCAAGATTTAATGTTGGCACCAATTAAAAGATGTGTTCTGCAAATTAAAAAAAAAAAAACTTTTGAAAAATTATTATGTCATTTGACAAGAACAGAACACAATTTATTCCCGTAAATCCTTATCTAAATTAACAAAACTACATACAAAAATTAATATTATAATTACTGGGGTGCACACAAATTGGATGTGCCGTTAGTGTATTGAATAACAGCTCTGAATGAGAATTCTTACAGCTGAATTCGTTACATGCGCAAATACCCATCAGAAAGAACATACATACATATGTGTATGTGTGTGTATATATATATATATATATATATATATATATATATATATATATATATATATATTATAAATTAACTGATTTAAAATGTCTTTTCGCTGCACAGTAATAACCACGTTTCAAAAATAGAAGCTAAAAACTTTAAATTTAAGTATATAATTAAATTAAAAGCATTAGCTCCGTTTCATCTTCAAGCGAATTTTGGAATAACTTATTTTTAAATTAAAATTTAAAAAAAAAATCTTTTATATAAAATAAACAGACCTTGGTCTTTAATACAGATTATTAAAAACCATATGACATAGATCTATATAAACATATATAAAGTGTTTATTACAACCTTTCTAAATAATTTAGATTAATCAGTCCAAGGTAGATTATCTACTAAATCCATTATAGAAGCATTGACTAATAATAAAATTTAATATATAAAAACATAAGAACTAAGCAATCATAAAATAAATTTAGAATATTTTAGACAAAGCCAAAAAAAAGACAAAAATAAACAGACAACGTAATATAATATGGTTTAACCCACCATTTAAAAGCAATGTTCAAACGAATATTGGAAGTATTTTCTTAAATTTAATTCATAAGCACTTTAATCACTCAATAATACTAAAGAGGATTTTTAAGAAAAAAAATGTGTTAAGATCAACTACAGCGGCTTTAAAAAATATTGATAAATCATTTGACCTGACGTGCTATACTATTCAGCTACAGAGAAGGGACTGGTTAGCAAAGTCTGAATTACTGCTTATAAACATACAAACTTCGACATTTTTTCTCGATATATCATTTCTGTTCACGAAAAGTATCTTAACGTAAATAATGACAACATATGAAATAGATTAAGTCCGACAATTATCTAATATATTTTCTCTTTATACGTTATGTTTAAAGATATAATTTAAGTAAATGTTCTGTTTATTTAATTATACTGTATCAATAGCATTTACTTGTCTAAATGCTCGAGAAATTTTATAGAAAATATGTGTTCTCCAAATTTCAGGCGGGTAAAAGTAATCTGATTGGGATATTGGATTTTTTGTGGAGCGTGGAACTGCTGCTGCTCCCAGGTCCACTGTGACTGCTGTGGCTGAAAATGTCCTATCTATGGACAAGTAGGGAATCCCAAAACAAAAAACGATGAAAGTATAAAAATATATGTTTATGGTGATCATGCCAGTGATACATTTTATATAAATGAACAATACATATTTATAGTAAAATTACCAGCAATGCATTTTATATTAAAATGACTAACAATGCGTTTTATATCAATATAACCAAAAATGCGATTTATTTATAGTTGAAGCAATAAATCTATCTTCGAAATAGATTTCGGCATTAAATAACCCAAAGAGGTTGGTATGCCGCTAAAGAAAATCAGCCAACAAACAACTAAGCTATACTTTGAAACTCATTCGGCATATCGACGTGCTGTAATGGTTAACAATCTTGTTTCGCTAGATAAATTACGACTGACTAGTGAGTTCGATCATCACTGTTTTGTCACGTTAGATCAATTAGGACAGAGTAGGGAGTTCGATCCTCAGTGGCTTCTCCACACTTTCGGCCTTGTGACACTTCTAAGCCGCGCTTAGAAAATCATTTGTGCACTTCAAGGTGGTGTAACGGTTCGAAGCATGTCCCACTAGATCAGTTACGACTGAGTTGTGAGTTCGAATCTCACCGAGTGAGTCATACTTTAGCCCTTGTGCCACATCTAAGTTACGGTTAAAAAAAAAAACATTTACAGAAGTTCGTTACATCTTGTAATCGTTTTTTTTTTTTTTTTTTTTAAAGTGCTTCTCTTAATTATTATGTGTGGGACACCGTTCAGCAAGACAACAACAAAACTTGTAACGCCAAAGATCAACTGTAGGTAAGAGTTATGGTAGGATTCAGCATCTTCGAAAAGGTAACCGTCCAGAAGAGATGTAAGAGATTCCGAAGTCTTCTGGTGGCTGTGGTTGAAGGAAATGGCGATTATATTAAATAAATTTATTCTTTAATATTTCAAGATATTTTTGTGAAATGTTGGTAAATATATCTGTTAAGATGAGATATCAGTGTTATTTTCATTTTTGCGTAACAATTTATCCAGCGCATCATGACGAACACGTCTCAGTTCAGTTATTTCTCTGGGGTTTTGAAGATAATGTTTTTTTTTCGTCTTAATACTGTGAATCGTATTATCAGGTAAGATTCATTAAGCAAATAAATGATGAAACTTAAAACTATAATTACTATTTAATTTTAGCGCCGAAGTCATTTGCTGCAATCAAATGGCTTATCTAATTAATTTTGCGTTACTTTCAGAGCGCATTTGAAGATGAAAGCCATTATTTCATCTTGAATATTTTAGATGCTTTTTACCGAATCTCTGTTTTCGCATTTGATATTAAATTATATATATATATATATATATATATATATATATATATATATATATATATATTTATATTTATATATATATATATATATATATATATATATATATATATATATATATATATATACATATATATATATATCGTCAATTTTCAGGATATGCAGATATTGCTATTATAAAATTATAAGCCTGAGTTAAATTCAGTACTTCCAAAGTTTTCTTTGGGTATAAAATGAATTGTCACTGATTTTACTATAAAAATGCATTGGCTGCAATAAAAATGTGACTGTAAGTGGTAAAATTTAATGCAGGCATTAATAACAAATCTTGATTTATAAATGAGCGATGCAAATACACAGCCATCAATTCTATTATACAAATCTATTGAAATTAAAGAAAGAGATTTTCAGTTGTAAAGAAACAATGTCAGTATTAGATTTATAAAACTCGGCTTTATATATATATATATATATATATATATATATATATATATATGATAAAATTCGAATATTGTAAATCTAATACTGACGCACAAATTTGCTCCAATGATGTCCTAAAGAAAGAAACACGTCAAAACTTTTTCGACTTTGTCATACATTTTTCTTCTCTCTCTCTCTCTCTCTCTCTCTCTCTCTATATATATATATATATATATATATATATATATGTGTGTGTGTGTGTGTGTGTGTGTGTGTAAATATATAGAAAATAGGAAAGAACTTTTCGTTTGGTAAATAATCAAAAGTTCTTTAGTATTTTTGTTATTATGTTTAAAAAACAACAGTGCTCGATACAAAAATAGAGCCTAAATATAATTATTTAATCATATTTTAAATAAATAATTCTATATATATATATATATATATATATACACACACACACATATATATATATATATATATATATATATATATATATATATATATATATATAGATAGATAGATAGATAGATAGATAGATAGATAGATATTAGGACTTCATTGGAGTAAATTTATACTGTCGGTACGACTTCACATGTGCACAAACGCGGGATGCTGGGAATTTTACATTTTTATTTATTTTATTTTTAATCTGCCCGATTTAAGTTAGATTCCTAAAATCGGGTAGAGTAAAAAGTAAACAAATTCCCTCCCTTCCTCGTTCCAGTGCATGTTTAGTCGCACCAACATAACAAATTTAATCCAACGAAGCTAAATGGTATAGCATGTCAGGCTATATGACGGTTCCGTGTATGATATAGGTTCGATTCCTGTCAGAGGACACATATTTTCTACAATATCTCTCGGACATTCAGGGCCATCACCGCTGAGTATTGACTTCAGTGTCCATATTTATATTTACATACGCTCTATCTCTGATATTGAGCACTTTAACCGATCAATAGAGCATACCTTAAAACTGTAATTCTATCATGTGTGTGTGTGTACACTTTGGGGTGGTTTCCTCAGACCAAAACAAGGAGAAAAGACCATATTATCACATGTCCGGAAATACTTTGTTTTTTTTCTTATTATGTTTAAAGAAAGTTAACGGTAGATGGTTCTCTGTTGCTGTGTAGACTAGATGTACATTTGTGGCGAGTTTTTCTTCAATGTTTAACTTCAGTGTAGTATTAAGTTAACGGAGAAATGCTCGGATTAACAATGGTAGAATATCCATATCGGGAGCAGATATTTTTTTTTTACACGGGGCCGCACGAATTGTAATGGATGTGAGGTTACACGGTTGTATCAGATCGCGTTGCCAGACCGAATGCAACCTAGTTATCCAATCTTTGCTGTTGTTTATCTTCGTGTTGCTGAGACAGAATCCGTGCTACCACAAACTTCGGATCGAGGAATCCCGAGATCTCATTTACGCCTTACATCGTAGAACACATTCTACAGGCTGTCAGCGACGATCCAGTTATCAGCACAACTCAAGTGGCCCTAGCATGTCATACATCTCCTAGTAGCGCAAGGAAGATACTAAAACTGCAGCTCCTCTATCCGTAT
Source organism: Acanthosepion lycidas (assembly GCA_963932145.1). NCBI lineage: Eukaryota > Metazoa > Mollusca > Cephalopoda > Sepiida > Sepiidae > Acanthosepion > Acanthosepion lycidas. Next base: position 80,695,696 of record OZ010579.1, on the reverse strand, counting down.
AATTTGCAACTTGTGCAGGATGTTTCGCCCTCTAATCCATCCAAACTGGAGAACTTTTACCGATGCTTTATTGCACAAACGTATGATTAGTTGTTTGACAACAGTTGCAATAGATCGAATAACAAATTTCCAAGACCAACATTTGTGGGCGGATCGGAATCCCTATAGTACAATACAGGCTAGACAATGACATCAGTTTACGATTAATGTGTGGACTTGAATTGTAGGTGGCAGACTGGTAGGTCTATACGATCCCCCATCACGTATTACAGGAGCTGTTTACAAAGCCATTATTTATTCTGTGTGTATAGTATGAATCTATGAATTCATAATTTCTCAGTTTTGTCTGATAATATTGCCTAAATTCCTTATACTATTTTGTAGATAGCCTTGTTTATGTAGACATCCTATTTACTTGTTTTTATCAAAACAGTATGAATTATGTCTACCAGCCTGCACATACATCGCTAAGATTTTACTTCTTAAGTCTCTCTGACGCGCACGACGGTAGACGTTATTGACACTGCTTAAATAAAGAAAAAAATGAATACATGACATCTACTTGAATATAGATATCCACAAATAAATGTTCGAAGTAGTAGAAAATATATACACAAAAAACACACATTCATAACCGCACCTATATATATATATATATATATATATATATATATATATATATATATATAGAGAGAGAGAGGGGGAGAGTGAGTGAGAGTGATAGATAGATAGATAGATAGATTTGTGTAGATGGATTTGCGTAGCAATTTTGAATTATATAAATTTAGTAAAGACCAACGAACGGTCATTCTTTAAATATATATATATATATATATATATATATATATATATATATATATATATATATATATATATATTTAGTGTGTGTGTGTGTGTGTTCTTGCGTAAAAAATAAAAATATAGGTATTTTTTATATGTATTCGAGAAAATACTTCAGTGGCTTTTTACATTATATTTGATATTTCCCCTATATATATATATATATATATATATATGTGTGTGTGTGTGTGTGTGTGTGTGTGTGTGTGTGTGTGTTGGTGCATCAGGGTATCTTTGTGTAGTTTAAGTTAATGAATCTAAAATATATGAAAAAAAAAGTTTACTTTTTTGCTTAAAATAAAAATGAACAAATTGTTTATTTTTCCCTTAAATAGAGTTATATTTCAATACATTTATTTTTTAAATATATAATTTTTTTTTTTTTTTTTGTCTCACCAGTTCTATTTTTAATTGGCTTAACTGGACATGTATAGAAAGCAATTTCCTCAGTTACTGTACCCCCCGAATTGTAAGAAAAAATAATTGGGCAAACATGAAAAAAAAAAAAAAAAAATTAAAAAGAAAAAAAGCCTATAAAAATAATACGAATAATATTTGAATACAATTAGAAAACAACTTGTAAACATGAAAATATTAGCAGACATCAGGAGCCATTTTTAGTGTTTACACGCGCTTCACATGTTGACAGAAGTTGTTCAATGTAATTCCACTATTTGGCCAGTGGTCTGATAATAAAATACACACATTCATATATATATATATATATATATATATATATATATATATATATATATATATATATATATATATATATATATATATATATAAAGCTAGGATGCTTTAAATTTATCTATTCCCACCCACTTTCTAAAATCAAACCAAATGACCAACCATCAGACATTTTTTCTTTCATTCTTGTAATCATTGCTTAGTCGAAAAGAAAACTTTTCTACATTCCCATCTCTGTCAAGTTTCGATCACGCATCGGGAAATCGTCTCTCAAGGAAAACGTATTAACAAATCGGCCACATAACTTTAACAGTATTAGTAGACATCTAGTTGATTTTACTTACTATATGTACGATACGACAATTTCAGGAATCACTTCAAAAACTCAAAGCAGGTTACGGATCTACTTGTACCCTACCTCTAAGCATTCAATTGGGAGAAAAAAAACTTGTAACTTTCAATGCTCCCTAAGGGATATTCATATCTTTGTCGTAATTTCTGAGTTATTATTATCACTGTTTATAAGCTGACTATTGTCACCATCGTTTCTTATTTTTATCACGATGTTTCTGCCGTTGTGCTCTACGGCCATCATCTGGTGTATGCTGATACGGTTAACCAACGAGGAATTCCGAAATGATCCCTTTTTAATCTGGGGGCTATATTATTCTTTTTTCACTGTATATGCCTCAGGATATCTCGTCTAGTTCTGATTTTTAGTACTCCTCAGTTACTGCTTACCCGTTTTCAACTGAGTCCAATTACGCATTGCTCAACTCTGAAGATGAATTTACAATTAATATGATACCAAATTCAGGGGCCAAAGCCTTAAGCAACTAGGCTATTATCCCTTGTGATATTTCTTTGTGGAGAACTTCAAGTCTTAGACATCACTGTAAATAATATGCGGATAGTATAAATATAGCTTTTATCATGTCATCACCGAACTGACACTGCATTTTTTCCAGTCCAAATTTGTTCTCTCAATTAGGCTCTGAGCGTCGAATATTTATTGTGATTAAATGTCATTCATGGAAACAACCTTTTTTTTTCTGTGTCATCGACCACTTTCACATAAAGAAATGTTCCAATACCACCTACATAGCAAATATTCACAAATATACCAAGATTGTTTGGCAAAAGTTTGTTACTGGTTCATAAACTAAGTTTATGATGTAGTAAAAAAATACCAAAGTTGGGTAACAAATAACGCAGACAGATGCGGCGGCTACTTCTACTACTACTACTACTACCGTATTAAAGGACAAACGAAAGCAAACTTGACCATTGAAAACTATATATAAAATTTAGTTTTATGATCAATGTTAGTTTTATTTTCAAAGTTAGATTTATAGTAAGTGGTTAGCGTTGAAAACCTTGAGAAAAAATTAAACAATTTTTGTTCATAAATATAAAGTTATAAAAAATATACACTGCTCGTAAAAAATCAACATTCAGCGAATATTCTTTTGTTTTTCTTCTGATATGAATCAGACAAGGAAATATCTGATTCATATGCGAAGAAAAAATTTGAAGAACTATTTGAATTTCCTCAAAATTATAGAAAATGTCAAAACATTCCTTGATTGCGGAGATGTTTCTATCTTATGTGGGAATTTGACTCAGCTGTTCTCATTTCGCCTGCTGTTTTTTTTATGCAGATTATTTGCATATCTCCTTTAAATATAGTTTCAGAGTATTATATGTTTAAATATTTTTAATACTCAAAATCCTATATCGCCTAACAAGATTTCCATTTGCCCACGATTTTCTGCTCAGTTGCTCATCGCCCACCCAACAGTTGAAATCGCCCACCGGTGGGCGATATCACCCGGGCTGGGAAACCATAAACAATACGAAACATTACTAAATATATTGAGGAAATGGTCGGTTCATTTTTTTGAGAGAGGAAGTACTTAATACTTGCATAAGTTAGATTAAACCAAAAATGGAATATTGCTGTTATAAGTGGGTTGGAACTGCCCAGTCTTCACGGACCAGCCCTGACAAAGATCAAAATCGTTTACTCTGTTTTATAAGACAAGACTTATATCTCACACGGCAAACCGTGACTGAATAAGGAGTTTGATCCTCACTGAGTGCCCCATACATTTGGTCCTGTGTCACATCTAAGCTACGCTAAATCAATATGAGCTAGAAAATCAATATATCACACACAACAGTCATTTTCTCCAGACACAACATCACAAGCATATACCTATTCTATCGCTACACTTATGGCAAACGTTTATAAGTGCTCCGTGTTTTAGTGCTACCAACTGAGAATTTTTACAGTTATGTCCAAAATGCTGCACCCAAAGTAGTGAATCATTCTCATTGCCTCATTGGTGAGAAGGATATTCCACTCGGAAAGTTCTTTTTCTCTCTCAAAGAACGGACTCTCTCATGGATTCTCCCTCTAATGCTAACATCTTAATCTCTTCAAGTCAAGATTCCATTTCCTCATAATCTTTCATTTTTAATCTTGAACTAAAATCACAACATTCAGAAAGTTTCTAATTTGATCGAGTCTTCATTCCTATTTCACGGAAAGTATTCTTAAGAGTCAACGTATTTCTGCTAACCTGATTACTTATTAAGACAGGTCGATTTTGGAACTGAGATATAGCACTCTAATTGAAATTTGGGGTTTGACATGATAAATAATGACACCAAATATTTTTCCAAATCATTATCGTGTTTTGTGGAAATGAGTTTAAAAATTTAGGTCAAAAATTGAAGAGCTGGAATTTGCTTCCTGAGAACGCCTTATAGCACAACCCTATAAAATTTATATTTAGTTGGTTTAAAATTAAAAGAGATAATGAATTCCATAACAAATGTATATCTCCAACATTATCCAGAAAACAGTTGACGGAAAATGTTGCATTAAAAACTTTACAGCACAATGCTTTCGCCTTGCTTCCAGAAAATATTATTTTCCCAATGTTGAGGTCAGATGAATTGGAAGTGAGGGAAGAGGCTATAAAAATTGCCTATTTGATAAATAAATATTTATTCATACCTAATTAGTTAGGTTACCTTAAGAGACTAATTTTAAAACTTTATTCAAATTATATCACAAAAATATAACCAAGTATGGATAAATTTTTCAATAAAAACTTCTTTTTTTTTTTTTGTTTCCGAAGTAGCGAGCCACCAAAGAATAAATTAAAATATTAGTTACATTCATTAACTCTGAAGCGACACTCTGGTAAAAGTTGATTAACTTCTCAGAAAATTAACCTGTGCTTATCGAAGGATTTTTTTTTAAATAATGACCTACATGTAGGATGATGATGAAATTGTCAAATTTACATTCGAATACGCAAGGTGTGGAAAGATTAATGAAATTATATATTGAAGCTTAATAAATTTTATAGGGACAAGGAGCAAGGTACAAGCACATTATAACTAAATATTTGTGCAATCAAATAAAACCATCATTAACTTCAAAGGGAAATTGAACTGAAGAATTTACCTCTGCGATGTTGTAATATTATGATGTAAATTAATAGTGCAGTAGTTTTAGCGCGATTTAAAAAAAAAAAAAAAATGAAATTTAAAACATTTTGTCTTATAATTTTTGTCCAGCAGTATTATATTGTCTATACACTTCTATCTAATTTTTTGGTTTTATTAATTATGACGTAGCAAATGGTGTAAGATCTTATTCATTGATTAGCTTTTTTGTAATCTTGACAACAGTTTTCACTTATTGAATACACTAAAAACAATGCATATTTTCTTTGTAGTGAGACATAATTAGTATTCTGGTTTCAATATCTTTTCCATTTAATGTAGCTAATAGGAAAAATAAAAATTTCATTAGGATCCATTGTTGAAATAGTAAAATTTGAAGTCAATTTTTAAGCAAAAATATGTGGAAATTATGTATTACTCTACATTGTTTGAAACAATATTTAAAAGCTATGAATCTATGATTTAGTGTTACTAATTAACATATGAAACCCAAGTTTTTACATTAAGTGCAATATTGATTTTCTGAAAAAAGGGAAAAATCACGCAACCCTAATACTCGCTGTTTCCATCTACTTCTATTACCCTGCCTGTGTTAAATTTTCCACACCAGCTTTTCTCGCTATATATAGTAGGTATTTAAGCACATGCTTTCACTTTATGATTGCAAGTATCAGTTTTCTTGTACTTTCTATTTTCTATAAAACCAGTTTTTTCAAATGTTCAATCTCCGGTATTTTCAACATTCGTTATTCATCTACAGGGGAAGCAAAATTTACAAAGAAGTTTATTTTGAATTGTTGAAGTTATTGTAAATTTTACTTACCCACCCTGTAGAATATGTTAAGGAATTGACTTCAGCAGTTTTTGATAATATTAAGTTGGTGCAAAAATAATGACGCAATAATGTCGTTTTTTTACGTAATTTTAACGTCAAAAAACGACATTATTACGTCATTATTTTTGCACCAATCTAATAATTAACAATTATCAATATATAATCAATCTAAAGAAATATTTCAAACGGGGTTCTTCAAAATTTTCATCCGATTCTGTTCAATTCATTACGAACTTATGTCCAGTACGTTGGGAATCAAGGCTTCTCCCCACTTCCCCTCTTTTGTTGCTCTTAACAAGTTTTCTTTTTTTTTACTAATCTACACTCTATCTCTACTCTCAGCAATCTATAGCTGGTCACTCGTATTCGAGGATACGTATCTACTAGGGCGGCTATTTCAGAAGCTTGCTCAAACGCAGTGGCATTTATTCAACACCCACAGAACCCGCCTGTGGTTTATACAGCAACTATGCTAAGCAGGTCTTAGTTACAATTTCTGGAAAAAAGCGTGTTATCTAGCGTGATGAACAATTTGAACGAGGCCAGCACACTAAGTCCCTCGGCCACGAAGATTTGCGACTTCGTGCTTGCATAGCTATCAACGGCATCCAAGGGGTCCGTCTACCCAATTTCCTTCACAAGGCTTGAGTTAACCCGTGGTATGGTTTTCAAGCACTTTCCAAATGTGCCGCACACTCGGATCGACCCCTCCTGTCCGATAACATCAGGAAGTCTCCTTCCTGACAAATCGATCATGGAGATATTCGAACCCGGTCTCATGATCAGAATACGAACTTTCTAACCCCTCTCAGCCATGTATAGAAGCTTATTAGGCGTGTTACTCTCTATTTTCCTCCGGTCCTCAATATGTCTTATGAATGTTGAATTCTGCGTGCTTTCTTCATTACCCTATGTCCCACGTAGATCAACTGAGTTTTTTTCTGATTCCAAATATATGTGTCTCTTTGGTTTTAAGCTTCCTTAAATCATCTTGCTTACCACACGCACTGTCTATAATATTCTCAGCGTCTTTCTATAGAAAAAAGATTTCTGATCCCTCAAGTCTATAAGGAAACTCTTTAGCATTTACTACAATCTGGCGACTCGTCATCAGTCACTTTCCCACCGTAAGTTTGTCTCTCTTCGCCGTTTCTATAAATACTTTTACGGTAATTGTTTCGACGAGCTCTTCGCTATCTTATTGTAAATACTCATTGGGGTTAAGTTTTAGAATTGTTATTTTATTCCCCCCCACAGACAAAGAATTGTAAATATGGGGACTAGTTAGTATTTTCATAGAGACAAAGAGGCATTATGGTGGTTGTAGTAAGAAAGGTACGTATGAATGTGTTGTTTTGGTGTAAGGAATATTGTTTTGTACGATTGGGTCAGTGCTTGCGGCTAGCTAAGTTATAGTTAAGACAGAAGAAGACCGT
>OZ010579.1:80678412-80683412 GCA_963932145.1 Acanthosepion lycidas | reverse complement strand
GAAAAGATTGGCCGTCAAAAGCAGTTTAACCGATGCTGAAAAGAAAACTATCACCTCAGAACTCTCAAAAGGTAAATCTACCCTAAAAATTTCTAAAATGATAGGGTGGTGTCATCAAACAATGAAAAAGTTCACCGCCGACCTTACATAAGTATGCAAAAGGGCAGATAAAGGCAAGCCGAAGGTTATTTCACGTCGTCTCATCTCACGCCTTAAACAAGAGGCCACAAAGAACCCTAGACTTACCAGTCAAGAGCGCTTCAGTCACATTGGGGATCCTACTCTGTCTAAAAGTACTCGGTGTCGGTATCTGAGGGAAATACAGTTAAACCTGCATCGAAGCCTCCTTTGACGAGAAATCACATTCAAAATTGATTGAAATGGGCCGTGGACAATATGAAGATTGATTTCTCTAAAGTTTTGTTCACAGACAAAACTGGAGCAACATTTGATGGGCCAGATAGATGTTTTAAAGGTTGGGTAATGAACGGACAGAATCGCCATCAGCGTTTGAGACGCCAAGAAGGCGGTGGAGGCATAATGATCTGGGGTGGTATTATTGGAAAAAGCATTAGTTGGCCTATGGAGACTACCAGATGGCGTCAAATTGACTGCTGATGCATACATAGCATTTATGAAGGAGCATCTTGAACCGTGGATGAAAAGGCAAAGAGTTGCCGTCAGAAGGGCCATTTTTTTTTATGAAAGATAATGCTTCCCCACATGCTGCTCACAAGACTACTGAATATTTGAAACAGTTAGGCTTCGATGGACCTCGAAAAATGAAGTGGGCAGCAAATTATCCGGTTTTGAACCAAATCGAAAACCTTTAGAGCATCATGAACCGATGTCTGTACGCCAACGGACGACAATTCAGGAGCAACGCTGAGTTGTGGGAAGCAATTCTCGACATATCTCGCGGCATTACAGCAGATGTCATCCTATAATTAACACATTCTATGGATCGTCGACTTTTTCAAGTAATTTCAAAACAGGGAAAACATAAAACTGCCTTTGTTTGTATCTGTTATTATTTGTTTGATTATCTTATTTATTAGCTTCTTTTAATCATAAACATTCACGTACAACCTTAATAAACGTTTTGTTTGCTAAATTCTGGTAATTTTTCGAAACCTTACTAATAATTTGGCACGCTCAAATCGCCGTGCTGATAACAAGTATGGCGCCAGTTTGTTTACATTGCGCGGATCAGTACAAAAAATCGAGTTATTGTGCAGGTTAGGGTTGCCAAGATTGTGTGAACATTTTGTATGAATTGATTGGACGGTTTTTGAAATATTAGAAAAAAGTGATCTCGATAATAATTTGGCACGCAGTGTGTATATATATATATATATATATATATATATATATATATATATATATATATATATATATATATGATAAAATATAGTTTAAGATGTTATATGTATGGGTTAAAATGCTCAATATTAAGATTAGAATGTATGTAAATATAGAAGTGCGCGATGAAGTCAACACCTAGTATTGTCAGTCTGTTTCATGTTAAAAGCAATCATCAGACTAATTATATATATATATATATATATATATATATATATATATATATATATATATATATAAAAGTGAACATAGAAGTCAACACTTAGAGGCGACAGTCTGTTTCATGCTATATGCAATCGTCAAGCCACGTGTGCTGTTATTTTTCTCGGCTATTTATATATATACGGGTTAGTGGTGCATTGTGGGTATTCTATTATGGCGGTTATTTCACCGGAAGTCGTTTCTTTATCTATTTAGGTCAAATTATATTGCTTGTTTTTATTTTTGTTTCTTATTTTATTTATTTATTTATTTATTAACGTAGTAAAAATTTGTTTATATCACTTATTTAACAGTTTTGTTTTGGTTTGGGAATTTAATTAAAACTATTTGTTCAGTTTTGGGGTTGATTGTTGTAGTTCATTCTAAGTATTATTTTGGCGGGAACAGTTTTTAATTGATTATCTTTATTTGGGATTGGTTTGTTTATTTATTTACTTGGATGAATTTAGGTTAATTTATTTTACTTGTATATTTTCTCTTTTCGGTTTTCGATTTTTAAGTAACATAGTATTTTTTTATGTTTTATTTCTATTTTTTTTTTTTATTTTGTTATTTTTGCTTAGTATATTTATTTGTTTTTATTTTTTGTTTTTATTTTTTTGTTTTATATTTACACACGCTCTATCTCTGATATTGAGCACTTTATTCCATAAATATACCACACCTTAAGACTATATTTCTTTATATATATATATATATATATATATATATATATATATATATATATATATAGTTTTAAGGTGTTCTATATTTATGTTATAAAGTCCTCAATATCAGAGATAGAGCTTATGTAAATATAAATATAAAAGTAAACATTGAAGTCAACACTCAGGGGCAACAGGCTGTTTCCTGCAATTGAAACATCTGACCGCCAGTCCATTTCTCTTTTTTAGGGCACCCGGGTTATTCAAATGTTGTAAGATAATTATTTTTTTCAAGTAAGCACAGGTTACATTTATTCCCTTCGTCATGAAACGGTTTAGCCCTTGCCATTATACTCCATTTAATTCAATGGGAGTTGCCGGAATCTTTCATTTGGCAGGAATAATTTGAGAGAGCGGTGGCATTTTTGTATTTAATGTTAGCCAAAGTCTTACGGCGGCCGTACAAGCGAACCTTCCAAGGATTTTCAGTGGAAACAAAATAAAATTTAATATCGCTACCGAGACGAATGCACTCTCGATATACAATGCAATATTATCTGTCATACATTGATCACTTAATGATTACATCGTTTTTTCTTCGACAATTTCAATTATTCTTAGAAAAATCTACGTTGTCTTGGTTGGTAAGATTTTTACTTAATATGATGATGTTGTGTAGTGATATAAATCTATCAATGTTAATAGTGCAGCTATATCTGATTTTGACAATAGTTTTGTTAAAAAAAAAAAACTTTTTTTTAATACTGGTGATGTTTAAAAGGTTTATGGATTAATTTTAGGAAGATTTTACCGACATTAGTTTGGACATTACGTTTAAATGGTGTATATAACTATATTGTGTTTACCGAGTTTTTGTTTTGTCTTATAATCTTTGATTTTCTTTTTTCACAATTCTCTACATTTACATTATGATTCCCAAGTTCCAAAATTTACCTTTAACATTAGTAAATATTTTTTGGTTGCTGGAGTTGGTGATTATTCTAACTTATCTAACTGAATTATGCAAATTATCGAGAATTTTTTGATGATGTTTGAATATTTGCTAACGTCTATATGACGGTCTTTCGTGCGTTGTTTATTGTAACTATTACCTGGTTTTAATGTTACATCTAGATAATTACTTTTGTATTGGTGGTGGTGATAATATTTAAATCATGATTCTTAAAAATGTATATCTTCTTTCCTCAAACGATCTATATTGTTCTGTCTAGGTTTACACCGTCAACTCTATATATCCCGCCGTCCTTAATGTCGAAAAAATTAAAATCAGGGTTGTTTCTCTTAGTCACATGCAATCGTTGGGAAAAAGTACCACTGTTTGTGCTTTCTTTCTGATATTTATTGCTCTGTTATATGAAATCGAGTATTGTTATATAGAACCAGGCCTTTATGTGGTATTCATATATTTATATATATATATATATATATATATATATATATATATATATATATATATATATATATATATATATATGTGTGTGTGTGTGTGTGTGTTTGGTGCGTGTGCGTGTATGTTTGTGTGTCAGTGTTATATATTTGGGCAGCAATCCTTCTTTTCTATATTTAAGACGACAATCAAGGTACAGCAGTTAAGCTTTTAAATCATTTTTTTTCTGGACATAAAGTGTGTAAAATGCTATTCTGTTATCCATTATCAAGAATTTTTTTTTAACGGAATATGCTGTATTATATATGTGTGTGTCTATAGTGATTGTAATGTTTTATTTTCCAAGCAAAGTCAGCACATTGTCGCCGCATTCATAGTTGATATTAGTGAATTTTAGATTTTACCTAATTTTTTTTAAAAAAAGTTTTTATCATTTTGGGCCAACTTTTTACATCTAGATGAGTCAATCATGTTTATATGCACCACAAGTCTGTTATGGAACGTTGTTGTTACAAACTTTAGGTCCAGGAAATAAAACACTTGTACGAATGCAAGAAAAAATGAATTAAATGCTTAAGCGCAGTATCTTGACCGCTGTCAATGACAAATCATTCGATATATATATATATATATATATATATATATATATATATATATATATATATATATTACAGTGGCCCTTAGAAATAATTAATTTTCAGAAAGTTAAAATTTTGTTGGTCCCACTTTTAATCCTGTTCCAATCAAGAAAAATACGGGCTCTGCAAAATTTCAGCTCAATAGAAAAACCGCTAAACAAAGGCCCAACTATTTCTAATGTTGAGTATAAATGTTTTGTACCATTTCTTCACGAGTCCTTTTTTTTTCATGTCAGTTTCCAGTGCATTGAACTTCAGTGCTCTTTCTTCTTTGTGTTCTGCATCAGCCATGGAGTCCGATCGTTCTTTTGGGCGCTAAAGTATTAAGAACTTCTTATCCATATAAAGAGGCAGAAAAAACATTGTCGTACTTGTTCTTTATCCTGTCATTTTGTTTGATTCGTATCCGTACTTGATATATATTAGATCTATTCCCCCCACATACATATACATATTAAGTAATTCATTGAGTCTGAAAGAAACCTCAACAGAATGCAGAAAGCAATGGACGGCCGTTTCGTCCTATATTTGGGACACATCAGCAGTGCGCATCCACTACCGAGAATTTAAACTCGGACAGTTAGGTTATCAAGCAAACGTCATACCAACTGTTCCAACGGGCCTCGGTGACGAAGAGATTGCAAATCAGACTCAATATAGCGCCGCTCGCTCACATATTCCGTGATGGAACTCTACTTAGTTCTCTGTAACCATAGGACTATGCCC
>OZ010579.1:80528412-80673412 GCA_963932145.1 Acanthosepion lycidas | reverse complement strand
TGGCCGACAAGGATGGAAAAGGGCATTAGACCCGAGAAAGGTATTTTGAAGTGGAAAACACAGAGATTTTTTTTCTACAATTGAAATAAATTGTTTATGACTCCAGTTCCATTACTTTTCAGACATACATCTTAAGTATAAGTATAAATTATTTGGTTTTCTCTATTTAATTTTCGTGTTTCAGCATACCTACGAACGATAATGGGTATGTCCCCATTCGTGTAAATACAGTAGTACATACTGTATGTTTGTCTAGAGTTGGAGATTCGTTTCAATCTTGCTGGTCAAACTCTCTGTCTCCGGGCTGAGAGGATACCCAGACGAGGCTATGTCGAAGGGCAGGGTCTCGTCTCGGGAAACAGCTACCCGACCCAGTTTTATACGGTGTCTACGGGGAATTTTTGACCGAGCCCACGGCCTCGGATACCCTACATCAAATTCGGCCGTGTGCCACATCTGACCGCGTGGGACGGTTGGTAGATATCCCAGAGTCGGAGATTCATTGTTGAATACATTTGATTCACTTCAAGCAGTTGACTAATTTTTCTACGCGCCGCTGGCGAAGCTTATATGTGTTGTTCGTGTCCTAAGTATTATCGTTCATTACCAACTTCCGTTTGATTATTCTGTTCAGTAACCTTTTCTAGGTTACAACTTTTGATTAGGTTGGGTAGGGTGTCAGACGGTGTGTTGCCATTCGGAATGAAATCTTTGTCCTATCATATCCAAGAAATTCCGAGACGAATAAGGTCTCTCATATATACCCTAGCTAACACGTCCCCGCTTCAGGAGACACGCATACGCACGCACCCATGCACAGATAGATAGATAGATAGATAGATAGATAGATAGATAGACGCAAATAATAATTGACTCAAACTTAGAGGAGCCCAATAATGATTAACTCATCCCATTAACCTTTTTGTTTCCGTTCGATCTGTCTGGCTAATGAAATGAGAAATAATACTACTACTAAAATGAGTGAAAGCCTATATTGAATCTCTGACATTATATATTACGCCATTATTCCTGAAGACAAAATTGTCATGAAAATTGCAGATATTGTTTTGATTGTTTAAAAAAATGTTCTTTTTGTTTTTTAATAAATCAAGAGATGAAATAATAAAATGAAATAAATTATTCATAATACTTTTGCAATTTTAAATATAATCCGAAAAATATTGATTCTAACAACAAGCCATAGAAAGAAAACATCCATAACTGTACTTATTAAAATTCGTCTGGCAGGGTATCGCAGCTTTTCTGTATCGACTAAGAATCGAACGTTGGTATTAGAGATTTGATTTTTTTAACAAATGCCTATCACCCTTTTTAATTTTGAATGTCGGTTTTGTTTGGCACAATGCAACAGATCGAGAATATTAAATAGTCGAACTGCAGTACTTGTCTTCTGGTTAAACATGCTACAATCCATTGTCCTGGAGAGTTATAAATTTTGGGACTTCGAAAATGCATAAAAATAAATAAATATTACATTTTCAAATTCCCATCTTATCAAGTCTACAAATACACCTGTAACAGCGGATTTGCTGTGGCTCGACAAGGAAGTTGCAGTAATCATAATATTTGAACCTTTCTAACCAATGGAAACATGAACCAAAACATCCAGTTTTAGATTTCATCTCCAGCCTATATGAGAACGCGTCGAATACGACTCGGGGAACTCTCTCAGGGAGCAAACATAGATCTACTCCAAGGAACCTCACACAGGATCGCACACTGTGAATTTCGGGTATTCATTCAGAAGAGTATATGCAAGATAAATGCTTTGCCCCAAACACCAACTAAATCGATTCCAGAAAAACGAAACTCCTAAGGGGAATAACTTATTTTCAGAAATATATATGGATACACTGACACGCATTTACATCTTATCACTATTACACATCTGTACATTCAAAGACATTTGTTTTCTCGAAATTTATGCCAAATAATTCCATTTCAAATTGTTGTCCTATTCATCGTTTTGACAAGAGAACAGAGTTTCGTTGGCTTCATACTCGCGTTTGGCATCGGTTGCAATATCACGTACAGTTTACTCTAAAGAGTAAGAGCAGTAAACGTCTTCACCATCAAAACAAGCCAGTAACAATCAGCATCATACATCAAGAACTGTAGTATCTATCTATCTATCTATATCTATGTATATCTATATATATATATATATATATATATATATATATATATATATATATATATGAAGAAATATAGTCATTAGATGTGCTATATTTATGGGATAAAGTGGTCAATATCGGAGATAGAGCGTGTGTAAATATAAAAGTGCACATAGAAGTCAACGCTTACATATATATATATATATATATATATATATATATATATATATATATATATATATATATATGTGTGTTCCGGATAGTGTTATATATATATATATATATATATGTATGTAATCCGGATAGTGTTATATATATGTATGTAAGCCGAACAGTGTTATCAGTTTTTGACATTTGGCAATATGTTTCGAAAATAATTCTTTAATTTATTTTCTATCCATTTTGAAGAATTTCCATCTCAAAACTCTGACACGTAAAAGCGAAGAATATAAAAAATGTTTTTTTTTTTTAGTCTCTATCATAGTTATCTTGGGAAAAATAATATAAGATTTAATTATTTTAAACACACACAAATGCATACACACACAACACATTTTCTATCATCCATCTGATGAAGCCGTTAAAGGCGAAAGGCATTGTCGGATACTATATTTGAATCATATATTTATGAACGTTTTTCCAAACGTCAATATATATATATATATATATATATATATATATATATATATATATATATATATATATATATATATATATAGGTTTGTTAATAAAACAAGGGAAACAAAAGGGTACCAATGTGATCAGTGCGAAAATCTTTTATTATATATTAATTATTAACCACAAGACAGAAATGAAGCATGGAGATTAATGTTATTAGACCTTCATCAGCGGTGTGATAAATAAACAAAGAAACGGCGAAGACTCAGCAACGGTAGTTCTTGTAGCTCGTTTGAATTCGTTGTAGATGGTATTATTAGTAAATATCCTATCCCTGCTTGATTCCTCGCGTGCGAAACTTTTTTTGAATATGATCGGGGTGGAGTGTGATTTTTAACTAAAGAGAAGAGGCTTGTTGCATTTGTGGGTGGGGAAGACGTCCCTTATGTGGTCAGTGTTGATAGATTTGACAAGATGGGGAAAGAGTGAAAACTCAAAATGGTAATAAAAATAAAATGAAAGAGAAGAAAAGAGGATGGGAACCACAAAAAAAAAAGGATAAAATTTTGAAAAAAAAATTCTTTGGAAAACCATAGTCAGAAAATGGTGGGGGGGTGCAGAAAATAACAAATAAAAACATAATTATAGCACATTATTTACATTATTCGGACTATTGTCCTCATCTTTTTCACCATATTTATCACAACATTTCAAAAGTTTCGATGAAGGCATTGGTTAGATCCAGTGACAGAACCCAAAGAGTGCGAGTTCCGTGCCCGGTTGAGGCAGTGGAGAGCTTTTAGAGCGGGCTTAGCAGGAGGTGACTGATAACTGACATCCATCAAACATATTACGTGGAACTAGAACAGTCTACCCCAATGAGCGAAATAAAGGGTTCAGTTCGAAATTCCAACCACATGAAGAAGGCCGGAGTGTACAACGGCCGAAACGTTGTGATAAATATGGCGACAAAGATGAGGAAAATAGTCCGAATAATGTAAATAATGTACATAATACCTCATCTCAGAAATATAGACAGATAATTATAGTAATAATAATGCAGGAAATAAAGAGGGTAAAGGCGGCTACAGAAATAGATTCTTGTGTGCTTAAGTTTAAATATATACATGCTATCTCATAAACTTTCGAAAACATAGGTGTCAAAGCAGAAGATTAGGGGCAAATCGCCGTTAAAACTTTAATTTAAAATGTGGTTGGGGTGCTAGTCATTCGTGGAGTGGTGTTGCTGGTAACGGTTTTCCGTGTGGAAAGTATACTCTTTGAGTAAACCCAAATCTCTGTTTGGACCTTCTATGCTGGTGTTTATTTTGAGGTTGTACTTCAAATCTGACCTGCGTCTATTTTACTGGCTGTGGAGCTCAGACGCTAAAATCAAGGACCCGACGTCGTCGATGTTGTGACCAGGTTCGTTGAAGTGTTTTACGCACTGATCACATTGGTACCCTTTCGCTTTCCCTTGTTTTATTAACCATCCTGTCTAATTTGAATGCTACAAGCACAAGCCGACCCTGTCTTTTATATATATATATATATATATATATATATATATATATATATATATATATATTATAAATTAATTGATTTAAAATATGGTTTTTCCGCTACACAGTTCTAACCATGTTTCAAAAATGGAAGCTAAAAGCTTCGCATTTAATTTTGTAATTGAATTAAAGACATTAGTTTCATTTCATCCTCAAGCGAATTTTGAAGTAACTTATTACTGGGTTTTAAAAGCACAGTAAAAATCTTAATTCACGTTTCCAAGGATACAGAGAAACCTATTCATCAAGACAAGGGGTGTTTGCGAGTTCATTATTTTGTTGTATCAGTTATTAGTTACTGTTCTTTCTAATATATATATATATATATATATATATATATATATATATATATATATATTATGATATTCGGGGAAGATGATTTTCCAGGAGAGACATTTATCTCAAAGCGATACATAATTATAACCCTTCCAAAGTACGATTCTTTAAATCAATATACTTGCGGCGCTGATACCGTTGATACCCGCCATTTGTAATCCTCAAAAACATCACAGATTCTTCTATCCTAAAAATGTTAATCCGTAAGCTGTGTCGAACACCTCATAGGTTTCTGTGGTGCTTTCTTGAGATTAAGAAAAAAATTATCAGAAACCTATGAAATGATCAAGACTACGTATAGATTAAGATTTTGAGAACGTAAAACGATAAAATGAACTGTGACCAGAACTAGATGAGACGATAACACCTTCACTTTGGAAACCTATGATAGGTCTTTCAAAAAGCCGTTGACGTGCTGCTACATAAGCATTAGAGTGGGATGGTACCTCAAACTGATTATTATTTTATATATCTTTAAAATAAATACATTTTTATTGCCGTCATCTTTGTTGCCATATTTATCACAACGTTTCAACCGTTGTACGCTCAGGCATTCTTCAGGTAGTTGGAATATCGAACTGAACTCTTTATTTTGCTCGCTGATGTAGACTGTTCTTCTACTTCCACGTGCCATGTCTAATGGATGTCACTTATCAGTTTTCTCCTGTTAATTCCCTTCTCCAAGTTCTCCACCGCCATAACCAGGCACTGAACTCACAAGCTTTGGGTTCTGTCACTGAATCTAACTAAACCCTTTATCCACTGTGACATGTGTCTACCCCAGCGAGCGAAATAAAGGGTTCAGTTCAACGTTTCAATCACCTGAAGAAGGTCGGAGCGTACAACGGTCGAAACGTTGTGATAAATACGGCAACAAAGATGAGGACAATAGTCCGAATAATATAAATAGTGTACATAATATATCATCGCAGAAATATAGACGAATAAATTACTCCTACGAAAAAGCTAAACCCTTCTGGAGTGTTCCGTATATATATATATATATATATATATATATATATATATATATATATATGGTATAAAATGAGAATTGGAAAAAAGATTTTAGATTTTGCCGACGCGTTTCGTCTTCCGACTTTTTCAAGGCAAAAATGAAATCGAAATGTTCTTGTTGTTATAGTTACATTAAAAAATCCAAATTTAAAAAGATAGACGCGATATATATATATATATATATATATATATATATATATATATATATATATATATATATATATATATCATCCAAGCGAGGCGTGAAAGAGAACAGGATGAAGAGAAGGGCGGGGAATAGATCATGTCAAGGCATCTGTAGATGTCGATTGACATTGCATTTGAATAATTGGAGATTATAGCTATCAGGAAAGCAAGTCAGAGGAAGCGGTTACCACAGACGGGAAGTGCGAGACATGAAGTTATTGGAGTAGAAGAGACGGCTACATTTAACCGTTTCAACAGTGAAATGGTGGGACTGAGATCCCGACCTAGTGGCACGTTTAAATTCATGTAATTTGGGAACTAGCGAAAGCAGATCGTCGGGGCGTTTACCGTGAGTGTATTTGTAGAAAAGACACAGAGAGGTGACGGCCCGTAAACGAAATGCCAGATCAGGGCCAATCACATTGCATATCCGTCTCTGGATATTGTAAAGGAACCTAAGACGAACAGCAGGCGATCCAGAATATATATGACAGCAATATTCCATGCAAGGCTATATATATATATATAAAATGTTCTAATCAGTAGTACAACTATGGCACAACGCAATCATCAGAGTAATGCTACCAGTGAGGAAAAATTTATATTTATTTATAGACTCTGTGCGATATTTTATGTTCAAACTATATATAGTTTTTTATCAAACGTTTTAGTATTAACAAGCTCCAGGGATTTTATCTCGACGAGCGAAATGGGCATAAAATAGGGTACAATTGAGTTTCATTTTTATGAAATTCATTTCTATGCTCTATAATAAATATATTGAGCTCTCTTTTACGGATCAGCTTTTATAATAATAAGATTCACTTGTATTACTTACCCACGGATTTTTACCTATATATATATATATATATATATATATATATATATATATATATATATATATATTATGTTATTCGTAGACGTTACCATTTCGTTGTATCACAGCTCTCCAGTGCAACTAGACACCCAAATTCCACAAGCCAGGGCGAAACCCGACCGATTTGGTGTGATTCTCAGTTTCTACCACTAAACTATCATAACTCATTTCTCGCAAAGAGAAACAGCTAATTCTAACGTATTGTTTGTGCGAATGTAAACAAACACAATCGTTCAGATTGCTCAATAGGCAGCATATCTTCATTCAAGCATGTTTGGTTGAATAATTTACATATAGTATTTCTATTTATTTTTATTTTTATCCTCTCCAATGCATGGTTCAAATTCTCAGTTTTGTTAAAAAACTGATTAAGAAAAACGACGTAGTTTTGGTTATTTGTTTTATTTTCCCATGTACTTTCAGTCTCATCCAAGATCATCCTCAGGGGTCAATTTCTAAGACAAAACTTAATGTAATTGATAGCTGCGAATTCTTTTGTAAATGGGCATGAAACTCTCTCCTTCATAGTCAATCTAAAAATTAACGTTAGGAATATGTAAGGGACGGGGGGTAAATTTGTGCATATTTTGTTATTATTAATAATAAAACACGAAATTTAAAAAAAAGTTCCAATTTAAGCATGTCTATAAAAGCAATATTTTTGGATGATCAGATTGTAAAACAAGAAGTTTCTTTTTTTTTTTTTTTTTTTGATTGAAAGTTTTGCCAAAGATAATGAATTCTGGGAGGACTTCTAAAGGCTTCACATTTACCAGAAAATTTGCAAATCACCAGCCAAATAACGATAGAAATAAAACATGTTGGCAGCTCGAAGATTCTGGTTAATTAATCTCTTATCAGTTTCTGTCGAAATGAGTTCTGGAAGGACTGAATAAAATAATTATCATCAGTATCCACTAGAAAAGAGCTGGCTGATAATTGTATTTCCTCCATTATTATTTGGTGATTTTATAAAAATGTACTTTCTGTGGTTTGTGTATTTTTGATAATTTTTAAAAACAGTAGTTTTCTTTGTTCTTTACTTTTTCTGAATTAGGCGATCAAGCTCTGTATATATACAAATATATATATATATATATATATATATATATATGTTTACTTTTCTTGTTGGCTAACGGGTCATATAATTTAATAATTGTGTATTTGGGAAGCAACCCCTCTTTTATACAATTTCGTTAAAATCGTCCGACAAGGCAGACAACAAGTAAATTCAAGCGCAGTAGCTTGTCAATCGTTTTTAAAGAAACTTATACAAAAGAGTAATTGCTACCTAAATACACGATTATTAAATTACATGATTGGGTGGTCAACAAAAAAAATAAATCGCACTACGAGGACAGTCATTTTTAACGAAACATGTATAAAAGATGGGCTAATGCCAAGATACACCATTATTAAATTACATGACTAATCAGCCATTAAGAAATTTTACCGCACTACCTTGTCAGTAGTTTTCAACGAAACTGATATATATATATATATATATATATATATATATATATATAATGTGTGTGTGTCTGTGGGTGTAAGTGTTTGGGTGAGTGCATCAGTCAGTTATGTGCTATGCGTGATACACACTTAGACGATCATGTATCTTTAGATACATGACTGACGAGGCATATTTTTCCCGCAGTAGACCAGTTGCCATCAAAGACTATAGAACCCGGTCTCGCCTGTTATTTACTCACAGAGAAGAGGATACATACCTTTCTCAAGGATATTAACACATAAGTGAATATAATTAATTCGACTGAAATTCGAACTCGGCTCTCTGATTCTTCAATCCGAGCTGCTATCCGTGCCTCCTCAACACACACACACACACACACACACACACATATATATATATATATATATATATATATATATATATATATATATATATATATATATATATATATATATATATATATATATATATATATATATATATATATATATATATATATATATATATATATATATATATATATAGTTTTAAGGTGTGCTATATTTATAGGATAAAGTGCTCAATATCAGCGATAGAGCGTCTGTAAATATAAATATAAAAGTGAGCAAATGTATATATATATATAACACACACACACACACACACACACACACACACATATATATATATATATGTGTGTGTGTGTGTGTGTTATATATATATATACATTTGCTCACTTTTATATTTATATTTACAGACGCTCTATCGCTGATATTGAGCACTTTATCCTATAAATATAGCACACCTTAAAACTATATATATATATATATATATATATATATATATATATATATATATATATATATATATATATATATATATATGATTATTTATATATTATATGCGCGGTACTTATTAGAAAGCGCTGAATATCAGAGCTAACTATCGTTCAATATCAGAGATAGAGCTGACGATCGCAAAAGCGTGAAACCCAGGGTTACAAACTCACATCAATCCAACCAAATATATATATATATATGTGTGTGTGTGTGTGTGTGTTTGTGTGTGTGTTTGTGTGTGTGTGAATTAATAGATTTATTTTTAATCATATATATTCAATGTTTAAAACATTATTATACAGGATACATTTATTTGAAAAATACTCCTCATATCCATGTATACTTTACACTCTGTATATTACGTTTACCGGTTTGTGTATTCGTTCTTAATAAAGAACGAATACGCAGGCCTTTGGACGTAATATACACTGTTTAAATTATAAATAAAATTGTCATGTCCATTTCAGATACTAGTATCCACTATAAGCCGGTCTGAATAATACAAATCCATTAATTCTCAAGCAATTGCTTTGTTCACATTTTTCTTACGAAACTGAGCAGATATTGGTTTTTCAGATGAATATTTGGAATTTAAAAGTTCACGTTAAAACACTCTATGCCCCTCATCTTGAACATGCCAAAAGAAAATATGCTTCTTCTTCGCGTGAGTTCAAGCTTAATCATAATGTTTCTCCAACTTTTGCCGACATTAACAGAGCATGGGCTGAAAGAACCACCTGCGATCTGAGAGTATCACTGTGCAAATATTAGTGTTGAACATCAAGGTGGTAAAGTAAGTTCATCTGCATTTGGCAACTGACATATGAAAAGCCTAGTCATAAAAAACTCACTTCAGTGTCTCAGGTAATCGTTGTTAACATTTCACTAACATCGGAGCAACTGCTCCAAAAATTTTCGAGTTGAACTAACTGTACAAGTGGCTTCGACATGAACTACAAAGTGTTTGATGTTTTGAAGCGTGTTCGATGCTGCAACTGCAAAATTCGAACAATCTGTTTCTTGATTAAAACAGTGACTTATAATGTGAAATGGATCCTATACGGCAATTTTAAACGACCGGCTAAATGGCTTGATCATGACGAAGGATCAAAACAATTTCGAAAACCGAAATTCCCCCGACAGAGGATTACGGTAACTGCCTTGTAGTCCATCATTGGCGTTATCCATTGCAGAATCTAACCACACCATCACTACCAAATTTTCACTGTTGGCAACTGGAAGAAATGCATATTTATTTAAGCAAAATGTGACAGACGATAAATAAACAACTTCCACTTCTACACACAACAGTACTCGGATATATGTTGCCCTGCAGAAGATCACTGATTTGGGATACGAGAATTTGCCACATCCTTCATATCCCTCTTAGTCCACTGGGCACTACATTTTCAATAATCTTGACTATTATTTGAAGCCCAAAGATATTCCGTTACAAAGGAGATGCAGACATCGCATTTAAAGATATCTTGGCATCGGAAAGTCATGTATAAACTTGTAACTCGATGGCAGAAATCTTTAATGTTCTGGGATCATATGTCGACTCATTTAAACATTGTTTAATTAACTGTCTATATTTCTGAGATGAGGTATTATGTACACTATTTACGTTATTCGGACACATGGCACAGTGGATAAATACGTTATTTTAGATCCAGTGACAGGACCCAAAGAGTGTGAGTTCAATACCTGGTTAAGGCGGTGGAGAACTTTGAGAGGGGAATTTATTCATTTTGTAAAAAAAATATTAAGTTGTGGCACAAGGCTGAAAAAAGTGATTTTCCAAGCGTAGCTCAGATGCGGCACAAGGCCGAAAGTATGGGAAACCCAGTGAGGATTGAACTCACTACTCAGTCGTAATTGTGCTAGCAAGACCAGGTTGTTAACCATTACACCACCTCGACGTGACCTCACTGGGAGAGGGGAATTAACAGGAAATAACTGATAACTAACATCCATTAGACATGGCACGTGGAAGTAGAACAGTCTACCTCAGCGAGCAAAATAAAGAGTTCAGTTCGACATTCCAACCACCTGAAGAAGGCCGGGGCGTACAACGACCAAAATGTTGTCATAAATATGGCGACTAACATGAGGACAATAGTCCGAATAATGTAAATAGTGTATTGTTTAATTACGTTATTAAAGTTGGTTCTAAAATCAGAGATTATATTTCTGAACAAAGTAATCTTTTCGAATAATACATACATACATACATACATACATACATACATATATATATATATATATATATATATATATATATATATATATATATATATATATATTTATATATAAAAATATACCTTTCTTTTTTTTTTTTTGATCAGTTATATTTTTGTATCGTGGCTGAGACAATTATCACATCTTTGCTTCCATATATAATCTACTGTGTGACCAATTTCTGGAGCAAAAAAAAAATCTCTTATCCTTAGGAGATATCTAATCTCACTTTTATACTATTTGTCTAATCTTCGTGACACTTTATGCACACTGACTTTTTTTCCAAAGTGGCCAACAATAAAATCTATTTATACTTCAGCCAGTATCTTGACCATGGAGGAAGGGGGTAAGCAACCGAGTAAGTCTTAAAGACAATGAAAACAAAAGAATACTTTTGCTCAATATGGTAGAAGAAATAGCTAAATTTTCTTAGACACAGAATGAGGTAAGGTGGATTCGAAAACCTAACACACACAAAGGGCATACCGAGGGCAAGAGAGATAAGAGGAGGCAAAACCCCCTCCTTACCTGCTGACCTTGGGATGGTGTCTGAATTATTAGCAGAATGGTAGAATTGTTTAGGGCTTCAAGGAATAGGATCTTTTGTAGAGCCATGATCACGCATGTCCCTAACGGACATGGCCCGTATTAGAAGAAGGTCCAGTATATAGGAATTAGTTTATTTTATATATGTTATAGGTGCTCTTGATAGCATGTAATTTGACATATTGTCTGGTCATCGGCGACTATGAGGAACCCCGTAAAAAATTGTAAAAAACAAAATCAATAGATTTAAGTAATATGAATAAAATCTCAATTCTATGTATAAGTTGAGTCACATGAGATCCAAATTCAAATTTCCACATTAGCATTTATTAACCAGTTAGCTACGTTATCTCAAACGCCATTCAAGCCTTCAAAAGGCAGACGACCATTTCTGTGTCATATGCTACAGATTTGAAGACTTGAGATTAACATTATTTCCCTCCAACAAATAGATATTAAAACAATTGGGAAATAGATTTATTAACCAATAAACTTCTGAGTTTAGTAAATTCAACTTTTAACTTCTTGTTGTCCGATTTTATCTTATAAATAAGTGTAACGTACAACCTTCAGTATCTATTAATCGGGCGATGTGAATAATACTGAATTCTCAAACGAATTTCTCGCAAATTCAAACTAACTTATTTGAGTTCCAAGTCCCTTTTTGTAAATATTTCTCTCGTTTTTAAAGTATTTCATACAATACGAAAAATATACGAGCGAAATATATAAACAAAGCTAATTGTAAGAGCAGTACAAATAGCACCGTTGATAACTCGGCAACTGATGTAAATATACATTTATCTGCACACAAATATAAAGTAAACCTGAAAATTATTTCAATCTGTACTTATGCAATTTCTTTCGTTGTGTTGTAAAAAGCAAAGAAAATATTTTTCTTTGAAATTCGTTTCGGAGTATCTTTATAACTTGTTTCTTTCAACAAAGAAAACAAAGATTCTTTTTATACCCAATAATGAAATTGTTAGAAATTGTAGAGCTGTGTTTGAAGATTATTTCTTTTCTTCACTTTTCCCTCTGTAAATAAAATATCCATACCAAGATTTACTACTGAGGAATGTGTTTAGATGCACCTAGCAGGATTGAAACAAAACCTTTAAAAGGGCAGTTAATTCTTCTTAATGGCTATATAGCCGATTTAGGTGAAATAAGCTCGGTGTAGCATCGACACTGTATCGCTGACTGGAGAGATTCCTAGAGTGAAATCAACTGTCAAGACGAAAGGTTGGTTCATATATAGAATTAACAGCTACTTTTTCATGACGTATGACTTCGTGATTTGAGGACTTCAGCTTGGGCTTTGAATTGGAGACGTATCGGATCCACGAGGTCAACTGACTCAAGAATCGTTTCGTAGGGTGAACAACTCTTCGACTTTCAAGAGAGATACTTGAAGAAATATTGTCAGGGACTAAGCTACGGCCACCGGACTGATAACGAGGTGAATGATATATAGCCGTATTTCTAGAAGCGTAACCTGTTAAAATAACTTAGGCACACGTATAAAAGTCGGCTTCGTGTAAAAGCCGACTCTTTTTGTGGAAAGGAAACAGCTATTTATAAAATGTCACGTGTTAGCCTCTAAGCAATAAACCAGTGATTAGCAACGTACACTGTTATTACTAAAATAGTAAATTCGATCACTGCTGGATGACTCATGGCTGGGGCATTTTGCCAAAGTAAACTCAGCATGGTAAACATTTATTGATTTTTACTTATATCGGTTGATCACCTTTTTTTTTCAAACTCATCCAATTAATGGCGTCTTCTTTTTTAAAACATTTACAGAAAAAAGTTGATTTTTATTTTAGAGATGATGATCAAACCGACTAATGGATAAAGTACTATCTGATACGCTGTCTTTTTCAAACATGGTATTCAAACTGTCGGCGAGGAGTAAAATACAATAGTTCCATCACCTGAAGAGAGAATACACACCCTGAATCAAAGGCGGTATGTTTTAAGTTGATATATACAGACACGAATATAAACCCAACCAAACTCAAACTATACATCTCTAGTGTGAACTGAACCTACAGTGCTGTTCGATAAAAGTGACTCACCTGATATTTTTTTTTTACTAAATGTTCTCTTCTTTGATGAAACGAAAGTTGATCTAAATTCGAAGGATAAGCGATCTAAAATCCGAAGAAGAAGCTTTGAAAGCTCTTTGAATCTAGCAGTAAGTACCGTCAAGTATCCGTTCATTATAATGTTCTGGGGATGCTTTTCTTTTCATCGAACTGCTTTCTTAAAACCTATTGAAAAGACCCTCAGGAACGAGCAGTACAAGAGAACTTTAGAGTCTTTTCTGCTCCCTTCTGCTGAAAGAAAACTCATGAAGCATGTTGCTCAACTGCTTTCTCGAGAGCCTGTACTTTATAATGCTCCCTAAATTTTCTATTGGGTTGAAGTCAGGAGATTGGGGCGCCCATGTCATAACACTCACCTACTTCTCATCAAAGTATTCCTTCATCAATTTTGATTTATGACAGGGAGCATTATCTTTAATAAAAATGAGCTTGGTGGGTCGATTTGCACCCTTTCAGCAGAAGGCAGCAGACAAGACTCTAAAATTCTCTTATACTGCTCGCTCCTGAGGGTCTTTTCAATAGGTTTTAAGAAACCAGTTCTATGAAAAGAAAAGCATCCTCAGGACATTATACTGGACGGATTCTTGACAGTACTTACTGCTAAATTCAAAGAGCTTTAAAATCTTCTTCGGATTTTAGATCGCTTATCCTTTGAATTTAGCTCAACATGTCTAAATTCTTTCACTCTCGCGTAAACCGAACTCAGATCTACCGTTTTAAATGGTAAACTGAACATATATCTCGTATTTTACACTTGTGTAAGCCAAAACTGTCTCCCATTGTACTCTATTATTGTTTTTAATCATTTCACCACAAGCAAGGCGGGGATACCAATAGTACGCAGGGGGTTACAGAATGTGAAAAGGAAAGTAACGACTAGGTATAGGAGGCCCGGGGAAAGGACAAACGCTGAAGAGTGTTCAAAAAGATAGAAAAAGGTGATTGACGTTGCATTTAGTTTTTGAAAATTTTAGTTATCAGTGAAGCAAGTAAGCGGAAAGGAGTTCCACTGTCGGGAAGTCCGAGTAAAGAAACTGTTGGAGTAGAATTAGCGGTTACATTTAACTAATTCAACAGTAAAAAGGTAGGACCTAAATTGAAATCTAGTAGCTCACTTAAACTCACGTAGTTCGAGCACCAAGGAAAATAATCTAGTCAGAGCAATAGCCATTAAAATATATGTAGAAAATACAGAGGGGTGCCACGTCACGTTGTTGAGAAATTGACTGAGGTCAAGATGTCAAGTCAGGATCGATTACATTGCAGTTTCTTCTTTGGATTTTGTCAAGAACCTCGAGATGAGTAGCAGGAACAGCAGACCAGATATGGCAACAGTATTCAATGCACGGACGAATGGCAGATTCGTAAATGTGCAAGATGAACTCTGACGAGTAAAACATTCTGGCACGATACACTAACCCAAATTTCCTTGCAGTAGATGCAGATAGGAATTCGATGTAGTCATTCTACTTCAAGTCAGTCGAAAATGTGAGATCAAGAATGTTCAGTGTGTTTCTCTACATGAATCTAGCATCAGCCATGCTGATGGCGGCTAGGAAAGTTTCTCTATGTTGGTTAAATGAGGGAAGTTTCGTTTTGGAAGCATTAGAATTTACGAGCCATTTCCTGCCCCAGTTAACAACAGATTGGAGGTTCTTTACAGGAGCAGCGTCAAGGATAACTTTTTTTTATCTCTGACGGATTTGCTACTGAGACAGGAGTAAATAGCGTCATTAGAATAAATGCCTTCTTGGGAACTGATGACATTAGATTACTGATGAAGATCAGAAACAGGGTAGTATCGAGGATAGAGACTGAGTAGACACCGTGTTCGTGTGAAAGGATCTGGATGTGAAACTATTCAAAACGACCTTCATTTCACGATTTGATAGGGACGATTTTGTAAACCGAACATATGTCTACTGTTTTATTCTCGCGTAAACCGGACATATGTCTACATTTTTCACTTGATGATGGAGCAAAATTATGTCTCCATCTTTATTCAAGTGTAAACGGAACATTACCTTTTTTTTTTTACGATAGTGAAAACCCAAAATATGTTTCTTTTTATTCTAATTTAAACTGAACCTATGTATACCATATCTTTAGTAAAAACCGAACCTATGTCTACCATATTTTTTGCTCAAGTGTAACGAAATCTATGTTTACCATATTTTATTCTAGTCGAAACCGAAACTATGTCTACTATATTTTTTGCACTGGTGTAAACCGAAACTATATCTACCATATTTTTCTTTAGTGTAAATAGAAAATTATACCTACCATATTTTTAGTATCTGTCTAAATTTCTGAGATGAAGTATTATGTACACTATTTACATTATTCGGACTATTGTCCTCAATGTCGCCATATTTATCACAACGTTTCGGCCGTTGTACGCTCCGATCTTCTTCATGGGGTTGGAATGTCGAACTGAGCCCTTTATTTCGCTCACTGGGGTAGACTGTTCTAGTTCCACGTGTCATGTCTAATGTACGCCAGTTAGGTTTATAATACCCAGACATTCATACGCAGATGTCCTCAAGGGCACAGTGGATAAAGCTGTTAGTTATATACAGCGACAGGACCCAAACAATGTGAGTTCAATACCTGCTTAAGGCGGTGGAGAACTTTGAGAGGGGAATTAACATGCGATAACTGATAACCGAGATCCATTAAACATGGCACGTGGAACTAGAACAGTCTATTCCAGCGAGCGAAATGAAGGATTCAGTTCGACATTCTAAACATATGAAAATGGCCGGAGCGTACAACGGCCGAAACGCTTTGATAAATATGGCGACAAAGATAAGGACAATAGTCTAAATAATGTAAATAGTGTTCCATATTTTTACTCTACTCTAAACGAAACCTATGTTTACCATATTTTTACTCTAGTAAACCGAATCTGTGTATACTATAAGTTTAGTATAAACCGAAAATATGTCTACCTTATTCTTACACAAGTGTAAACGAAACCTATGTCTACCATATTTTTACTCTGGTGTAAATAAAGCCTATGCCTGTCATATTTATATCCCAGTTTAAATCGACCCTATGTCTATCATATTTTTACTCTAGAGCAAAACAAGCCTATTTTTATCATATTTTTACACTAGTATATATCTAACCCATGTCTACCATATAGTGGAAACGAAACCTATGGCTACCATATTTTTACTCAAGTATAAACCGAACTTATGTTTACCATATTTTTACTCTTGTGTAAACCAAATCTGTGTCTACCATCTTTTTACTCTAATGTATATCGAACATATTTGTATCTTTTTAATTCTATCCAAAACCGAACGTTTCTTTTACTATGGTGTAAACCGAACCTGTATCTACATATTCTAAGAACTCCGAAATGATATCACTCTTTATTATTAGTTTAATGCAAACATGGCTACCTTTTTTACTGAAGTCTATATCGGTCATATATTGGCTTTTTTAGACAATCATGCAATTTTTATGCCCACATACTCTCATGCAAAACAGTTCTATCTCTTCCTTTTTTACACTGCTGTAAACTGCACCTATGCTGAATGTTCACGGAGATTTTTGGTGCAGGAGCACATATTCGACATCAAACAAGCCTGGGGGTTTATAAATCGTTAAAGTAACTACCCTAAGAAAAATAGTTGCATTATATTGAGATTTATTTTCATCATTATGTTAAAATATACATGACACTCCTTTAAAAACAAGGAATAGCGACTTTAATGCAAAACCCGAAAAACAATTTTGTTTCTACTGCCTTGGCTTCTAACATAGTTTTATATAAAAGGTTGGTTCACGTTTTCGTTTAGCAACGAGAGAAATTTCGTAGCATATTTGGAATGTATATCTTTTTCTCAGAATATTTTAAAGAGGACAGAAAACGGATAAAGTAGCGTTTTACATATCAGTTATTAATTATAAAAATTAAAATAGAAATCTGATATTGATTATAGATATATAAAACAGCATCAGCACACACACATACAAAAACTTATATATATATATATATATATATATATATATATATATATATATATATTATATATATATATATATGTATATTATATATGTATATATATACATATATTATATGTGTATATATATAGATATATTATATATAAATATTTTATATGTGTATATATATATTATATATAAATATATTATATGTATATATATATATATAATATATATATAACATATAATATATATATATAATATATAACATATATATAATATATATATATAAAATATATATAAATATAACATATATATATAATATATATATATATATATATATATATATAATATCTATATATCTATATCTATATATATATATATATAATATCTCTCTCTCTATATATATATACAATATCTATATATATATATAATATCTATCTATATATAAATATATATAATATATATATATATGTAAAATATCTATCTATATATATATATAATATCTATATATATATATATATATATATATATATATAATATATATATATATATCTATATATATATATATATATTTATATATACATATATATATCTATATATATAATATCTCTATATATAATATCTATATCTATATATATAATATCTCTATATATAATATCTATATCTATATATATTATATCTCTATATATAATATCTATATCTATATATATATATATATATATATATATATATATATATATATATATATATATATATATAGATATATATATATATACATATATATATATATATATATATATATTATGAAATGGCCTAAGTCCGACAATTATTTTAATATATTTTTGTTTATAGGTTAATATTGATTAATTTTTTTACGTAAAGATGGGGTTCGAGCAGATATGACCGTTCGAGATAAATCGTTGAATATTTGTAGTTTTAAAACAGTAATTGAACCGTTCTAATCAGATGCTTCCTTTGTATTAGGTTGGTGCAAAAATAATGACGTAATAATGCCGTTTTTTGACGTTAACGTCATAAAACGACATTATTACGTCATTATTTTTGCGCTAACCTAATAGCTAAATGGGACAGTACGTCAGGCTAATATGACAGTTTCGTGTATGGTACAAGGGTCGATTCCTGGATTCCTGCCGGAGGACACAGATATTCTTTGAGATTTCTCCTATATTCTGACCGGTTTACTATAAACAGAGCATACTGAATTATTTGTGTATATATATATATATATATATATATATATATATATATATATATATATATATATATATATATATATATATATATATATATATATATATATATATATATATATATATATATATATATATTCAAGCCGTATTGAGTCACTCTCGGTCACTCGGCGTGTTTCCAAAAAATAAATACGCTAAAAATCCACCTTCATCCCGACCGTGCGCCGACAGCTTAGTGGTAGAATATCCGCCTGATACCAATTCAGTAGGGTTTCGGTCTTAGCTAGAGGCAACCGGATGTCTAGCCGCACTGATTACTGAAACAATCTGTCTGTGGATGACATTATATATATATATATATATATATATATATATGTATGTATGTGTATGTAAGTGGGCATTGAAGTCAACACCCTAAGACGTCAGCCTGTTCCATGCTAAACGCAGTCGTCAGGAACATGGCTTGATGACTGCGTTTAGCATGAAACAGACTGTCACCTGTGAGTGTTGGCTTCAATGTCCGCATTTTCATTTACATACGCTCTAACCATGATATTGAGCACTATGAATATAGCATACCTTAAAACTATATTTTAACATATATGTGTGTGTATGTGTGTAATATTTTCAGACACAGTGTATCTGCAAAGAATCAAAGTGAATAAAAAAAACAAGAAAAAATGTCTCA
Source organism: Acanthosepion lycidas (assembly GCA_963932145.1). Lineage (NCBI taxonomy): Eukaryota > Metazoa > Mollusca > Cephalopoda > Sepiida > Sepiidae > Acanthosepion > Acanthosepion lycidas. The sequence continues at coordinate 80,653,638 of OZ010579.1, read as the reverse complement.
TCATTTGCCTTGCTGAAGTCCCTCATCCGCGTCGGCTAAGAATAGTTTATCATTTTGTCTTTTTATTTATATATACTTATCAGTCCAGATGTTTCTCTGTCCGTATAATTTCCTGCTTCAATCTGAATCTTCTTAAAAAGAAATATATTGTTGCTTTATAGACGCCTACAATCTAAAGCAAGCAGGAGAATTTCAAACTTGACTTCCTTTTCCGTTCAGTAATATTTCTGGGTCTATGCTTGTAAATGTTTCGACGGCAGTCGCGATTATCGAGTCAACGCGAACAAGCTTCGTATTATGTGCTTCGCCAGGGCTGTATACAGTTTGGAATTCAGTGTGTTTTTCTTTTCCTAGACCGGTTGCCACACAAGGCTATAGAAACAAGACTATCATACTATTTATCCATGGCTCGCGAAAGAAGACTTGAATTTATACCTCATATTAGTATTAAGGTGAATGTAAATCAACTTGACTGGAACTCGAACTACTTAAACAAGGAGCAAATTCATATTTTTACATGCAGTAATTTATTGTGTCGAAACCTTTCTGAAACGAAAATACCAGCTCAATACACCTGATTTTTCAGGTCACGTGCTTCCAGCGAATGAATTCTCTAGTTTTTAGCGATGACCATTCACCTGGTGGACTGGCGCTACACAATCACAAAGAACTGTAGCAAATAATACAAACCACATCACTTGAGATCAACAACAGCAACAACTAAAACGGGTACCATATTAATTCAAAGGGAAAATAATAGCATAATTACGAGATTAACGTTGCAAACTGTCTGTAACGAAACGATATAAAACGAAGACCCCCTCACCAACCTATAGTCGAAAGAACAATGACAGTAGCTGAATGTGAGAAACATATTTTCTTGGGAAAAAAATATTGTAATAGCAAGATTTTATAAATTTCAACCGACTGCAACTCGGGTAACGGATATCTAATGTTTCCGTATAAGGAAACAGCTAATATTTCGATCCAATCATTTAGTTAAGTACCACACGCTTTACGGGACAGATTTTTTCCTGCATTAGGTTGCCATTTCTTTCTCTTTCGTAGACTGGTTGCCAACCAAGGCTAAAGAACCCAGCCTGTTCGGTTATACTCAGCATGTCCAGAAAGATGGCTTCATACGTTTCCCAAGGTTATTTTTGCGTAAGTGAATCTAACGAAATTCTCACTCTGAGTCGATACCCATTACAGTACAACGAACGTCGCAATATCGCTATTGCCATTTTTAGAATTACATGTGCAGGGAAAATAGAATCTCGTGTTCAAATTCTGGCCATTCCTGTTGCCTTTACCTTCGCACGAATACATGTGAGAAAGGAATTAATTCATTCCTTATACTTCCACAAACAATGTGTTAAATTGTGTAACAGACTAAGTTTTCAAATCTTGTTTGACAGAGAGTTTAGGAGAATGGCATCTCTGAATTCAGAACCGTGAAAACGTCAAAAGGAAAACACTCCACTATGTTCGTTGATTTTCTTTAGCGACATATCAACCTCACTTGGTAATTTAATGCCGAAATCTAAAATATTTTGAACACAATTTTATGGCTTCAACTATATATACATTGAACTCAATTGTATGCCTTCAACTACAGAAAATGTATCTGTCTATATTTCTGCGATGAGGTATTATATACACTATTTACATTATTAGGACTATTGTCCTCATTTTTGACGCCATATTTATCATAATGAAAATTGAATACATTATGGGAACCAGTAATAAGGAGTGCCAGAGAAAAGCAATAACAACAACGATAATTGCAATATGAGCACTGTTAAGAAATGATGGCTGAAGACATTAAGTTTATATGTCCTAAAAATTCAGAGACGCCCTTAAGGAAACATGGTACAGTGGATAACAGTGCTGGTTAGATCCAGTGACATGACCCAAAGAGTTGTAAGTTCAATACCTGGTTGAGGCAGTGCAGAACCTGGAGAGTTGAATTAACAGGAGATAACTGACATCCATGGCACGTGGAACTAGAACAGTCTACCCGAACGAGCGAAATAAAGTGTTCACCTGAAGAAGGCAGGAGCGTACAACACCCGAAACGTTGTGATAAATATGGCAACAAAGGTGAATATATATTGCTGATTCTTTCGCTATAAAATGTATTGTTCGTAAGTCTACTATAAAATGTATTGCTGCTAATTTTATTTAAGTATATATTGTTCGTAATTTGTTATATAAAAATGTATTCTATTACTATTATTATGTTGGGTATATCTCTCTGTGTAGTAGCAGTCGTAGCACAGTTCTCCGCGTTACGTTTAGCAAACTAGTTTGCTTAGCATAGCCCTTATGCTCAGCAGTTGTTTTCAATTTATACTTGTCTATTTAATTTACATACGATACAACTATAAAAATGTATTTTTATATTTCCATAGAGTTTTGACTTTGTTTGAGGGAGTTCACTATTTGCCCATAGCTGGGACCCTAATATGTGCTACCTACCCCGGGTCAGGGTGAACCAAGAAACAACAGTAATTAAGAGTTGGTTCCACACTCCTCAAAATCTCCCCATCAGAGGTCTTCCTGTCGGATTTAGTTTATCGACATACCCAGGACTAACTCTACAATATATACAAAGAAGTTATGTCAGTTCACAAATATTAGGTTGGTGCAAAAATAATGTCGTTTTTTGACGTTAAAAAACGACATTATTTTTGCCCCAACCTAATGCTAAAGCCATGGAATCAGATAAGGACTATGATTCCTATACGTCCTGAAAATACATGCATTAAAAAAGAAATAATTCAATCTTGCCCATTCCATTCATGACCCCTAACCGCAAAGCAATAGCATTAGCTAATTAAAGGTAATAATTAATTAAAACAAATAATAATTAGATATTCTTTTCTGCATAATTTAATCTGAAAACGACGTTTCTGCTACCAAAGTAAAAATTGGAACATTAATTTCGTTAATCGAGATATTGGCGTATCCGTTTGAAAGTTCGGCGATATAAACGTTGCTGGGTTTTACTTTAGTATAGAAGCGATGTTCCCATGATGTGATGTGTGATAAGATACTACAGTTTATTATAACACCTTCAATTGAAACGACTGAAATTTTTTTATAATCGTTATTAACCTATCATTTTGTCTTTAAAACACGCCTTATACAAGATTAATTACGTTAGCACAATTTTCTTTTTTTTATGTGTAAGTAGAACTAGAACTCTGAATTCCAAAAGCTCATTAGTTCGTATTTTTGTTTGCCTTCATCTGAATGTGATTCCTTTTAAGATGCACCAGTTTTAATGACACCTTAAATAGAAACGATTTAAACAATTTTATACTACAAATTATCCTACCGGTATTTTTTAAATTTAGGTGATAAATAGCGATTTTCTAAGCGTCTAATAATTTTCTTAGCTTAGCTTAGAAGTGGCATAAGGCTGAACGTGTTTAGCATCTAGTGAGACTAGAACTCACAGCTCAGTCATAATTAAACTAGGGAGACAAGCTTGCTCAACCTTTTATTAGGTTGAAGTACCGAAAATCTGGATCATCCAGTGAGAATCGAACTCACAACTCAGTTGTAATTGATCTAACCTGACAAGCTTAATTCAGGCTCTTTCTCTCTCTCTATTATATATATATATAAAGTTAAGTTATAATTCGTTGTTGGAAGTTTTACCTGATGATCCTGAATCCTTAAAAAAGGATTTAGGTGAAATAAATTATCGTAATGGTACCTTAAAGTGGTTTGTTTTTCATTACATATATATATATAGAGAGAGAGATTTCCAGTAACTTGGACCGAATTCAAATGCGAATTAATTTTAAGCGTCTAATGATATTTTTCTTTTAGATTTAACAACTTAAGTGTTTGGCAATGGAAAGATTAACAATCAAACAACATGGTAAAATTTTAAGAATGCGATTCGAAAAATTGTCCGTACATTCAAAAAAAAAAAAAAAAAAAGAATAAAACTGGCTCGGTGGTAGATGCGAAAACACCACCACGTTCTCGTTTACGCCGTTCAGCTGAAAACATTGCTGTAGCGCACGAGAATGTGGCCGAAAATCCAGACACCTCTATTCGTCATCGCGCGCAGGAATTGAACTTCTCCAGAACAACGTTACATCGTTTGCAGTTGCACTCTCGGTTGGTCGATTATGTTGACCAAAATAAATGCATTTCTGTTTGAACATCCAATTTCCTAATAGGCTTCGATTACTTTAACCCGTTGGATGATTGTTGGTCTTCCCTTAGTTGATATTGCCAAAGTCTTAAGTTGTTAAACCCGAGAGAAAAAGAAGAAAATCATTAGACACTTAATTCACATTTAAAATCCGCCCAAGTTATTGGAACACACTTTATAAGTCACAAAATACTCGATTTAGCTTTCAGTTCGCGTGTTTAAACATTTTAGTGAAAGCTTGTTTTGATTTAAGTAACCTGTTTGGTACCTATGCACCATGATTTTAAGCGTACTACTAGATTAGTAAATATGTTGAAATAGCTACATGTAACCGGAAGTTTTATTTTAATAGTTTCTTTTATCTCAGTTCTCAATTCTAGAACTCATTTCAGATTTCTTGCTTCCTATAATCTTCAAAAATTGAAATGCAATATCGATCGCCATCTTCAATCTACCTGAATCTTTTTTTTTTATGTCACTAAAGTTTTCTCTTCCACTCTCAGTAGACCGTTGCGTCTTCGTGGCATTATCGCCTTGTTTGGGATGAAAGGATTAAAAATAAAATAATACAATAAAATAAATATTCTTATCTGTAAAATCTCAGATATAAATAATTTCACGCTTTCATTTCTAAACTATATTCGTTTAGTCGTTGTGAGGCGCTTATTTGAGAGGCAAGCTTATTTTTATTGTTACAGAGCTGGAGCGAGAATAAAGAGTGATAGATGAGAGGATAAAAGGTTAGAGGATAGATCAGGGGATGTGGAGATGTCGATTGTTGTTACATTTGAATAGGTTGAGGTTATAGCTATCAGGAAAACAAGAAATGGGGAGGGTGTTCCACAGGCAAGAAGTGCAAGACATGAAGCTATTGCAGTAGACGAGACGGCTACATTTAACAGTTTCGACAGTGAAAGGGTAAGAGCGCGAAGTCAGCCTTGTTGAACGCTTAAATTCATGAAGTCTGAGAACCAGCGAAAGCAGCTCATTGGAACAGTACCGTGAAAGTTATATCAGATATATATATCTGGGAAACCGGATGGCGTAATGAAAGCAAGCATGAAAAGCGAACTCGCCAATCCTGTTTCAAATCTCGGTAGAGACATTATCTTCACTTGTTGCCTTAATACCCTTGGAATCCTTTTCTCTCTAACTTTAATATCGCCAGGTATTTTGACAAATTATCTCCTCGCCGACCTGCTACTGAAATTGACGAAAAAGGGGACAATGTATTTGCCTCCCCTAACTATGCTCTCTACCAGGGTGACGTGGCAAATTCTGGTATGTCTACTGTTAAGCTGAAAATGATCAAATAAGATATAGTTTAAATAAATTTGCAATACATTTCAGTGAACATAACGCGTGATTGACAAAGATTAAAATGGAAGAATAGGATGTTTCATATTACCGCAAACGTTATTTTTGTGGATATCCATGTTTGAGTAGACACCTTTTATATATATATTTTACATCAGAGTGATTTGCGTTTACCGGCCTGTAAAGATTTCCTCTCTGGTAGGGTTTGAACCTGCATAAGAAATCACCGTCCAATTCTGTGTATCCAAGACTTATCTTAAAGTGAGTCAGGTTTTTAACGTGTGGACCAGAATGTTTCTACTCGAGCCCCTGATCGTAATTTGTCTAAGCTAGTCATACAACTGCTACGTAACATGTTACGCAGCAGGTGTTGGGGGAGAGGAATGCAAGGGAGGAGAGAAGTTTTCCGGCAGGGAACAGATAATACAACCGCAGCATCGACTTCGACAAGAAAAATCCCCTTCTCTACAAATCCCTCCAGAAAAATCCGTCTACAGAGAGCCACATTCCAGAAAAAAAAACAACTGTTAAAAGGTCCTGAGACGGGAAGCTTACCTACATACAGCTGAATGAGCGGGTGTAATGGTCAGCAAGCTTGTCTCGCGCCATCAATTACGACTGACTACCGAGATCGATTCTTATTAGATGCTCTTTTCTTTCGGCCTTGTGGCACATCTAAGATATGTTCAGTAAATCACCATATAGCAGAATGACGTATGATTGGGATGGCATAATGGTAAAAAGCATGAAATATTAAATCGCCATATTTGGGTTCGGATTTCGGCTAACCCAGATTATTTTTTCTTTGTCTTAATATCCTTCGAAAAGGCAAGACGCCTCCCCTATAAGTTCGGTATTATCAACAAATATTTATAAATAATACTACATCAAGTTCCTCTTACCTAGCTTTAGGGAGAAAGAAAAGAAAAATCACATTAGCAAGACAGAAATTAAATCATTTTTGTGGCGATCAAACAAGCACAAATCTTCCCTTGATATAGAGGGATACTTTAAAACATTTAAAAAAAGGGACTGATCCCTGTGTAGCGAATTTAGGGGAATTACAAATTGAGGTAATTGTTATTTGAAATGTATTAGAATTACTAAAATTCAGAGTTAGGTTAACATGTGTTCTGCACGTAAATGTGTAATTAATTGCTGTCCAGAGGCAGTCGTTTCGGGCTCTCCGGGCGATGGAAATGCCGAAAGAACATCTGCTAATGGCATACCTGCTGAGCTTTGGTGTAGCTGTCTATTCAAAGAAAAAATACATCAACCTCTTATACGCGGTTTTGACAAGGAATCAATAGACACAACAGCAGCAAAAAAAAAAAAAAAGCGTGGCTCCAGTGCCAGGGAGTAGTTAATTAAAAACGATACGCCAATATAAAATTAAGAGAACATTTAAATGTGGGAAGAAAGTTTGTAGAAAATATCGAATGATTTTTCATGTAATTTTATCTGTTAAACAACAGGGAAAATTACATGAAAAATGCTAGGCCATTTTTTTTAATTTAAAATATTCATTTTAAGTACAGTTTAACCCGTATATAAGAGAAACCCGTATATAAGAGAGATTTTCTCTGGTCCCAAATTAGAGCCATACTTACCTAAACAAAATAGACCAAACCCGGATATAAGAGACCTTCTCCGTTCCCGACAACTCTCTTATATCCGGGTTATACTGTATCTTAATTTAATGCATTTTTTACCCTAGATACAGTGTAACCCGGATATAAGAGAGTTGTCGGGATCGGAGAAGAAGTATCTTATATCCGGGTTTCTCTTATATCCGGGTTTGGTCTATTTTGTTTAGGTAAGTATCGCTCTAATTTTGGACCAGAGAAAAGCTCTCTTATATCCGGGTGCCTCTTATATCCGGGTCTCTTATATACTGGTTAAACTCTATATATCAAACTGAACAGTTTCTACACTTTAATCTTAGCAAATACTAATTCAGTTCCACTTCAGCTAAAACTTAACTGATAAAATTAAATAAAAAAATGACGAAGACATCTTTTTTTAATTGTTAAAATATCCATTTTAAGTCTGAGGTATCTGGAATAAAAATCCTGTATTAAATACGGTATATTAACTCAAACTGAACTGTTTCTACACTTTACTCTTTGCAAACACTAATTCCCTTCCACAAAATAATATTACATTTATACTTCAGCTGTAACTTATTGATTCTATCCTGGGTATGACGATAAACTAGCTCCGCATCGTCGGTTAGACGATAAACTACGTCCAACAGAAAGGCCTCTGATCAGGAGGTTTTGAGAAGCGTGGAACCACCTCTTAACTGCCTGTGTTCCCAGGTTCACCCTGACCTGGGGTGGTAGCACCTGTTAGGGTCCCAGCTATGGGCAAATAGTTAACGCCCAAACTTGGGTCAAAGCACTATGAAAGTGTAAAAATAGGTTTTAATACCAGAAATTCTTTCTGAAAAATTATTACCAGCAATAATTTTTTGAAGGTAAAATTATCATCAACAATACTTAAAAAAAATTACCAGCAATACAAACAGCTATAGATTTTTTTGAAAAAAATATTACCAGATATACATTTTTGGAAAAATTATTACCAGTTATACATTACTGGAAAATACATTATCAGCTATACATTTTTTGAAGGAAAATTATTCCCAGAAATAGATTTTTAAACAAAATATATTACCAGAAATACATTTTGAAAAAAAAAATTGCCACCAATAAAAATTGTCGGCATTAAATAACCCATTGAGGTTGATATACTGTAAAACCAACCAAACCAAAATAACTTACTGATTAAATTCAACGTTTATGTTTACGGCAAAGGTTTTTTCTAGTTAAGTGTGACCAGTAAGGCAATTATTGGAGATTGGTATTCCCAGATATATCCTCGCCTTACTTAACAAGCACAGTAGCAGGTCAGTGATGAGATATTTTATAATGATAACTAATAATATTAGGTTGTCCCAAAAGTTCGTAAACACTTGCGAAAAATTGAATTTTTATGCAACACAATGCAGCACAATCGAGACAAGCGATGGGTTCAGAAAGGCCAAGAGACACCGTCGGTTCCAAAACAAGATCGATTCGGCAAGAAAGTCATGTTGTGCGTTTGGTGGAACTTCGAAGGAATCGTGCATTTTGAATTGGTTCCGAATGGTCGTGCTATCAGTGCCGAACTTTACTGTCAGCAACTGGAGCGGGTCAACGAAAAGTTGAAAAAAAAGTACCCGGCTCTGATCAACCGAAAGCGCGCTTTGATGCAGCAGGACAATGCCAAGAAGACCAAAGACAAGTTTGAAAAGTTGGACGGCGTTGAGGTTCTGTCACATCCAGCCTACAGTCCTGACTGTGCTCCATCAGATTACGGCCTTTTCCGCTCAATGCAACACTTTCTGAAGGGCCGCCGATTCGACTCGTTTGATGAAATCGAGGAAGAGTGTCAATAATTCTTTGATGCGAAGCCGGCTGAATGGTACTTTCACTAGATCGATGGCAGAAAGTCTTGGAAAATGATGGTCTTTATTTTGAGGAATAATTTTTGTTGTTTTTGCTATTACTTGGCGAGTAAAATTTCAATTTTTTGCAAGTGTTTACGAACTTTTGGGACAACATAATAGTAAAGGTCGAAAGACGTAGATTTGTGCCTTCCCCAACGATAGTAAGACAAAATAAAGGTAAGCTGTGTTATGAATAATCAAGAGTGGTCTCCCTTTGTTTTGTTATTCCCCTCTTTAAGAGAGCTATTTCTGTTTACTTGAACTATAAAAGGACACTATACGCGAACCTTGCATTCGCAGTTGAATAAAGCATTCTTAAAGCCTACCCCTGTGTGCTTTTGTCATGACAAGTTGAAATTCAGTTCCGATTTATATGTAATGGTTAGGATTAAAGGGACGGAAACATTGCCATATTTGATTAATAAATCCCAGCTGAGGTATCATAAAACTTATTTCTAAAATATAATATCAAGAGTAACGGTATGGGAGTTAAAGTAAACAACATTCGTCTATGATTAATTCTCAACCGGGGTCCATATCGAACCTTGAGGTCCATATTAAATTACTCCGGGCCATACAAAAACATAGGAAATTAAGGGTATACTGTATTATTTTAGTGGTCAATTTAACTTCGTAACGGTTGTTACAACTGAGAATTGGAATTCCTACGGTAATGTACGCCATATTAAAATAATAAAAATGGAAAGAAACCTCTAAAGCTAGCATAAAACGAGATCAACTGATGCAAGATCCATTTGCTCTATCGGCTGTTTTAAAATGTTTTATGATGAGTTTTTTTTTTATTAGTGTAGATAAATGTTTCATAGAATGTAGTTGCTAAATAAGTTTATTTTCATTAAAGTACTTTTACTTGAAAACAAAACACATGTTTACTATTTCTATAATACAATTCCTCAACTACAGTGTAACCCAGATATAAGAGAAACGCGGATATAAGAGAGATTTTCTCTGGTCCCAAATTAGAGCCATACTTACCTAAACAAAATAGGTCAAACCCTGATATAAGAGAAACACGGATATAAGAGACTTCTTCTCCGGTCCCGACAACTCTCTTATATCCGGGTTACACTGTATCTATTAATAAAAAATATAAAATAAACTTTTTTTTTCTAATAGCATACATACGGGGTTCCACCCCAAAAAAATTAAGAATAAAAGTGGTCCATGGGCAAAATTTGTTGAACTACCGCTTCAGATTATTTAATCAAGTGGTTGTTTCCTCAATAATAATAATAATAATAAAAAACGAATTAGAAATTATTCCGCTTTAATAACGAGTAGTAAGGGTGCATGAGGGATTAATGGATAGCGGCTCGGATTAAGGAATGGGAGAGCCGAGTTCGCATTCCACTCGAATCCATTACATGTTAATACCCTACGGAAAGGTATGAATCTACTTCTCCCCCAACTATGGGTAAATAGCAGGACAGACTGGGTTCTATAGCCTTGGATGGCAACTGGTCTACCGCAGAATGAAATGGAAACGAGGAAAAAATCTGCCTCCTCAGTCATGTACCGAAAGACACATGATCGCCTAATAGTGTATCACGCATAGCACATAACTGAGTACCCGTGAAAAATTCACGTTTTTTTTATTATTTGGCTGATGGAATATGAAACTTAACTTCATGATTAAATAAGCTTTCTTGAACAGATAGAATGTTTCTTATCAAATCGCAAAATGAAGGTTGTCCTGAATGGCCATTCTTCTAGATCGTTTTTCTTTAAGGTTGGTGTCCTCAGAACGCTATACTTGGACCTACATTGTTCCTAGTTGCCATAAACCATTTTCATGATGGTTTCGGGTCTCAATTTGTTATCTGTGCTGATGACGAAACTATTTACTCTTATCTATATAATAAGACTGATCGGTTCGATAAGGTCAACTTAGCAGATGAACTAAAATCTGCTGTTAACTGAAGCAAGATGTTGTTAATTTTACGCTTCCAAAGCATAACTGCTTTCTGTTAATCAGCTGACAGACATATTTCTGTCACCAATCAGCATGACCGAGGCTCACCTCCAGCAGTCTGGCTCGTTACGCCTTCTCGGCCTTACGTTTTCTGCTGACATGAAGTGGAATTATTATGTCGAATTTCTAGGTCTGCTACAAGTTTTTTCACAGTGTCATAATATTCTTCTTTTTTATTTTCTTTCTATAATCCATCTTACATAATTATGTTTACCATTTGACCATGTTTTGAATATTGCTGACACATGTGGCCTGGTGCCTCTACTGTAGATTTAGAGATTCTTGATAAAGGGCAAAGAAGAATCTGCAAAGTTATTGGTGCTGACATGGCATCCCGGCTTGAGTTAATTTCCCATCGTTTCATGTGCCTTTTCTATAAATATTTATGGCAATTGTTCTAAAGAACTTTCCTCTGTGGTACCTAGACCTGATGAATTTAAGTGCAGTACTAGACTGGCAGGTAGGTCTCACTTTTTTTTTGTTTTGTTTTTGTGGAAATCTCCTTACTTCTAGCTTTACAACCAACTTTGACCTTCAAAAATGTCATTGCAATATTTGTCGTTATCTCTGTCTATATTTCTGAGATGAGGTATTGTAAATATTTTGTTTTTAATATTTACACTGAACAGACTGTTGTCCTCATATTTTTGGCCATATTCACGACGTTTCGGCTGTTGTTCGCCCCGGCCTTCTTCAAGTGATTGGAATTTCGATTTTTTTTTTTTTTTTTTTTTTTTTGTCCGCCGGGATATATTTTCTTGTTCCACGTGCCATGACTCTTCCGGATGTCTCGGTTATCTCCCTTTAAATCAACACCAAAGTTTTGTACTCCCTTACTCCCCACCAAACGCTGGAGAAACTAAATAAGATTAATTCTTTTTCTGTCATGTTTAAATAAAAAAAATTTCCGCCCAAGCTCGAGAGAAGAAACTGTTAGCATAGAACTTACGGTTATATCTATCCAGCTCAACTCTAAAGGGATAAAATCTCCACTCTAGACTGCTATAACGAAGAACTCATTCGAAGAATTACCTTGAAAGTATTTATAGAAAAGACATAGAGAGGCAACCTTACGGTTGTGGGAGAGTGACTGAAGCCGAGCGGCCAGATCAGGACCAAAAATGTTTGCAGATTCCTCTTTGGATTTTATCAAGGCGCTCAATGTAATAAATGGGCGCATAGCAGAAATATTCTAAGCATGGACGAATGGTAGGCTTATATGCAATATATATTCCGGAGAGAAATGGTAGGCTTATATGCAAGATATATTCCGGAGAGAAATGGTAGGCTTATATGCAAGATATATTCCGGAGAGAAATGGTAGGCTTATATGCAAGATATATTCCGGAGAGAAAAACTGTTTCGCTCGATACAGTGAACCGACTTTCTTAGCAACTGATATAGCAAGAGATTCAATATAGTCTTTCCACTTTATTAGAGCAGAGAACGTGAGCCCGAGAATGTGCAACGTGTCATTTTCCTGGAGGATAGCATCAGTCATGCTGATGGAAAGCAGAAAGGGGTCTTTTAGATGATTAATGGAGAGAAGTCTAGTGTTGGAGGTGTTAAAATTTATAAGCCATCTTTTGCACCAGTTAACTACGGACTTGAGGTTTTTTTGCCATTTTGACGTTGCCAGATTCATATGCCTTACTATCGAAGCAGGATTAAATTGTTGTGTCGTCAGCGTAGATAACAAGTTGAGAATTGATCTTATCAGTATTGTCACTAATGAAAATAGAAAAAAAAACAGAGAGAGACCTGAGGGCACCTGCATAATTACGAAAGGATCTAAAAGTTTGACCATTCCGGTTAACTCACATTTGATAGGAAAGACTGGATCAGTTAAAAAAAAGACACCTTAAATTTTCAGCTTTTGTAGAAGACCTGAATGCCTGACCCTGTCAAAAGCTTTCGAGATATCCAATGCAACAGTACGAGCTTCATCGTTTTTATTTAGAGAATGAGAGACTCTTTCTACAAATATCATCAGTAGATCAGAATTTGACCTGTAGAAACGAAAGTCATATTGCTTGTCTGAGAAAAGGCCCTTCGATGAGAGATGATGAACCAATTCAGCATTGACTAGGGCCTCTAGACTTTTCTCAAAAGGAGGTAGAAGAATAATAGCCCGATGGAAAGGTTAGACGACTCACTGAGTTCTTAAAAACGAGTATAACAGATGATGACTTCCAGCAGGCAGAAAATCAGGAGGCACCGAGTCATTTATTATAAAGTTTAGAGAGAACAGGAGCCAGTTCGGGAGCAAATGTCTTAATGCATATTAAATGAATGTCATCGGGTGCACATGATTTGCAAGAATCTAGGTTAAATATGACAGTAGAGACCAAAGTATAGAAAGAAAAACGATAAAACTTCAGTCTTCTTTGGCAATTCTATAGCGGACTTGTTTAATGGAAATTAGGCTCCGGTCTGGAGACTTTGAAAGCATAAGCGTCATAATATGAAGTTTTTATTTCGCACACCAACACTGTTGTCACAGAATTAAAATGTATTAATTTATTTCTCATATCATTCAGTCCTACATAAAAAGACGAATTTTTTATGTTCTTTTTCGTCAGGGAAAACCAGAAACCAAAACAATCCCGAAAATGTGACAGAGAAATTCGAAGTTAAATAAAAATAAAGATGTCTTCCGAAAATCTAAGCAGCGTATAAGGCTGGAAAATAGTGTTAGAGACAAAAAATAATAATTTTGAACTTGTAAGTAATATTTAATCTTCTGTATGGCAGTGAACGCCGGACAATCTCTTCATAAATGAATAAAAGACTTGAACCGACAGATACGAGCTTTTACCAAATAATGCTACAAATACCATGATGGCAACATGTGAGAAACAATCTTAAATATAAATACAACTAAAAGGAAATCTGTCTGTCTTGCACCATTATATATTTACTATTCGTCAGTAAATTTAACACTGCTATTAAATCTGGTCTCATATTTCTGATAGGGATCTAAAGATCCTTGAGAAAAATCCAAAATATAATCTACGATATCATAGGACTGGCATTTTCACTTTAGTCACTTTCCCATCACCGGAACGTAGCTACCCGTTGCCTTTAAAAAAAATTCTATGGTAATTGCTCTGATGAGCTTTCGGCTTTGGTCCTTTGACATCACGAATTTAAGCGCAGTATCAGACGGGTAGCAAGGCCATCTATTTAGTTGAAATGGCTAAGTGCAACTTTAAGTTCTATTCTAATTGTTTCTGCACTCACACTTCCCATCTGTGGGACTCTCTTCCAGCTTCTTGCTTTCATGTCAAGCTACGAATTTCAAACATTTAAATGCATCGTCAATCGTCATCTTCAGTCGCCCTTAATCCTTTTCTTTTATTTCATTTTTTTTTTTTTCTCCACTCTCAATAATCACTTACGTCTTACTGGCTTTCTCACCTTATTGGTACGAAATTATTAAAAAGAATGAGAAAGATTTAGCGAAAATTATAGGTGATAATTACCGTCAGAATTTTATACTACAGTGTAACCCGGATATAAGAGACCCGGATATAAGGGAAACCCGGATATAACAGAGATTTTCTCTGGTCCCAAATTAGAGCCTGTGTTAATGTAAACAAAATAGACCAAACCCGGATATAAAAGAAACCCGGATATAAGATACTTATTCTCCGGTCCCGACAACTCTCTTATATCCGGGTTACACTGTAACTATTAGGTTGGTGCAAAAATAATGTCGGTTTTTGACGTATTTTTTAACGTCAAAAACCGACATTATTTTTGCACCAACCTAATATATACCCGTCCTGGGTAAAACGATAAACTACGTCCAGCAGCAAGGCCTCTAAACAGGAGCTTTTGAGGAGCGTGGAACCACCTCTTAATTGCTGGTGTTCCCAGGTTCACCCTAACCCGGGGTGGTAGCAACTGTTAGGATCCTAGCTATGGGCAAAAAGTTATTAGGTTGGTGCTAAAATAATGTCGTTTTCTCACCTAGTAACATATGTGAGAAAACGACATTATTTTTGCACCAACCTAATAACTATTACCAGCAATACTTTTTTGAAAAAAATTATTACCAGCAATACAATTTTGAAGGAAATATATTACCAGAAACAGATTTTTGACAAAAAAAAAATATTACCAGCAATCAAAACTTATGTCAGCATTAAATAACTCATTGAGGTTAATATGCCGCAAAACAAAATAAGCCAAATCAAACCAAACCATACTAACTATATTCGTATAATAAAAAAGAAATATGAGGAGCCTGAGTGTAATCAACTTATCGAGTTTAGATAGATCAATGAGATAAACAGGGTTTCTCTCCGAAACGATGGGGAAAAGACTGCCACGTGGATACTTTCCGAAACCCCACAATCGTAACCTCTTCATTTTTTTATATTTTTTTTTGGGGGGGGGGGTAATTTTTATCTATTCGACATATCCTTGTAAATGTCAAGTGCTACTCCCGCCTCTTATGCCCATATCACAAACATCTTTAGCCCACTACATTGAGTGCCTCTTGAGCTACGTATTGTGTGATAGTTATTTGACAAAAAAGGATAGATGTTAAATGTTGAAAATACATTTCAAACTATACTTTCTAAAAATCGATACGATGGGGAACAAGCTCCCACTTGGATGCTTCCCCGAACATTATAATCTTAAAAATTTGAGGCTCAATTTTTATCTGGTTGGCATATCCTTGTAAATTTCATTTGCTAGTTCTTCCCCTTAGGTTCATATCACACACTTCATTAAGTAAGCCTCTACTTTGAGCGTCTCTTGAGCATCATATTGATAAAAATAATGTACGAAAAGTATAATAGGTGGTAAAAGTTAAAAAAAAAAATGATTCAGAGCGACACAACAGAGGAAGTAATTTAGGGCTATCATTGCTCGCATCATAAGCAGATATGGGGTATATACGAAAAAAAATTATCATTTAGCGAGAGGGTTTTATATCTGTCCTTGCTACTTAGTCCAAACGGTGACCGTTATAATTGTATGTAAACCGTTGCTCTTTCGAAGGGCGGACAAACAGTATTTCGAGAATTCCGAGCATACATTTCTAATCTCCGATCAATATATTTCGTCATTGAAGGTTGCGTTGGTCTCAATCACGTCCCGATCACTTTTAATCAACCTAAATTTCGAAACTTATCACTCAACCGAGCGCGAATAAGTGTAAACATATGTTGTTTAATCAAGGAAAGCTAGCGTTCGCCATCGACTGGACAGTTCAGCGACTGATTCCCGCCATGTTATATATCAGTTCATTTCACACTACCACCCACACCGACGCTGAAATGACGACGTCATATCATGGTTCAGTTGGCCTAGTGTCGGTGGGGTTTAACATAATTGCTGGGAGTCAATGCTTTATTAATAGACGGGTCCTGGACGTGGGGTCTCAGTCCAATCGCTTGGACGGTGAAGAAGAAGAGGAGAGATATAGTTTGCGGTCGATATGATTGTCTGCACAGTTAATATTAGGCTGTTACTCTTCTGTCCCTTTTCCTAGAATTTACGAGTTTATGTTTTTTTAACTTTATTAACAGAAACTGACACCAGCGTGTAACCGTCCTAGCGCGTATATATATATATATATATATATATATATATATATATATATATATATGAATCATGCGCCCATATATATATATATATATATATATATATATATATATATATTCATTTTTCATTTCATTTCTTGGAAGCGCTATCTGATGATCCGGCGTCCTTTAAAAGGGCTCTGGTGAAATAAATTATTATAATGGAACCTTAAACTGGCCTGTTTTTCTTTAAAAGATTAGCTCTGGATTTACATTGAGCTCTCCTTGGGACTACCCATACGGATTACCATGTATTTCATAAATTAACTACACACACACACACACACACACACACACACACACACACACACACACACACACATATATATATATATATATATATATATATATATATATATATATATATATATATATATGGGCGCGTGGCCGAGTGTTTAGAACTTTCCTTGAGACCCGTGATCGAATATCACCATGGTCGATTTATCAGAGAGGAGACTTACTGATATTGTCGGAATGGATCGAGGTCGATTTCAGCATGCTCTAGAGTGGCTATATAGACACGAAACAATGATATTCGCCGTTAAAGCTGATACACAGAAAATTCTATGCGACGATAATGGTTGCAGAGTAGCAGACGTAAGTGCAAGATGCGGGCTTATGACGTCATAACCACTCTGAGGATGGCTCATCTGAGCCGAAAGTTTACGACCAACTTAATAAAAAAATATCGAAATGTTGGACAATCTTTATTTTCTTGTCTTTATTTTCATCTTAAATTAAAGCAAATGTTCGAAGATTAGAACGGCTCATGATCAGCCATAATGGGCATTCATTGTCTGTTAAATTTTATATTTTTAAATAATCATCAACTGACAGACATTTTCGCTGTATCACAACTCATCAGTGTGGCTAGACGTCCGTTTGCCTCTATCTAGGATCGAAACCCGACTGAATTGACGTCAGCCGGGTATTCTACCACTAAGCCTTTGGCGCATGGGACAGATGAAGGTGAATTTAAGCGTATTTATTTTTAGTTAAACATACAGTGACTGAGAGAACTCGATTCGATTTACTAAAGAGCCTTGTATTATTAGCCGTAATAGTCACTGTTTACAAACCCACACTTCCTCCCCAGAGAGCTCAACTTAAATAAATTTTTCAGGAGCATATATATATATATATATATATATATATATATACCTACGTTTCACCGTACCTATCCTTTCCTTCTTTAATTATATTACTTGTTTCTTAAGTTTTCTTTTTCCAGCTGCAAAATACCTACCTGATAAACTCAGGTAAGCATCATTCTTCTTTCTTTATTTTTCCCAACCTCTCCCTACGTACACTCTATGTTTTGAATTTACACCCCAATAATATATTACGTTTCTATTAACGCTGAGCTTCGAATCTGCGTATAAGTTAACGTTCCTCATTTGATATGATGTTCTGTTAAACATTCAGCCCCAAAGAAGCGTCTGGTTAGTCCAAATCCATTTCATAACATGTTGTCATATATACGGAAACGAATTATAATTTAGCGACCAGTACATAGAGGTTTTATATATGTCCTTGCCAATTAGTTTAAAGTTCATGAGCAGATATGATCGATCAAGAAAAATCGTCGAAAGTGTATGTTTATAAACAGTAATTCAGACGTTGCTAATCTTCTTTGTGGCTGAAGGGTTAAGAGCACATCAGATTAAATGATAGATCCCCTTGGGGTTGCAGGTTCGAGTCTTGATGGAGTAACATACTTTATGCCAAATTTCTCTAACATTCAGTAATTAATACTGTTTACTCAAAAAGCAGAGCATTTACTTAAATAAATTATATCTATAAAAATAGCGTAAAAACAGAGTAATGTATAGCGGTTTGGATTGAGGAATCGGAGAGCTAAGTTCGAATTCCAGTCGAATCTATTATATTCACTTACGTGCTAACGCCCTTGGTAAATGCAAGTAAATCATTAAGCAATAACAAAAACCAGCTTTGCAGTGATATCGTATATTAAAGAGTAAGTACACTAGGTGAATATTACACAATTAGTGAGAGTGTCTCGAATGAACTAGCGCTAAGCCTCTTCACTGTTCACTGTTAATATTTAACAACCCCCCTCCCACGAGGGATTAATGTGACACAAGGCCGAGTTTACCGAGGCTTCTCCGAGCCGATAGACAGGCTCTGAACTCATTTATACGGGTTCGAAGGGAATATATTTGGCCAAGCCTAAGAGAACATACAATAAACCGGCCTTGTGCCACATACGATCCACGCGGGGGGGGGCGTTAAATATAACACTGATACAGACTGTTCAACTGTTGAACTCTCCGGCTTTTGGCAGGGAGGAACCCGGACGAAGTTTGCCGAATGGCAAAGTTTCGTCTGCGGAGGTAAACAGGCCCTGAACCCGTTTATCCGTGTTTTAAGGGAATATTCCAAGGGGAATAATTCATGACTATCTCGATCGGAGAGGAATGTGCCGCTTTTCGAATTTGAATCTCCAATGTTGTGCTTATTTTTATGATAAGTGAACTAATTTTAAATTCAAAGCGAAGTGTGTAAGTTGATTCTTCTGCGAATTTTTGCAATGTCCTTCTCTATCTTATTTATCAGTAGTTGTTTCTTTGAGATTATTTTATGAAACACAATATCTAAACCAGTGTTAAATGTGTTGTCTTCACAACTCCGAATCGCTAACAATTCCAGCTGCTACCCCAGCGGCGTATCACACAGACTAGCTTTAATTCAAGACAGAAAACAAGTTTGTTTCTCTCGCCAAATCATTACATAATTCTTTTATTTCTGTTATAATTCTAAAGAGTGCTAAGCATATTAGATCGAATTATGCATTCATTTTAATTTGTGAAAACAAGGAGAGTCATTTAAACACATATGGAAGACATATTTTTTAAATCATTAGATTATGTGCAAATTTACTCGCCAAGATATTTCCTTCATAGAAGACAAATTTGTAAATGAGATTCTGTGAAATTTGTTTTATTTTTACACATTTGTTCTGAGGAACTGTTTGGACTACTATTGTCCTCTTCGTTAATTTGATCACATCATTCATTTATTTGATTAAAGTTTTTTTTTTTTTTGTTTTTTATCACGCTCAAATATGAGTTCACTTTTTTCTAAAGTTTTATTATAAAAAACAAAGAAGTAATTTAACAAGATATTAAATTCAAATCTAATAAATAAAGCACGCCGATAGATAGATAGATAGATAGATATAGATAGATAGATAGATAGATAGATAGATAGATAGATAGATAGATGTGAAAAGACCCGATTTGACAGATAGAAAGAGAGAGAAAGAGAGAGATAAATAGATAATGAACATATTGAGGTAAATGTCTATGAACATACCTGGTCAGATAGATAGATAGATAGATAGATAGATAGATAGATAGATAGATAGATAGATAGATAGATAGATACTGATATGTACAGACTAAGATAGAAAGATATAGAGACGGAGAAGGAGAGATATTTGTGATAGATAATGATGTGTATAGACTAAAATATAAACGTATTGAGAGAAAGTGACTCTTGATAGATACTGATATGTACAACACTTAGATAGATATATAGAAAGCGAGAGAGACAGACTAGTGATAGATAATGATGTGTACAGACTAAGATAAACATATAAATATAGCGAGAGCGAGATTCCTGACATAATATATATATATATATATATATATATATATATATATATATAGAGAGAGAGAGAGAGAGTGAAAGAGATTCATGATAAATACTGATGTGCATAGAATAAGATATATATATATATATATATATATATATATAGAGAGAGAGAGAGAGAGAGAGAGAGAGAGATATTCGTGATAAATACTAATGTGTAAAGAAAGTATATAAGGAAAGATATATATATAAGGAGAGAGAGAAAAGAAAGAAAGAAAGAAAAAGAGTGAGATTCTTGATACATATATATATAGTGAGAGAGAGAGAGTGGAAGGGAGGGAGAGAGATTCGTGATAAATACTGATGTGTACAGACTAAGTTGGATAGATAGATAGATAGATAGATAGATAGATAGATAGATAGATAGATAGATAGATAGATAGATAGTGAGAAAGAGTGAAATAGAGAGAGAAATAAACAGGCTGAAAGGGAGATTAAGATAGGAAAAGACTGATATAGATGTTGTTAAGAGACGTGTAAATAAGAACACTGTCAATGACAGCTGCTGTATAATGCATTCTATTTTATTGCCTTGAACATCCGAAGTGGAAGAATGACCGGACCGCACAGCCCATATTTTACGTCTACACCAGGAGAGATTTCTTCGCGCCCTTAGAAATCCGGCGCCATTTTGATATGATTTACATATCTCTGTAAAAGTTTGCTTGCCTAAAGTAGTCGGTTTAAGTCAAGTGATAGAGATCAGATATAAAACTGGTGTAGTCTGAATTCACATTCAAAATGCTTTATCAGTTTAGACCATAATTTCAAGAAAAGATAAAAGGATTTGCAAGAATTAAAAAAAAATCTCTCAACCTATAATGAAATTGCTAATAGTCAAGATTACTAAGTTTTCTACGCATTTCGATCCAGCAAATATTGCTCTGTAAGGGAATTACATTAAACATTATTTTTATTTATTTATTATTAATAGACCGAATACAAATATAACTGATGATTTACTACTCGAAAAAGAAGAATCTTCTCTAAACTGCCACCCATTTTGGCTATTATGATTTCTATAATTATGCAGAATATGATTATTAGCATTATTTACATGAATATTGTCTCCGTCTTAGTTGTTGTTATCAAAACCTTTCGTCTGATGTGCCCTCTGGCCTTTATAAGTTGTTTTTTTTTGATCCGGATAATTTATTGCCTATTTGTATGGGTATTTTTCTCATGCGGCTGGTCACAAACAATTGCTTAGTGGATAAAAAGCGATGGTTCTTGAACTTCTTCTAAAATAGTGTTTGTGATTTCAGTGAAAATCTATTGTTCTAGTATTGATTCTGATGGGCGGTAATGGTCACGTTTCGAATTATACTAAGGCTATTGGAGGGAAATAATTGTGGAACCGGATGCAAATTTTTGGCTATTTATAGTGTTGTCTGTTAATTTATTTTAGTTTTATTCATTATTTTCTTGTTGGTTGTTATTGTTTCGTTTACATGTATTTATGTGGTTGTTCGACGTTAAAATAAACAAAATTTAAAATTAAAATAAACAAATTTAAAAATTGTTGATTTCTGCTGTTATTCGATCTTTCAAGTCATCAATACTTGCTGGAAATGCTGGAACATAAACTTGGTCTTTAACATACCCCCACAAGAAAAAGTCACACACAGTGAGGTCTGGGGATCTGACAGGCCAACTACAAAGAGCAAGGTCTTTAGCACCTCTCCTTCCAATCCATCGCTGAGGCATATTTTCATTCAGATAAGCTCTAACCCCGAGATGCCAATGGGGTTGTATTCCATCTTGCTGAAAAATGATGTCATTCGAATCTGCTTGCAGTAAAGTGAATAGCCAGTTTTGGAGCATTTCGAGATAGGTTTGTCCTGTAACGGTGTTTCCTTCAAAGAAAAAGGGACCATAGACCTTGTCTTGAGACACAGCACAGAAGACGTTCACTTTAGAAGAATCTCTTTCATGCTCAACAGTTTCATGTGAGTGCTCTGTTCCCCAAATGCGAGGCTTAGTTTGTATGATTTCATGTGCAATCGTCTCTTTAACACACATCCGACAGTGGTATGAGGGATGGCAAGCTGAAGACTTGCTCAACGTACGGACTTACGTGGGCTGCTCTCAAATGCATCATGAATCCCCTCCACTTGCTCCTCTGTAACACGTGGTCTTCCGGGACTCTTTCCTTTGCACAGACACCCACTCTCTTTGAACTGTCTAACCCACTGTCGAATGCTCTCACGATGGGGCGGATCAATGCCGACTTATGTTCTGAAAGCACGCTGCACCGTGACAATGGCGTTTGTTTTCGCGAACTCAAGCAAGCAAAATACCTTCTGCTGAGGAGTCGCCATTTTGATTGATCTTCCCATAATTCAGCTGTACCGGAACGACAGCGGTGAAACTGACACCCAATCAAACTTTGATAAGTACTCTATCAAATAACCACTGATTCAGTCCACTACAATGCTATAGACCTGAAAAAACAAAGTAATGATTTTGGCGTATTCTTTTTGAAACACCCTGTATATACATGTATAATTATTTATATATCATATGCGCGGTACTTATTAGAAAGCGCTCAATATCAGAGATAGTTTGTCTGACGATCGCTAAAGCGTGAAACCCAGTGTCACAAACTCACATCTATCCAACCAAATATACATATATATTATTCTTGTTCGTTCTTATTTTCCTAATTTTAAGTTACGTAGTAAAAATTGTTTTCGTGTCTGCACTTTCAGATGAGTTCTGATCGTTTATTTAGTAGTTTGTATTGGTCAGAGAAGCACACACACACACATATGTGTATATATGTGTGCATATTAGTGTATCTGAGGTGATACAGTGCAGAGTTTATGACAGCATTAACCAAGCTCAAATAAATTTAACATTTACATTACTTATATTATTTAACAAAAAAATAATTATACAGTTTAATTCTATCGATCATTTGCTGTTAGTTCATATGAGCCCTGATATCCTTGTCCAGTAATTTAACTGTTTCCCCTGTTACTTTATATCGAACAGACTATACTAGGGGCTATTGGGTGGAAATAATTGTAGATCCGGATGCAAGCATATATTAATTATGCATTAAGCATAAATTAAGTCCCTTGAAATCTCGCTCATCAACCCTCTAGCTTGTGTGGCCCTAGAGCCTTTTTAGTGAATTAACACTAAAAATCATTTGGTACTTTCTCTTTTGAGGATATGACCACAACCCGTATTATAGCCAGGCTTCTGTCTGAGAGAATACCTGTTACTCGAACTGATATTCATTTAAGCAAACACCCTGGTGTAGCCTAGAGGTTGCAGATATATGTAGTACCGAGTGGAGATCGAACTCACAACTCAATTTTAAATGCCCTCGCAAGACAAGCCTGTTAACATTACAGCTAGTCGAAGTGTCCATTTCAGCATGCCATTTATAATTGTAAGTGAATCTGCTTTTTAGCAAGTTCCGTTTTCTAGACACCTTTAAAGAAACAGACGTTGATGATGTGGACAACGTTTCGACTGATATATGTAAGATTTGATAATTAGTTTGTTAACGATGACAGCTTTATGTGGCCCATATTTAAATGTTAATTTATTAAAAATTTTATATAATGTTATTTTAACATCAATTCATCAGGTCAGTTATAATGTAACTATATATAATATATTACCAATAATATAAGGCAAGAGTTAGAAAGTTTTGCTGGTGAGATGCAATGAAAGAAAAGTCATGAAATAACGTATTGAGATTCAATAAAGCATAAAAACAGAATTCACAACTACAATAGAGCCTAATTAAATTTTTAATTAAATCGTTCCCTTTATAACTTTTATACGTCCAATGGTATCTACGATTCCTAGACTGCTCCTGGTATTGTAGAAAATGCTTTTTGCCCAGTAACTTTTCATGTTAACACCCCCCCCCCGAAAAAAAAACTGTATATGTTCCATATAACAGTGAATGGAATTATCTCTCGGAAGAAAAAGATTAGCAACCGAACGACAAAACGTCAACAAGAGACCGTTTCAAGATCAAGTTTAACCAAGACGCTGACATAATAGACTAATGTATATGAGTGCTACCCCAGCTATGGATAAATAAGATACAGTGTGTTCTATAGACTTGGGCGGCAATTGGTTTAGGAGAAAGACAACTCTGAATTTAAAACCTGATCCTCATAAATATATATATATATATATATATATATATATATATATATATATATATATATATATATATGTATGTATGTGTGTGTGTGTGTGTGTTGATATAATAGGAAAGAACTCTCAGATTGATGATCGGATGTTCTTTAGTATTTTTGTTTTTATTTTTAAAAAATCGGTGCTAGATAAAGAAGTATAGCCTAGATTATAATTATTTTTTTTTTAATATGATTCCACCACGACACAGAAATTACTATGTTTCGAAACTGGTCAGCAATATTCAAGTTTAATTTCAATATTAAACCTTAACTACCGGGTGGCAGTCTCATCCTCAAGCGATGTTTGGAATAACTAAGCAACGGAATGTTTTACTGATTTATAGTTTTGAAATGGTGCTGTGATCTAAGGTCTGTTCTTCATTATCAAGAGGCCTCTGCTTTGATGGATGTCAAAGTGTGTTTGATATATGTCAAGTTTTTGGAGTTGCGTAAGGTTATTTTTTTTTTTTTTTTGTCTAGCTACAATGGCTAAAACTCTAACTGATTGATGTTCCAGTCCTTTTTGGCGTTTATTTATTTGTTTATTGTTGATGATTTCTTAAAGAGTCGTTAAGATTATGACTGTGTTGTATTATTTAACCTATTCTTTTAATTGAATTTGTCAATAGTTTTTATATAGTATTTTGTAATTTTTATATGGCATTGTAGAAATTATTTTTCTTTTACATTATTTATTTTATTCGGACTATTGTCCTCATCTTTGTCGCCATATTTATTACAACGTTTCGGCCTTTCAGGTGGTTGGAATGTGGAACTGAACCATTTATTTCTCTCAATGGGGTAGACTGTTCTAGTTCCACGTGCCATGTTTAATGGATGTCAGTTATCAGATCAGTTATCTCCGTTTAAATTCCCTCTGAAAATTCTCCACTGCCTTAACCGGGTATTGAACTCACACTTTTTGGGTCCTGTCACTGGATCTAACCAACGGCTTTATCCACTGTGCCATCTATGAATTTCTGGGTATTATAAACCTAATGTCTTCAGCAACCATTTTTACCAGTGCTCATATTGTAATGTTTTCCTGTTAACATATTTTTTCCAGAGCTCATATTGCAACTTTTTTGGTTGTTATCGCTTTTCTTTGGCACTCCTTATTACTGAGTTCCATATTGTATTCATTTCTATGCTTGGTCGGCTCAGGAGATTTTTGTGGTCTAGCATATGTGCTGATTCCTTAAGTTTACGAATTTTCCAATGGTGTTCCTTGTCTATGATCTCAACCTGATCCCAGTGAGGGAGGTGATCTCCCTAAGCCGTATATTTGTGGTGTCTGCAAATAACATTTTTATTGATTTAATAAATTTTCGTTTTTTAGAAACATAATAATGTGTAGTTGTTCATGTATGCTCCACTTTATTTTAAATTCATTTTTGTGGATCCTATATATATTTTTTCAATATTTGGATTCTCAATAGATGAGGCTGTGCATTGGTATACCACAGATTCTATACAGCATTTATTATTTAGAGTACAATTTTCAGGGTTTCTACAATCACATATTTTTTTCATTATTTTTGTCTAATTTTAATTTAGGATCATTATTAATTTGATTTTGGCATACGTGTTTTTAAGGGTTTTATTATTTTTTTATAATCCTTTCTAGATTTTCAGTACAGCTATAACTTAATTTTAGGGTGTTTTTTATTAAACAGCTTCAATTATTTCGTAAAACTAATGCAAAAACAGAGGAATTAATAAGAAGAATGAGATGGAAAGCTTTTTCTTCCTTCGAGGGGATAGGTCAATAAAAGAATCTGAAGTTTATGGTTACAAAATAAAGAAAGCACCATTTACAAAAAAAGGTTATTTGAATTCGAAATGGACTTACTCAATATAATAAATAATATCACCTTTCAAAAAAAGAAAATCTATTTTCAAAAATATTTGGACCATAAATTTATGCGGAAGAGGCTTGAAAGTTTTTGGGGCCACCTGGAACTTCTTCTCGACACTGTCAAATGGAGAAAGATAGCGTAGTTTGGATACGTTAAAAGGTACGATAGCCCGTGCAAGAAAATCATGCAAGGCACCGTTGAAGGTAGGCGTAGGAGAGGAAGCCAAACAAAAAAAAATGGTTGGACAATATCAAACAATGGACAAGAACGACTATACTAGAATTGCTGATGGATGACTTTGATAGACTTTGATAGACCATTGTGAAGGAGATTCAATATGGCCACTGCATTCGGAAACGATTACAAAAAGTCAAGGGGATGATGATGATGATGATGATGATGATGATGATGATGATGATGATGATGGGTTTATGCCATTATCAAGGGCATTGGTGTAAAAAAAAAAAAGCAACACATGAGACGGTATTTAGAATTTGGCGGCTCGTGATGTGATTTTTTGTTGACATCAAATAGATATATCCTGTAGCTTCAGAAATACAATGTCTTCGCTAGCTTTTCCAACTACCGCACACATACAGACGGACGCACAAACTCTATCTCTCGCACATATACATAGAAACATATACGGCTATTGACAATTCTCAGCACATTTACTGAAAATATTAAAGAAAAATCTTCTGGGTGGAACAGCGTCTTCGTTGTTTTGATACATTTTCAGCACCTCCGCATATATATATATATATATATATATATATATATATATATATATATGCTTATGTGTGCGAGTGTGCTTGTGTATTCGCGCTAGCAAATATGTGTACATGTGCGTATTTTATGAAGTTTGCTAAATTCATGCTTCTGCGTAAAAGAATTCTTACAATGGCATGTTACTAACACTATTTCGCCCATAAGAATTTTTTTTACTGTTGTGACCTGCTCACTTGCTAGAGGCGAGTTTATTTTCAAAGTAATCTGGGTTTCCCGCAAATTTAGCCAGAAGTAATGCAGGTGGCTAATTTCTACCATTGACAAGAGTGAAGATTTCGTGGACCAATCTAGAAAAAGCAAAGACAGCAGCGAGTAAGAAAGTAACGTTGGAGGAACATCCAGTATGCGAATTAAAAAGTTTTGTTTTTTTTTGTTGGGGGATGCGGAT
Source organism: Acanthosepion lycidas (assembly GCA_963932145.1). Classification (NCBI taxonomy): domain Eukaryota; kingdom Metazoa; phylum Mollusca; class Cephalopoda; order Sepiida; family Sepiidae; genus Acanthosepion; species Acanthosepion lycidas. The sequence goes on along the minus strand of OZ010579.1, from coordinate 80,626,178 downwards.
GGATAGAAAGGAAATACAGCGAGATGACAAAGGCTAAACAATTTGCAAATCCTGGTGAACAGAAAGATGGAAAGTAGCAAGAAAAAAAAACAGTCCTGAAGGAAAATGCCGACGTGTAAGAAAAGATTTAATAGAAGAACATTTGAAGAGAAACCTAGGCCATAGGGAAAGATTCATGAAAGAAACAAGCAAGAAACGTTGATGCTACAAGGAAGTAAATTATAATCAAGGAATTTAAAGCAAAATCGTAAAGAGTGATGTGTTGTCCACCTGTAATATGAAATTGCTGTTCTAAGTTCAATTTCCATCCATTCGTTTCACATGGCTACACCTTTGGGAAAGTATGGATTAAGCTCTTCCTTCTAAGCTCACCCAACTTGTGATTAATTCAAATTGAAAACAGTAGCTTCTGTGGGAAACTAAAATGAGACAAACAAGAAAAGCAAAATGAAGTGGTCGTGGGGTTAGCCCATCCACTCAGTAAAAAACAAACAAAAAAAAAACATAAACGTCTGCTACCTAACATGGTGAGGCTATTTCCCTATGCTTCACATGGATGAATATGGAACTCATATAAAAAATAAAAAGAAATCGGACAAAATTGCTACTCTGTCCTTCGACAGAGCCGCCCCTGAGCGCACATTGCCCAACGACAGAGACGCATCTGAAAGATGATAAATAAACGTGTAACAAACTACTTTATAGTAATTTGGTATTTATTCGAAATTGGAAAAAAAATACAATAAAAACAATAAACAGATATACCCTGTCGGTTCTTTTTAATCCAACTTGTTTGTACATATATATATATATATATATATATATATATATATATATATATATATATATATATATATATGTGTGTGTGTGTGTGTGATAAGATAAAGAACAAATATGAAACGTTTAATAATCGAACATGTTTCACTTCTATTAAATATTTATTTTAATAAAAATGAAAGATTAAATTGGTAAAAGTGTCCTATTTATTCTTTATCTTATCATTCTGTCGGATTACGATACAGATTTTTATCTGTAGTTGATACCAATTCATACACACACACACACACACACATATATATATATATATATATATATATATATATATTCTAATGTTGCTATTGTGTGATTTCAAATTTGGAATTAAATTCAGTAAACTGTCTTAAAACTTTAAATTTCTCCGAGATGTGACATATTTGCCGGATATTAGATTAGAGTCTTCGACAAATTTCATTGAACATTTCGTCGTTATGTTATTTTGATGAGATAAAAATTGTTGGCAAACGAAGCGTAAATGATCTGAAAAACAATTTCCGATGACATTCCAAGCGTGACATTACTTCGTACGAATAAAGGATTGTGTTCGAAAATCTTCAGTTGTCTAATCTTCTACTTGCAGTATCTTTTCAGGACATAGTCCCCGCTATCATTTTTGAATTTCTCTTACACATATTGGTCTTTTTAGTACTCTTCCGTGTTCCGCTTCTGTCATCTATTAACACAAGCTTTCTAGAAAAACCACTTATTGTTCCCCACTTCGCCTCCTTTGCTTCAAAGTTCTGTTCTTCACCAACTCTGTTTTACTCAGTATTTTTCTCAGATATTTTAAGTATTTCTTTCTGATTCTAATATGTGCCCCCCACCCACTTTTTAAAATTGTTTTTCTTAAAGTCTTCTCGTTGATTACATGTTCTGTACCATGGTATCCTCAACATCCTTCTGTAGAACGATATCTCTTTTGCTTCAAGTAACTTCTTCCTATGGAGACAGATTGTACAGCAACCTCTACCGTGTAAAATGATTGATATTACGTAGCAGTTCAGATTCTTTTCTTTGTTCCTAAAGAAAAATTAATGTCTCTTAATAGTCGATTTAGCTTGACGAATACATCGTTCGCTATTCCAATGTGCCTTCGGATTTCGGTATCATATTTTCCGTTACCTGTTTTAACAGATAACGGAAAATGCCGCGCGCAAAAAAGAAATATTTAGTATATTAGTTTTAGTTTTTCGATAGATTATTTTTTAATTATACATATTTTAAATTGTTTTCTTTCCGTAACGTTTCAAGCAATTTACTGTTAGTCAAATTATACTTTATTTTGGACTATGTCGCCTTAGTCCCCTTCAAAGTACTAATGTTGGGAGATCACACACTAATGCCTGTTTCAATTTTTCAAAAAGATATCAATCTCCTTTTTGGTGGATCGTCATCAACATTGGCCCGTACAGTTACTGGATTTTCACGGTAACTTTACCTTTAAAAAAATCCAGCTCTTAAAGGGAGACAACTCTTAGAATCTGTTAACTCCTCCAGTGAATGTGACCTTTTGACAAATGTTCTTAACAGGATCTAAAGTATGTAGCGGTTTCATTCATTTCGAATACAGCACACTGTTAACAAGAATACTCGATAATATTTCATTGCCAATTGTGTCAATATATCAGAGAGTATCAGTTCCTTATAACAAGGAGTTACATCCTATGTGAGTGTTGCCAAAATTTAGAACTACGATACAACAGCTTCCATAAATACTCACAATGGCTTCTAAGTTCTACATTGAAATCTATATACTACTGAATTCATCGCAATATAAGTTGATACAAACATAGGCTGCTGAATTCACATACTTTAATTGCGGACTTAAGACATACACACACGGAACTCAAGCCCTTGAGATAGACGAATCGAAATCTTGTCTCATCATCGACAAGTTGTTTTTTTTCTCCAAATTCCCACAATCCAATGCAACAGACAATTGATGCTTTGGCCTAAAAAATCGTTCTTATAAAAGGACCCCCCACCAAAAAAAAAAAAAAAAAAAAAAAAACAGAACAAAAAAGCGATATTCGTCATCTTGTGACCTCTTTGGAATTTTCTCCTGTGTTAATTACCATATGTTGAAAAGGATCATGCTAATCGATTATATTTTCTTTTCTTGGCATGAGGCATTTGCTTAGAAACTGGAGAAAATTCAGATCGGATTCTAACAAAGGAATTCCATCAGTGTTTCAATCATATAAACTACGGGAAAAAAGGAAGTGAAAAAACCGAATTAAAAAGAAATTAATCCTCAAAGGTTTGTCAACACTGCTTAAAGTTATACAATGCTATTTTTTTTTTTGTTTTGTTTTATTCTCCAAAATCTATCATTTTATCAAAAGCATTCCTGTATGAGAATCTGGTTCGCCAGCGGCGTAGAATTTTAGTCGTAAAATTAACAAATATAGATGTATTTCCAATTAGGAATGCGCATTGATCTACATGATTAATACTCATTTCTAATCGGTAAATTATTTTTTTTTGATTGGTATTCTAGGAATGATAAGTTTTGCTTAAGCAACTTCCATTTACAATTTTGGTCAGTCATTCTTAATATTTCGACAAAAAATATTGCATATAATCGAATGAAAATCATTGTCTTAATTTGTTACTTTTTTTCAAGATTATACCGCTTTTATCAAACGAAAATAAAAAATAAACAAAAATATCTACTGTGACACTATTTGGCTTGTAAAAAAAAAAGAAAGAAGAAAAAAAAGAAAGGCGAGAATTAAATTTAGGTGATAAGAAGCCATCACGAAAAGGACACTGAGCGGTGTTATTTTTCTGACAAAGAAAAGTGGTAAAACTTTTTATTTCCATTGTCGAGAAAGGAAGATACTGGATTTAATCTGATTTATGTTACAGGGCGGATGAAAATTCCAGGTTGATCAAATAACCTGCGAGACAGAATTCTAAAGAGATAAAAATTAATTAAGCAACCGCTGACCGAAGAACGAAAATGTCCATTGGACCACACAGAGTTACAAAAAACAAAAGACTAAAACATTAGTTATCTCCGGAAAGGTCGTTTGGAAAAGGCATCTGTTTTGTGTCGGAACTGGCTAGGATAGCGAAGCTATTTTATCGGATCAGTAATTGGCACCAAGAATGCAAATACGTCCAAATGGCCACCCGCTTGAGGCTGGCGAAAAGCTGATTGACGAATTCCAGGTGATTCGGTTAAGATGAAGAGTCTAGGGTGTGAGGTCTCCTCGAAGAGAAAAAGGAAAAGAAAAAGAAAAAAATGGGGGGAAGATAATTTTTTTTTCTTTGAGCAGGATATTTTAAAGCGAGGCTAGTCTGGCCACACCCACGCCTCTGAGCGCCCATTGGCTGAATGGTGACATGAGGTAATCATGTGAAGTAGGAGGGGAGGTCTGTTGGCCTCCATTGAGGGGATAGGTGTGAGATGCCACTGTGAGAGAGAGAGGGGAAACCCGTTGACACACTCTGAGGGTATGGGTGAGATACCAATATGAGAACAGAAGAAGGTGGGAAGACGGAAAACTTCCAAAAATGGAAAATAATAAAATTTTCCTGGCCGAAAACAAAGAAGTGGATTGTGGGTTTAGAATTATCAAGGGACCTCAAACCCTGACAAGCCCACACCGGTTTTGGTCCCGTCCATATAAGCAGAGTCGCAGCGAGTTAAGTTCAGTTGAGTTCGAGTTCAAGTTCAAGTTCGCAGTTGGGGTTGGAGACAGACAGGCAAGCAGTTGCACCCGCCTCGAAGAAGCTGACTAAGATTCGCGCAAATTCAGAACTCAATTTCTAACCAAGAACAATTTATTTTTGAAGAACGACTTAGACTCACACCACCAAAACAAGTTTCACGAATATCACCTGAAGATACACCAAGAACCAGTTTCTTAAAAAACAAACAACTTAAGATGTTAAGACTCGCCTAACAAACACAAAGTGTCACGAATCCATATAGCGGGTTGAGAAGTAGACGCAGTCCTGTATTCAGCAACCATATATAAAATATTGTTATCCTTTTTGAACACATTTGGACTTTTCGAGTTATTATTTTATTTTCTTTTGCATATACTTGTGCGATATCGCCCTTATTCGAAATCGACTTGCATTACGGCCCGGCGACTGATTGATTTCGTCTGCCTAAGATCAATTCACAACGTGGGTAGGTTAGACTGGAAATCAAAGCAGTTATTTCAGTAACCAGACATTGGAAGCGAGCTGGGAACGACAAGGCTGATACCGAATCTAACCAGATTCCCATTCGAATCACCAAAAGGTTAGAACGTCACTGCCGCGATTAATACCAAGCCAGTTGATCGTCACAGGACAGGATAGCACGACGGACGCGGCTAAGCAGACGTCACATTTGGCTCAGCGACACCGGCGGGACGTCACACTACTCAAACATGTTTACTCACTAAATATAACATTTTTAGTCATAAGAAATAATGTTTGATTAAAAAAATTCATTAATTGCTTTCAAATATATTAGTTCCCCCCCAAAAAAGATGATAAAGACACTAAGATGTAATGGGTTACTGAAACGAAAGGAAACCTAAAAAATCTTAATGAATATGAACGACAATATTGATAGGAGCCGTATAACACGCTCTCCACTGAACATATTATGGATTATTTGCTAGAAATTTCCATTCTCTGTTGTCTTATTTTTGTTTTCCATAACTTCATATTTAACTACACATTAATTCTTTTATTCTTTGCCGCTTGTTCTTAAGACTTATTCTTGATTCATATTTATAGTGTTAGCTTTCCTGCTCACTATTATCTCTTTCTATTCTCAAGTACTGTTCTAAAATAACATCATATGATGATTAGCCATAGAGAATAATCGGTTTTTAATTATTAGGTGGGTGCAAAAATAATGTCGTTTTCTCACATAGTAACATATGTGAGAAAACGACATTTTTGCACCAACCTAATATTACTGTTTAGAATCTCTATCTATAAAAGGCAGGATGTGTGTGTGTGACGAATGTGCGGCTGCAATTTCCGACGGATTTGCACCAAAATTTACATGCACATGCTCCATGTCAGTGGGAAGGCCAGGACCGACTTTACATTTCCCAACTCCCATCGATAGTGGAAATAATCGATTTTTTCATGCTTCTACGGCAGTTTTCGTGTAGTTTGCGGCCATCGTCTACTGGCCAGAGTGAGAGCCTATAGCTGGCTGCAAACGAATAGGCAGGGAAATTCTATTGGCCAGCGTGAGAGCCAACAGCTGATTGACACGAATGTTAACTAGCATGCTAGCATGCAAAAAAATATCGATAACTGCATTCGTCACAATTGGAAAAAATTGAAATCTGCATGGCACTTTACTCCAATTGCTTCATTCTCTAGCTTAAACTCAACGTTGATTCTGATTCCGCAGAACTGGGATGGATGTGAAAAAGTATTTGTTGTTAACATTCTTTTTCATTCGGTTTTTCCAGTTACGAGTCCTTTTTTAAAGCTGATCGTTTTGTGTTCATTTTGTTTAGTTCTTTTTTCGTAACAGATTTAATGTTTAGTATAGAGCTTAGAAAAAATTCTCAGTGTGAGATAGACAAGTAAGGCATGTAGCAACATCAACACGGCAAGAAAGGGCAAAAATATTTTAAGTCAAGTGATAGCGATTGCTGTATGAGTCGTACGATTTTTGAATCAAACATGGGCAACGCTGGGCCATGCTGCTAGTCTTTGATAATTATTTAATTTGAACCAAATCACATTTCTTTTAATATTTGATATTTTTGTAGAATAAATATTGTACTAAACATGCTTGTAAAACAGTTTAAAGTTAAAACTGTAGTGGGTTACATATATTGCGACTTGAAACAGAAATATATTCATAAAGTCTAATTTACGAACGAGACTCAGGTGTTCGAGAATTTGAGTCGTAAAAATAAAAAAAAATATAGATATAATATAAAATAAAGTAAAATATCATTGATAATCGTAAATTAGTAAATTATTTTGAATATTTGTTTTGTTTTTTTTTTGTTTTTTGTTTTTTTTATTATGCACATAGGGTAACCAGATCCTGTTTGGAGTTTTGGTTCAAAGCAAAACCTTTGCTTAACATTTCTTTATACTTCGACAATTAATTCTATTTATGCAACTATATAATCAATTTCTTGTTAAGAAAAAAAAATGCACTTGAATATGTTCCACAAGATTGCTGGGCAAATAAAACAAAATCAGTATAAGCTGTCTAAATATATGTGAATATAAGTATGCATTTTACAACATTGAACGCATTTGTGTTTTCTTAGTAAAGAAGCGATCAATAATGGTGACAGTAAAATCTTTTAGTTCGTATTAGTGCCGATTCTTTGACTTTTCGGAACGTTTGGAACCAGCTGCAAATTCGGGGTTATCATGGAATGGTAGAATGTATATTTTACTTAGATTTTAATGTTTTATGCTTTTATTAATAGATGGCATCTTTTACGAAATTCTGTGTTGTTTGCGGAAGGGAATCTGACCGCACATTGATAGGTTCCGCTTAGATCTTGTATATTCTGATGGATTTATAGCGATTTTTAGCTGATCTATACATTGGCCCTTTGCATTAAACAAATGTAACTGGGAATAAACAATAAAAAAAAATGAAATTCAGAGGCGTAAGAAGTGAAAATCGTGTCCCGTGGCAAAATGTTTGTTCCTTATCCTCACAGTTGAATACAAGTGACAATACATTAGAAACGTTCCAATGAAAGACTACCAAAACAAAAAAGGGAAAGAATAAAAGACCATTGCGTCATTCTGAGACCTCTTTGGGATATTCTTTAGTGTTAATTATCAGACACTGAATAAAATCTTTCGATTACATTATTCCTGTACATCTGGCCTTTCCTTAGAACCTTCAAGAAATTCAGATATGTTCTTAACAAAGAAATTACATCAATGTTTCCATCAAATAAATTACTAAAAGAAAGAGCAAAGAGTAAGTTGCATTAAAAATAAACTAATCCTTAGATATTTGTCAACACGGCTAAAAGTTATACAGTATTTCATTTACAAGAATTAATTATTTTCCGCAAGGGAATAAGATAGCGCATGTAGAAAAAAAAATTCTGTACGAGACTCCGATAAACGTGGCATGTACAATTTTCGTCATAAAACTTAACGGATACACACGCCTTGCAAAGAAGGAACACGCTTCATAACATAGACTAATACATTCTTTATTGATTAGTGTCTGTTGTAACCTAGGAAGGCTTACTGAATTAGGAATAACCAAAATAGAGGTTGGAAATGAAATGGTGATTTTTATAACATCAACAATATACAATACTCGCCAGCAACGTGAAGTAGGGAAACCACTGCTAATATTGGACTACATAGACAACATATTACCCTCATAGTGTCCAACGTATTTATGAGGATTGGGATATGCCCATTAGTGTTCATCGGTACGGTATATAACAGTGTCTGAAGCACGGTGCGTTGTGAGGATGGAGGTTCTATTTCGGGTTACGGTTCTTGCTAAGCTGCCGTAGTATTGTTCAACAAATAATTTTGTTTAAAACAATTTATAGCTTAGCTGTGACTCAAGACCTAGATTAAGCACCCAGTGAGGATCAAACTCATTACTCAGTCCTAATTGTTCTAGTAAACCAATCTTGCTAACCATGACATCGACAGACCCAAAATGATTTTCTAAGCGAGGCTAAGAAATGTGGAGCACACAGTGAGGATCCAACTCACTACTCAGTTTTAATTGTTCTAGCGAGGCAAACTTGCTAACCACGATAAGAGGCCCAGTATGATTCTCTAAGCATAGCTGTGCCACAAGTTTGAATGTGTGAAGCACCCAGAGAAGATATTACTCATTACTCAGTTAGAATTGAACTAACAAAACAGGTTTTCTAAACAATACGCTACGTAGAGGTGCCCAAAATAATTTTCTAAGCTTAGCCGTGGCACAAGGCCGAAAGTGTAGAGCACCCAATGAGGGTGCTCACTACTACTCATTACTTATCTGTAATTGTTCTTACGAAGAAAGATTGCTAAATCATGTATTTTGTCGAAGCGCTGTAAATAATTTTGATTATAGACCTAAAGATATGTTTTCATATGTACGTGGGTGCAAGCTTCCTATAAAACGTTTTAAGTCTGAATTTCTGAGATTAGGATTTATCGTTATTTACACTATTTATATTCGACTTATTGTCCTCATTTTTTGCTGTTATCACATCATTTTGATTGTTGTGCCCTTCGGGATGATAAACCAGTTGATTGAAGAGTTGATTCTTGAATTTGGTGACTTAGTTATTGTGATTTCAAACACACCGGCAGTGTGTGCTTGAAGTCTTCTTTCTTCTTTTATGCGCCATGTTCGTTCAGGGCGTAGACAATCACTGCCCTCCACATCTTTCTGTCCCATGTAGCCTTTAATGAGTTTTTTTTCTTTTTATTATTTCTCCGAAACTCTGTTCTGCCATCCATCTGCTCAAACTCATCAAATATGTTACGCGCTGGTTTCTTCTGTCCCGCGGTCTGTGTTGTGAGTATCAGGTTTTCGAAATCCTCCTTCCTCATTACAAGCTCGAGAAATTTCAACTGCCCCTTCTTGATGTTAAGTATAAGTTTCCTTTTTCTTTCCGTTTTCTCTAAAACCTCGTCGTTGCTCACATGTTTGGTCTATGGTATCCTCAACATTTTTTTCTGTAGAACCACATTGCTGTTGCTTCAAGTGTCTTCTTCATCTTTGAGGAGACTGTCCAGCATACAAGAATACAGATAACATGTAACGGTTCATTACTAGCGAACTCTAAAGAACTAAATACTAATTACAATACGTTTTTTCAGCCTTCCAACGAAATTTATTTAAGAAAATAAAAGAATTCTTTAAATAGTTATCCAGTGGTAAGTATTTGCTTACAATAATTGACAAGGAAAAATGTCCCCACTAAGCCGTAAAAAACGTTGCCTGCTTACTAAATATTATGCACAGATGTGTTATCCCGATGGGATATAGACGCCTCGTCGTGAGCACTTCCACATAGTGTAATGGTTAACATTCTTGTCTCGGTAGACCAACTATAACTGACTAGGGCGTACGGTACTTACTGGGTGCTGCATACATTCGGCCTTGTGCATCGTCAAATCTACGGTTAGTACATTTCTGAAGGCGCATCGTCGTTAAGTATGTGTTAGCGAGGATCCTCACTTGGTGGCCCATATAAAATCCAACTTTAAATTATCCAACAAGGGTTAACAGTTGGTAAAATAAACTAACCAAACATTACTAGCGAATAACGATTTCGATCCTAATGAACTGGACTATACAAAATCCAATGTTATTAGTTTGGTGCAAAAATAATGACGTAATAATGTCGTTTTTTGATGTTAAAAAATAGTCAAAAAACGACATAATTACGTCATTATTTTTGCCCCAACCTAATAAATAACCCGACAAAGGTTGACAGTAAATTAAGCTAACCTTACGTAACATTACTAGCGAGTAACCAAGTTCGATCCCAACTGGATTTTCTATACAAAATCCGACATTAAATATACGAACATAAGCTGGCATATGGCAAAATCCACAACCAGAATTGTCGGAATGTCACGTACCGTCTATTAACTACGTCCACACGCTTTTAGACCATAGCTGCTTTGGATGAGTTTCTGTTTTTCAAGCGCCGCATCGCCGATGGTTCTCTAAGACGTCCTGTTACTGATATCTCTAAGCAATGTACGACACTTTATCTGTCATATTTGACTGTGTTATTTTACCGATTTGTACTATCACATTATTCTGTTTCCGTCTGCCCATTCTGCTTTTCGTATTTCCTGTTGTGAGTGTAGAATTTTCCAAATTCGCTTTCTTCATCTGGTGTCGCAGAATTTGTCATCGATCACTTTCTGATTTTAAGTTTAATTTTAGTTCTTATTTTCTTTAGAACGTCCTCATTGTCAACATGTTGCGCCCATATCATCATCCGTTTAGAGGAATGCATTTGTGTCGTCTCGAATTCGTTTGTAAGGAAATTCTTCAAAATGAATATGGGAGAATGTTTATGACCTAACAGTTCCGCACTTTTCTGTGTTTCTAACGAGATTTTCCTATCTCTTAATAGTCTGTTTAATTCCTGGAAGACATGTTTTCCCAATTTCAAGAGGCTTCAGGTTACTGTGTCTCATTTTCTGCTACATTAGTAGTTAAATTTATGAATCTGCTTGATTCTCAGGTCACCAATTCGATACGCACAGATTTGGAAATCTCTCCTGCTAACGACTATAGGTCGTGTGTTTTGCTTTTTTTACGGTAATTGTTTCTTTCATTTCGCTAGCCGTTGCTACATTATCTTAAAAATGGAAGATATTTTGTTCCTGTGACTACCGTCGATGAGATGTCATTTGTGTGCCGTGTGTTCTTAATATAGATCTATTAATTGGAAAACGGTCGTAGTAGAGGAAACCAATCGAATGCCAGAATATACATTCATATTTTTACAGTAGTGTTCGCCCTGCAAAAATCCCAAGAGCCGCTCAAGACTAAGACCCCCTTTTTAGGAAAGATAACGTTTAACTCTTGACTTGAACAGGCTAAGATTGTAGAGATAATGGAGGTATCCTCTTAGCATTTTCGTTCACACAGTTGCAGTTCATAGGTACATGATGCATGATTAGATCTTACACCTCAGCACTAAAATACGAAGGGAATGGCGGCATTTCGGTACAAAGCGTATGGCATGAAGGATCCTACAACTTGGAAAAAAGGAATGCAGTTAGTCTCTACTTTGGATATAGAAGAGACTTTTATATGATTTCGTTATATACCATACTGCTTGCATCAAAGATCTCTTGCGTAACAACTTGATCTGCCGCCGGTTTTTTATTTGTGCAAAAATGACTTTAAATAAAGAAAATATTTTCGTTAACAGTTGCCGCTTAAACCATGTTGACGCCACTCGTCTAACACAGACATGCTGGTGTATACATTCTTCAACGCGTGATATAGATATTTTGAACATGTTAGTTAACGTCGTCATCGAAAGGCGTTCTTTATTCCTAGATTTGTTTATTTGATCGCTGTCAGGCTCAAATTGGTTACCTGTCAGTGAAGCATCGTTCCGAGAGATATCTCTTCCATGAACCTTTGCAAATTACAATTTTCCATGCGACATTAACCTTTTCAAACACGGGGAACTATTAAAGAATCTCCATAGCCTAGATTTATTCCACTTGGCGTCTCGCCATATTGAACTAATCTTCGTAAACTTTCTAACGACGTTTATTAGTATGGCTCAAGTTGAGTAGGGAAAGTAGCAAAAAACAAAATCACTGTAATGATACTTTGTTTTCAATACGATGTTTATGACCGCAGCACTTTTACGGATATGCTAGTAACTCAGTCTATGTATTGGATAGGTTGAAATTGGCAACACATACAGGTTTTGCAGCAGATATAGATGTATCACCTATCCGGTACACGTGAAAAAAAATTGTTCTCCAAGAAGAATCTATTGAAAGAATAATTAAACTCTATATAAAAGACATTTATATATAACAGAATCCATGCTTACTAAGGGCAAATTATATCTTTCAAATTTAACCATCTAATTCACGTAATATACTTTTTTTATATCTGTTATTGTGCGTTAGCTTCCCTCTCAGTTTCGGATTACCAAGGAAACCAAGGCCGTCCAAAGAAGCGGTACAAAGACACTGTGAAAGCAAATCTCCAGGGATGCATGTTCAAACCCCCCAAAAACGAAAGGAGCGTGCCAGTGATCGACCACTTTGGCAAATAACAATTCATGATGCTGCTGTCACGTTCGAAGATTCTCGACACCAGAAGCTCACCACTGTCAAAGATCAACGCCACAGGGCATCGTCAGCAGTGATTACGAAAACGAATTTTCAGTACCCCCACTGTTCCAAACTCCGCGCCTCCAGCCACTAGCTCCTGTTGTTTTCGTTTGATATACGTTGGAATTTCGAACTGGAACCATTATTTAGTCCACTGGGATAGATTGTTCTAATTCCCCATGTCATCCATTTTTTCTTTTTTTTTTGATATCTCAGATTTAGTTAATTGCATTCAGGAATTCAACTCACTGATATCTCCAATGTTACATGGGCCAGTGGATAAAAAGTTTGAGTAATCCAAAGAGTGAATTGTGTATTACGGTTTATCAACCTTTTGTCGGTTATTAAAACCAGAAATATTTTCGGATTGTAGAGAATTTTTGGGCGATAATAATGATTTACTGATACAATCCCTACTGTTTAACCCGTAGATGGGAGGAGAAGTGATGGATTCATATCTTTCTAAAGTTTATTTGCACTTAAGTGAATGTAACGAAACCGACTGGAATTTCAACTCGGCGCAGTTACAAGATGGGCAGTTGCAGCAACTGCCCATCGAAGTGGCAAACTATCTATTAGGTTGGTGCAAAAATAATGTCGTTTTCTCACATAGTAACATATGTGAAAAAAACGACATTATTTTTGCACCAACCTAATAGGTACTAACACGGCTCAACCTTGCATAGAGGACAGTTATTACATAAGTATTAGGTTGGTGCAAAAATAATGTCGTTTTCTCACATAGTAACATAAGTGAAAAAAACGACATTATTTTTGCACCAACCTAATAGGTACTAACACGGCTCAACCTTGCATAGATGACAGTTATTACATAAGTATTAGGTTGGTGCAAAAATAATGACGTAATAATGTCGTTTTTTGACGTATTTTTTAACGTCAAAAAACGACATTATTACGTCATTATTTTGCATCAACCTACTACAACGCTCTGTTCTTGGTTCCCATATTTTTTCCTGTTTCTTAATACTCTACTTAACATTTGGAAGGCATCTTTCGCTATTCAAATGAATCTTTTTTTTTTTCGTTTTCACATATTCTGTCATATTTTAAAACGCTTCTTTCATACCTGCTTCATTTTGTTATCTCCAACTTGTAGTTCATATCTTGAGCTGTTTCTTTTTCTCATAAACATTCATTCTATCTTACCATATCTTCTTACAATTAGTGTTTAGTCCCTTCTTCTTGCTTTCCTTTACAACCTTTTGCTGGAGTTCCTTTATTTTCCTTTCTGTATCTGATATATCTTCTGTTGTAACAATTTGGGTCTTAGCCGTGTGACCAATCTCACTTCCTTCGTATTCCATTGGTTAAATGTAAGTTCCACTCGAACAGCTTCTTCCTCCGAAACACTTTTTTCCCGTGAACATCTGCTCTGTAAAAACGACTCTCAAGAGGATGTTTTAAGGATCTCTAAAATCTATTTATGTCTGGGTTTAATTGTTATCTTCACCACATTTCCACATAAGTCCTTCCTCATAATATGTAACCCTCTAACTCGAGGGTCTTCCGAGCATAGGGCAGGGCAAATATCATTGTAAAAAAAAAAAAAAAAAAAAAAACCTTTTTTACTGTAGACCTTTTAACTCGGCTTGGTGAAGAAAGAACGTCATCAATCTTTTGTAAAGATCAATAATCGTAATATATACAAGGCAAGTTTGGCAGATTTCCTGTGGAGATTTTCTATTACAGGTAGAAATACAATGTATTTAAGTGGGAACAAATTAGGGTGCCATTCATGTGATGGGGGGGGGATTGGAAGAAGTGGCTGTTACGTGCAGTTTCTTTAATGTTTTAACTTCGGATACTTTCTTTTCAATCGCTCGCAACTGAACACTTCCCTGTTTCATTGTGATTTTCTTAGGAAAAAACTCTTAATATTTGCATTTAAAATGCGACACGACGGATAATTTGTATCTACTGTAATGAAGCTTGAAAAAAAAGCAACGTATATAGAATGACATTTATTTGGAACACGACCAAAAATACAATGGCACCGGGTTTACTTTGATCTATAAACACGAGGCAGGGGATGTAGACTGCGATATATAATTGCGCCTAGCATGAAAAAGCCTATCGCCTCTAAGTGTTGACTTTAATGTTCACTTATATATATATATATATATATATATATATATATATATATATATATATATATATATATATATATATATAGCTATATAGATAGATATAGATATATATGTGTGTGTGTGTGTATTGATGTAATAGGAACGAACGGTTCGATTAATGATCCAAAATTCTTTAGTAATTATGTTTTTATTTTTTTTTTTAAATAGTGCTCAGTACAGAAGTAGAGCTTATATTTATAATTATTTAAAAAAAAATATGTTTCCATCCCGACACAGAAATTACCATGTTTCGAAACTGAAAGCCACGTCTTAAAGTTTAATTTCAAAATTAAATTTAAAATTTAAAACAGTTTCATTCTCAAGAGATGTTTAGTACTTACGTTCACAAGCGATGTTGAGAACATCCCTTGAGAATGAAACTGTGCTCTAAATTTTAAATTTAATTTTGAAATTAAAATTTAGGACGTGAGATTCAGATTCGAAACAGTAATTTCTGTGTAACTATGGAAATACACACAGACACACACAAACACACACACACACACATATATATATATATATATATATATATATATATATATATATATATATATATTGTGGGGCCCGCTCCTTGTACAGAGAATGGACTCGTCCAATGTATACCAATACTACGCAGAGATAGCGTGAAAAACGTGTGACACAGGGTGTTCACACAGAGTTCCGAGAGTTCAGAAAGAGAGATAATTACGGCTTCAATTACTGAGACTTGTAAATATACTTTTCTACTAACCCGCATTCCTGGACTACTAATCTTCATTTCACTTTGTATTCTCCCGTTTAATACACATAATTCCTATTTCTATTACTGGTGTTGTTATTTATTTGTGCAGGATTCCATCCCCGGAATCCACAACAATATATATAGGCGAAAATGTGTAAGATTGAGGTCCATTAATGAACCGTCTAAACAGTCAAATTTTTACGTTTAGTGTTACATTATATATAAAATAATCTGTAGTATAAAACAGAGCAGAGGTTTCCAAATTGGATTCCGGGGAACCCGGTCGTTCCGCAAAGGTGCGTCTGGGCTTCCGTGTCAAAAGTTCAGAATAATAAATGTTTAGCGTAACACATTATGAAGGTCGGTAAATAAGTTCTAAAAAAGTTGCCAAAAGAATTAGATTGTTCTATAATGTTGTGATATATCTTGTAATACATTTTTATATCGTCTATCAGTAAATGATAATTGTATCAAGTTACTGCTGAATTGAAAATAGTTATTGATTGTGATATCATCTGTGTACTATGAAACCACATAAATCTGAAAGTTAATTTTCTCGCCATATTGGAAAAAGCTCTGACTGTTAGTTGATTCGCTTTGGCGTAAATATTGTGTGAATGCATTCCGGTTAAATACACAAAACCATTCTACTTATATGAAAGTGGATTTTCCTATGACATTGCGATAAAATCTAAAGACCGGAGCAGACTTAATCCTGCTGTTTACTTGAGAATCAAACTTTCAAGTATAAAACCAAACATGAAAAAATTATTTTACAGTATGAAACAAAATATTGTTCTCATTGAAAATTCTGATTACATATGAAATAAATTTCATGTTAAAATTACTCGTAATTCTGTTCCACATTTTACTTGTGGGAACATGAAAATTTAAAAAGTCACATCTTTGTTAAAAAATATATCAATATGTATTATTTTTAAATTGCTTTTTGAACGTAACTATTTTTTTATAAAAGTATATGAAAATATTTATATTACAACCATATAAAATATTAGTATTTAAGGACCCTAGAAATTTCTGAATCCAGAAGTGTCCGCGTCTGAATAAGTTTGTGTAACTCTAGTATAAAAGAATACCAATTTCGCAGTCAATTAAGCAATCTCAGCTATAGTGCGTTGCGTTAGCGGAGACGGCCGGTGTGTAGAATTACCTGCTCTCTCAATAGTGCTCAACCGGCACTATCGAGAATATATATATATATATATATATATATATATATATATATATATATATATATATATATATGTGTGTGTGTGTGTGTGTGCGTTTTTTTCATTTTATGCTAAAATTAACCCAATAAAAGACCCAAGAGTCACTCATGATAGGGCATAACGCTATCGTGATGTGTGATCGTAAGAGAAGGCAATAAACGCAGATTATGTGGTTATATAGGAAAGATAACTGTTACACCTAGACGTCAGAATGTTAAGATAATAGTGATCGCAAAACATACTAGGGGGATGTTGTTCCACAAAGCACATGCCGTCGAAAGTAGCTGTCCGAATGAACATTATTTTCCTACTAATGTTATTGAGGATGATTCATTCTTCCGTAAGTGACATGGTGGGCCCCAATTTAAAAGGCCAGAGCTAGTGGGACAAAGGAATATAGCTCGTCACTCGCTATGGAAATAACAATAAATAGCGAGAGGTTAGCGTCGTTTCTGGGAAAATGGTTGTGTATATATATATATATATATATATATATATATATATATATATATATATATATATATATATATATATATATATATATATATAATAAAAAGGCATAACACTAATATTCCATTGGAATCGTAAATCCGATTTGAATTTGAAGGTCTGATAAATTGGATCGTATTTACGATTTTAATGGAATAAATTATGACCATGGAATATTAGTGTTTAAGCCTTTTTATTATATCCTTACATTGAGTTCTACCTGAAATCCTATTGGATTTGTTTTTTTATACAACTATATATGTATGTGTATGTATGTATATATATTTATAAGATATATATAAGATATATATATATATATATATATATATATATATATATATATATATATAAGATTGCATATGTATGTGTATATTTACCACTATATGTATGTATATATTTACCACTAAATATATATATATATATATATATATATATATATAAACAAATTTAGATAGATGCATATTTAATACAAGACCTAAGAAACAGACACGTTAGAGTTTTACTGACTGATGTTGGTATATATGACAAGGAGGTGGTGGTAGAATATATAACATTTATCCCTAGTTTTTGAAGAAGCTAAAATTGACCTGGTCGGAAGAGAATTCTTACTTTTGTCTTTTCCACAATATTAGAACAAATTATTGGACAATATATTATGAATAAATTTAATAAACTTCACCGTTCATTTAATGAACGATGCAAAAAGATAACTGTTTCGTAATAATTATTTTCCCAGCGTAGCTCAGATGCGGTACAAGGCTGAAAGTATGGGGTACCCAGAGAGGATCGAACTCACTACTCAGTCGTAATTTTTCTACCGAGCAAAGCTTGCTAATCATTACACCACCTCTAGATACGCAAAGTGCTTTCTAATATGTAATGTTTCTTGTAAAATGCTTTAACCACATGATAGTTTAATTATATAATTGATTTTTAATGACTTGAAAAAGTACTTGGCCACTGTCACCGAGGATAAGAAATTGATAAAGCACGTGCGACAATATCATTTTAATAGGGTCATTATCGCGCTATGTTTTCATTTAATTTCATACTATTCTATCGCATTTCTCCAGACGACTGAAAAAAAAAAAAGAGAATGAAAAGATAAAAATACATAAAGTTAGAACAGGCGCGTGATAAATTATGAGACAAACATGGATTGGCAATTGATAACGATAGTTGGATTAGTGATAAAAACAAATGATGGCATTGTATCTAGAAAGTTGGAAATGACGAGTAAAAAAAAAAGATAATCATAAATTTGAAAGAGAGAAAAAAAAAAGAAGAGGTAAGACGAAAGGAACTAAAAGAAATAAAGAAAGAAAAAAATGAAAATCGAACAAAAAACATAGAAAAGAAGAGAAAGTTATAAATATAAAACAAAAAAATGTAGGAAAAATAAATAAACACGGAAAAAGATTTTGAAAAAGTAAAAGAATTTTAGAAAATTTAGAAAGTAAAAGAAGAATAAAAACATAATTCAAAAAGAAAGTATTGTAAAAGGAAGAGTTAGACAAAAGGATGTTTTGAAAATAAAACAATGAAATAAAAAAATAATATGCAAACAAGATAAAAGAAAAAAGTGATGAGAAAAAGTAAAAAGAGAAAGAAAATGTATGAATAGAAAGAAAGAAACAAGAGAAAATTTTGATGAAAGAGAATAAAAAGAAAATTAGGATGATTAACAAATAAAAACCCAGAGAATAAACGAATAATTAAACAACTTATAAAAACAAGTTAAACAACGAAGCAGGGATAAACGAGAAACTTGATCCTAACATTGGAAAAAAGAAAATTATCCACCAAATGAAACAATTTGAAAGCCATGAAACAGCAGACAAGGAATGATTTGCGAAAAAGTGGGTAGACCTCACAAAAGGAAGAAACAAAAATGGCGGCACCAGAGAGCTTGTTCAATACCAAATAGAAAATTGAATTCGAAAATAACTGCGAGCCACAACAGGAAATTTGTTTCAAAGCAAAATGTTTGCCAAGAGGCGAACAATTTGATAAATATTGGAAAATAAACACGCATAGGTTTTCGCTCCACTAACTACACTATACTTACTGCAGTCATTTTTTTTATATTCTATAACGTTTGATTCTTTTTTTAAATATTGGATTTACCCTATCTCAAAACACACACGCGCATAAATACACACACACACACAGACACACACACACACACATATATATATATATATATATATATATATATATATATATATATATATATATATATATATATATATAATGTGAAAGACTGAATCAAATAATATATACCTACCTTTTATAGAAAGTAACATTTTCGAACGTCGAAGCATTGGCAAGATAAAAACAAATTTTTGAATGAAAAGCAATTCTTGATGCTGTTGGCATAAAATCCCAAAGCAAAATCCTTTCCCATTTTTCTTATTTTTAATTTATTTTAACGTATTTATTTATTTTTTGACGTTCTTTCGGTGTTTCCCGTTTTCTTAACTCTTCAAGCTGCCTCCATTCAAACAGTAATCGGAATGCACTGGCCTTAATTCCGATAGATTCTATAAAATCAGAGTGAATAGAACAAATATAGGCTGCTTCTTAAAAAGTTCAATAGGTCTAAACGTACAGACGCACGCGCGCACACACAGGTACACATATAAATTATATCAGATTTCATTATGCAAGTCGATTTTCTCCAAAGAAAATTGGTACTTAAAACACCAATGTTTGCAAAATTTCATAAAATATTCACAGGAAAAATACATTGCTTTGTGTTCAGTATTAAACATCGATTCTTTTTTACAAATATTCAGAATAAAGTTTGGGTTAAAGCCGGATAAAATAAATGCAACATCAAATTTATGTAATAATAAATAAAAAAAAATGTTACTCACAAAAACATATATTCGATTAACACAGTATACCATATATCTGAATATATTTTATGTTAATAACGTACGTAGAGAGATTGTCGAAAGTCAAAATGACGAACGGATAAAGACAAAATGTCGAAGTGAATAAATGTTAAAAGGCTTTAAATATGCCTACGGTAGAATAGCTTTTATTTAGTATACAAATTTCCTGTTGGTAAATAATTCTTTTTAAATTTTTGGGGTTTTCATATCATTTACTTCTTGATGATTACATTTATGAAGGGCATAGCAAAGTATAGATACGAATTCTGAGTTTTAAAACTTGAGGGTTTATAGTCCTTTATATATTCATCTTAACGAAGTGTTATATATATATATATATATATATATATATATATATATATATATATATATATATATATATATATATATATATATATATATATATATATATATATATATATATATATATATATATATATATATATATATATATCACTTCGTTAAGATGAATCGCGTTCTCTAGTCACTGTCGTGTTTGTCAAATTTGACTAATTTCACTTTCAATCCTGCTGTGCGCCAATGGGTTATGGCTAAAATCTAAGACTGAATAGCAAATCAGTCGGGTTTCGATCTCAGCTGGAGGCAACGTGAAAACGGCTTATCAGCCTCTCTCTGGATTAGGGTACGTATGTGTATATGCATTTAGCATATATATATATATATTGTCTGTGTGTATATATATATATATATATATATATATTGTAATCCACAGACAAACTGTTAGGCTGTTGCTTCGTTTTCACGTTGCCCCAAGAAGAGATCGAAACTCGACTGATTTGGTGTGTGTGTGTGTGTATATATATATATATGAGAATTGATTAAATTCATGGCTACCCAAATCGCACTGCCAACAAATGATTACGGCGACTTAATCATTTTTAAGGTTACTATTTATTAAATGATAACATGGTTAAGCAATAAAATATTTAGAATAACTTAATTGGTTATTTGAAACGAGATTTTAAAATCATGATGATATATTCACTTTTAATTTCGAAACTTTGCCTTTTCAACATTATGTCCATTCGACATTTAGTCAGTTCGAGTCTTTTTTTTCCGTTCGGCACTTTGTCTATTCGACATTTTGTCATTCGCTATTTTGTCTTTTGACATATTGTCCATCAACCCTCTAATCTACTATCGTTAAAAATGGCACCATTACATTCTAGAAAACATGAATTTTCAAGGTCTAAATGACATTGTCTTTTCGTGGAAATTTTGCCCGTGTAAGTGACACGCATACATCTTGTTAGTATATGTGTAGTGGAAATAAGAATTTATTATTTGGACAAACTTAGTGTAATGATAGCTATGAATGTCCGATAATTTTCTCACATCAGATCTAGTTCTATGGAAGAATGTTGAAAATGCCATTGACAAAAAGTGATGGATTTTTAAGGGAAATGACAACAAAATTCATATTTAGAATTATAATGAAACATGAAATTTCTGAGATATATATTAAGGAAAGAGAGCTTGGATAATCTGATACACTATGAAATATTAATGGTTACAGTAAGTAATATATCGTGCTTATTTAAATGTCAGAACATAACCTGGGAGACAAATGAAACAAAAATAAATTTTAGCTACAAATAATGGGAAGTTGTGGAGTACCATGAACGCTCTGGGACACAGCAATAAATAACCGCTCTGGGACATAGCAATAAATAACCGCTATGGGACATAGCAATAAATAACCGCTCTGGGACACAGCAATAAATAACCGCTCTGGGACATAGCAATAAATAACCGCAAGTTCTATGCTAAGAGTTTATTTTCTCGCACTTCACGCCTGTGTAACTCACTTCCGACTTCATACATTTTGTCTCGACAGAATCTATCTTACACATTTATAAGTCTCCCATTCTCCCATGCATTGCATATTGCTGTCACATCTGGTCTGTTGCTTCTGCTATACATTTAGAGATTCTTTGAAAATCCAAAGAAGAATATCCTATGTTACCGGTCCTGACCTAACATCTCGGCTTCCTTCACGTCCCCACTGTAGTTTACCACTGATTTTCTTTATTTCCATGATAATGGTGAGCTTTCTGCTTCAGTACCTCAACTTTACGAATTTAAGCGGAGTACTAGTACTAAATCTCATAATCTAAGAATTTAAATTGCTATATGTCACCGTAAGTTATAGATATAAATCCCTTGCTAGAGAACTAAAGCCTGTACTAGACAATTCAACTCTGAACGGATGAGACATCGTCGCTAGTCTAGCACTGCACTTACAGTCATAAAGTTTGGTGCAATAGCAAAGATCCCATGAAAGTATGTATAGAAAATGTACAGGAAGGCAACATTATGGCGAAGAGATTAAATCCGAGAAACTAGATCAGGACTAATAATATTGCTGATTCTTCTTTGGATTTTATCAAAGATCTTTAGATATATACAAGGTGCACCGGATCAGATGTGTCAGCAATATTCTAAGCATGGACCATTTGTAGACTTATAGATATGTAAGATATTTTCTGTAGAGAAAAATTGTTTAGCACGACACAGTGAAACAACTTTCTCAGCAGCTGATCTAGCAATAGATTAAATATAATCTTTCGGTTAGCCTGAGAAGGCTCAACAATCCTTCTCCTAGTGGATAGCATCATCCATACTGAGGGAAAGCAGTCAGGGGCCTCTCCCATGATTAATGGAGAGCTGTTATTTACATTTTGTCTATTCGCGTAACCTGCCCTCTGTCCGCATGCAAAGAACTTTTCCCAGCAGAGCTTACGGTTTATTTAAATATATTTTCAACTAGCTAAAATGTCACCTTAGCAGGCGACATTTAATCTTTGGGTTGTGCAGGGCTTTGGCATATTCTCAGCATTGACATATCTCCTGGTTACCGTTTGATCTTGGTTTTCATTTGCACGGGACTTTCTTTTCTTCGCTGCAGCCTTGCTTATTTTGACTGCAATCTGGTTCTCCTATGCTGGAGATTTCTTTTTTGCGAGAGATACTGCTACCGTATGCGACATGCAACAGTAAACCATAAAAGAACTCAAAATTAATCGCTGCATTCAAATATGGCATTAATATTTAAGCTTACCTTTTAAAAGTTCAAAAATTATTATTCTGCTGTCACTTAATCTAAAAGCTATTTGATGTACGTAGGTCCTCACTTTCTGTTCAAACAATTATTTTTATTTTACAGGTGACTTTCGCTGGATTTCGCAATTAATTTCAGTTATTCCCAAATTTATTTCCAAGTTATAAAAAGTGGTACCGTTCAAAAAATTCGTTGAAAAAAAAATGGACGAAAACAATCGAAGTAATAAAAACTTGTGAATCCAAAATCTCAGCATGGTTGGTCTGGATCCGTCCCAGAATGTTTTTTTTTAATTTGCTCACAGGGTCAGCCTGATTATAAAATGGAATATGTTGGGTTATGGCCTCTAAGAGTAAAGTCCAAAAAGTGTGACTCACTGACAATCACATTTATTTATGTAGACGTAAATAATACTTACTTAACACTCCGTATTCTATCTTACCGACTTATTTTTTTCTAATCTCTAATGTAATGTCTAAAGAAATAATCGGTTTCATATGTTTCTTATTGTTCTAAACATTATGTTCATGTATACACGTGTTTGAGTAGACATCCTGATGTTTTTAAGCAGTGTGAAATGCGTCTTCCGGCCTTCGGATTCTAGAAGCTTAATAAAGAATATGAGCGCCCGGCATTTTCCATTACAAAAGATGGATGCAATTTCGGACCCGGCCAGATAGAATATTTATTATTCTAAAAATATGTATTAAGCCTTTTCAATGCGTAGCCTGCAATTTTACAATCATTAAAATAAATAAAAAGGGGTGTCTACTAAAATAAGTTTACCCCAAAAATGAGTCTAATGTGTGTTCTCAAAAAACCTCAAATATATATATATATATATATTTATATATATATATATATATATATATATATATACAAATACAGTGTAACCCGGATATAAGAGAGTTGTCGGGACCGGATAAGTATCTTATATCCGGGTTTCTCTTATATCCGGGTTTGGTCTATTTTGTTTAGGTAAGTATGGCTCTAATTTAGGACCAGAGAAAATCTCTAGTATATACGTGTTTCTCTTATATACGGGTCTCTTATATCCGGGTTACACTGTATAAGTAACTATATTCGTCTCGAAAAAACCTCGAATTTTTGATTTGCCAGCTTTCCCTGACAATCCGCTTAGGTGAAACCTGGGTAGGTTTGCCTGGCTCACTAGGTTTATCTATCTATCTAGATATCTATCTATCTATATATATATATATATATATATATATATATATATATGTATATATATATATGCCTATTATTGAAAGTTTCCAGGCTTCATTTGCTCTAAGTATTTTTTGACATTTTACAAAACCTTTCTGTAATTGTTCAGAAATCCAATCGTACAAAATATTTAAGTACGTTAAACTCTTTTTTTCGTTTCTTTTGCTTTGAATTTGTTTATGAGGTTGAAATTCTCCTGGTCCTTTTTCCTGATTATGCGTTTCAAAATTATAATCTGTCACTTTCTGATTATCAATACAAGTTTCTTGTGTTGTTCGTATTTCCCTTAAGGCTTCTTCTTCGTTTCTAACATAGAATGTAAATTGCATTCTTAGCCTACAACACTATTTCTTTCGTTGAAACATAATTATCATTTTTAGTTGAACGTTGTGAGTTATGCCTAAAAGACCGTAGTTGAGAGGTCTACATGGAGTCAGCCAATCTTCTCAGTATTCGAATTATTCATCTTTGTTTCAATTCGGATTAAAAGCTACTTGATTTTTTTTATCTTTTTAGTCTAGTCAATTCATTTTACTTTTAAAATTTCTCATTAGTTTTTTGAAATTTTAAAAGCAAATTTTTAATTTATTCTTGTATTCCAGTGTTTTCTAATTTTTATCGGCCTTTAGTGTTCATTTACCTTTCTATACAAACGTTTCATTCAATCAATAATTTTAAATGATTTTTTTTTCTTTTTGAGGTTACCGTTTATAATCGAGTATAATGCGAGTTTTTAAGACATAAAAAATAGAGTGTCGTATTAACGCAGGCAATTATTTTTGAAGAATTTAAAATTCATGCATTTACTGTGAATAACATATTTTTCTGGAGAGATTAAATTTCAAGAATCGCGTTATACAAGATGTCGACATATACACGTGTATATACGGTATATTTTTCTCATGATCACCGCAATATTTTGAAATTAAAAATAACGATGATTTATTAGAGTTGTATATATCTAATTTTTATCGGCCTTTAGTGTTCATTTACCTTTCTATACAAACGTTTCATTCAATCAATAATTTTAAATGATTTTTTTTTTCTTTTTGAGGTTACCGTTTATAATCGAGTATAATGCGAGTTTTTAAGACATAAAAAATAGAGTGTCGTATTAACGCAGGCAATTATTTTTGAAGAATTTAAAATTCATGCATTTACTGTGAATAACATATTTTTCTGGAGAGATTAAATTTCAAGAATCGCGTTATACAAGATGTCGACATATACACGTGTATATACGGTATATTTTTCTCATGATCACCGCAATATTTTGAAATTAAAAATAACGATGATTTATTAGAGTTGTATATATCTTATATAATAAATGCGAAAATGCCTGTGTGCATCATCCTGACACAATTAAAGGGGCAGAACTCTATAACTTTTAATTATTTCTTCTTTATCTATCGTATATAATAAATGCGTAAAAGTCTGTGTGTGACACTTTTTCAATTAAAGGGATAAAACTGTATAACATTCAATTATATCACCTTCATTAACTTTCTTTTCTATAAGAAATGCGATAATGCTTGTGTGTGTCATACTTTTTTAATTAAGGGGACTCAACTCTCTAACTTTCAATTATCTCACGTTTTTTATCTTTCTTCTATATAATAAATACGATAATACCTGTATGGTTCACACTTTTTTTTCAATTAAAAGGTTATATCTCTCTAAAAATGTGTATATCTAGAGCCATATTCAAAAACTCAGCATGAAAACAAAGATGAGGTTTACAATCACAGGTGACCTTGAAGCAGGAATATTTGCTGTTTGCCGTTGCAGCTTAGCAATGCAATCACCAAAATGGAGATATTTTACTCCCAAATGGTTGTGGAGTTTCAGTCTCAAGTATTCAAGACTTGACGAACCATGTTTATCCAAACATTAAACACCATTTCATTGATTCAAACTTCATTTGTGAGATCACCATATTAGCTCCCAAGCCTCAAACTGTGGATAGCATCAACTGGAAAATTCTCCCAAGAAATTCCAAAAGAAAACAAGAAGTAATTTTCCACTGACCGCGTTGGTTGAACAAGTGCAGGCAGTGAATTATCCAATAGAGTTCTTGAACTCACTCAATCCTCCTGGAATGCCATCACACGTGATGGAACTAAAAGAAAACGTGCCAATTATGCTACTGCGAAATATGGGTCCTCCAAAGCTTTTGTAATAGAAAAGGTTAATTGTGAAGAAGATGCTTCTTCATCTCTTAGAAGCAGGAATCATTACAGAAAAGGAGGAAAGAGTTTTAATTCCAAGAATCCTCTTAATTCCTCCACGTCTTCCTTTTGAGTTCAAAAAAAATTCAACTAATAGTGAGAGTGAGCTATGCAATGACAATTAACAAGTCCATAGTACAATCATTGAAAGTAAATGGTCTGATGAAAGCCTTATTTTATCACGGCCAGCTTTGTTGGTTGTCGAAGGGTTGGGAAGGGTTGGGAATGGAAACAAGCTATTTGTACTGACTCAGAATGGAAAAACCAAAACTGTTGTTTATCATGCGGCATTGCACTCAGTTCCAAATAGACAAATTATATCATTGTTTTAATGAAAACTTTTGTTTGAAAAATATTGTTCAAGCTTGATAAAATTTAATATGTACTCAATGTATGAAGTGTCACTGTTGGACCAAAGACCCAATCAAAAGCCCTCCGCAAGAGCTAGTCAAAGGCCGCTTGATAGTGGCTTCTACGCTAGTATTAGGTTGGTGACGTATTTTTTAACGTCACAAAACGACATTATTACGTCATTATTTTTGCACCTACCTAATATATATTATATATGTATATATGTAAATATATATATTTATTACATCTCTCTGAGCATAGCTCAATTAAGTCTCATTTAAATGCACACAGAGATCACAACATAGTCGTTGACAATACAAATAAAAACAGCCTCAGTCACATGTTAAAATAGGATAAAAAAATAATGGAAGCATTATTATTAAAAAAAGAAAAAGCGTACACTCAATATCTTCAACTATGAACACGGCCACAATATTTTGTCCGTAGTTAGAAAATAAGCATTCCTATAACTCAAGGTACATAAAAATCGATACATTTAGTTAAAAGTAAAAAGAAAATCATCCTTGATAATGGCTAAAAGTATAGCCGTAAGCGCTTTGATATACAGAACATTCGAATAATTTTTACATAATTTATGCCCAGAAATGAAAAAATATATAGCAGAAGAAAAGAATTAAATTATATAGTTAACCGCAGTACCTTGTCAGTCATTTTTAGTGATGCTTGTGACGGAAAGTTATTGTTGCCCAGGTAATATATAGGGTGAGATGAGTTAATTGCCGCCATTTATAATTTTAATTTCGCGCATGCGCGTTGATTTTTTATTTATTTTGTCGCCTACACAGTATAGTAGGGTCAGTTGTGCTACTGTCTGTGAGAAAAAGAGAAACATGACACAATTCATTCTGCCAGAATTTAGAAATTGCATATTGCACTACTTGGCATTTACTCCGGAAGCTCCAAGGCGGACACTTCAGGGTTTTTGTGTGTCAATCTGAAGACAGTGCAGAGGATTCGGAAAGAGTTGGATGAATTTAATGGTGATTGCGAAGGTGTTTGAAGTAACCACTAGTGATGGCGACTTTATGACTCCATTTATCTACCCTCGGGGCCTCAGACTCAACAGGAAGACCTATATCAATTATGCTGAGGAAGGGTCGCCCTGGGTCGAGAGTCTGGCTGCTGGAAGACACTATGTCTGAAAACAAGACTATGTATCAAACAAGCAAGAGGACAGAGTCATGGTTGTCAGCCAATTTCTGCGATCACATCACTCCCTTACATCTAGTCACCCAGACTGCAACTGAGTGAGAGACCAATAAAACTCCTTGTAACACCAATAATGGACTGGCGGCAAGGATTATGACAGTATTCATAAATTTAAGCAAGGATACCGTCCAGAAGAGGAGCAGGAGATTCCGAAGTCGTCTGGAGGCCCTGGTTGAAGCCAATAGCGATGTTATTGAATGAATTCGCGCTTTTTTGTATTTCAGGATGTTTTTGTACAATTTTGGTAAATATATTTGTTAAAATAAGATGTCAGTGTTATTTACATTTTTGAGAAATGTAGACCACAATTTATTCATCGCTCCCAATATATATATATATATATATATATATATATATATATATATATATATATATATATATATATATATATATTCATAATAGCTGGTGAATCGTATTCGAGGATACCCGTCTACTAGTACGGATAGCCAATCCCTGTTGCAGACGCTCGCTCAGGCACATTTATGTTTGTTCAACACCCGCAGAGCCCACCTGTCGTTTATACTGCAACTATACTGAGCAGACCTTAGTTACAGTTTCTGGCGGATAGCGTATTACCTTGCGTGATCTTAAATATGTTAAAACTGACTCACAAAAGAGCGCTCAATGTTTGTTTTCATTAAGCAGACCAAATTTTCTTTGCAATTGGAATTAAGATACCTTTAGTGAAGACCATTTTCACCAACGAATTTTAATTTTAAAATTCTCAGGATTTTTCAAACTGTTAAACTGATAAGCAGTTGGAAAAATCCTGCGAATATCAAAATTAAAATTCATAGGTGAAAATATTCATTCACTAAAGGTATCTTAATTCCAGTTATTAAGAGTATACATACATACATATATATATATATATATATATATATATATATATATATATATAGATATATATATATATATATCGTGATGACTACATATAAAATAAGAGCCGACATTTTTTGTTTCAGTGCCCTTGCCCCCTACGGTGACTCTTGAGTCTAGCATTTGTTTTAATAAGTATCAGGCGTATATGACAGATAAACTAATGCTTCCTTGATTAGATTGATTGAATCTGTCTCCAGTGAAACACCATGGGGCGTTTAAGCTCAAATGATGAGTTGAAAATCTTGAGGTAAACTACGTACCTGTAATGTTGCCGGAGAGATGAGACATGTTGGCTGAGTTAGCATGCCTCTGGTTGTTATCATGACCTTTCAGATGGTTGCCATAACCCAGACTCAACAACGGCATGATCTCACACACAACACATTTCCAAGGCTGCAAATCAGAATGAGTGCCTATTCGCAGATCACGCTCGAGCTGAGAATGTCTGAGATGTTTATCGTCAAAGGCAATGCAGCCACCTCCCCATATCTCTATCTATCTATCTATCTATCTATCTATCTATCTATCTATCTATATATATATATATATATATATATATATACATACACTGAGATAACTGGGTGATCACAGATATTCGTTCGTTTTTACAATGCCATTCGAATTAACACGCAAAATATTTTGAATATAGCTTTTTATGCCTTTTAGCTCCTTTATTCCTTCTTCATGTTGCGTTCATCGTTTGACTGATTTCTTAAAATTGCTGATGAATAATGGAATTCAATAAGTTGAAAAGTTACCTGTGTGCATATATATATATATATATATATATATATATATATATATATATATAAGCAAAAGTCTGCTACCACAGAATTTGCATATTGTCTGAAATATAAAAAAACGCATTGATTTAGGGTCCTTTTTCGAACCACGCTTTATGAGAAGAATATATTTCTACCTCCTTCAACAAACAAAATAAAACAAATGCACACACCAACAGCCTAGTATTGTAATTTTCCAAACGTATCTTAGATGTGGCACAAGGCTGAAAGTATGGGGCGCATACTGCATTCACCTTTAAAAAAAAGTGACCATCTAGAAAAGATGCATGAAATTCTGAAGTCGTCTGGACTCCAATAGTGATTTTATTGAATAAATCAACTCTTTAATATGTCAAGATATTTGTGTGCAATTTTGCTAAATATATATATATATATATATATATATATATATATATATATATGAAATGTCAGTGTTATTTTCATTTAGCGTAATTTGGATGACAATTTTCCATCGCATCCTGTACATAGATAGAAAATAGACAGACAGATAATGAAAAGACACAGATACATACATACATACATACATACATGCAGGGAAGCAAACATGCTGGAAATATTTTGGTTAAGTGATTTGTTTTTACGGTTTATTAACCTTTTTTAGGTAAAGCCGAAAAACATTTTGGATTGTAAAATAATCCTTTCTGTGCGAGTGAATATTGCATTAATTTTTTTTCAAGATAACAATGATTTTTCATATAAACGTCCTACTGTTTAACCCGTAGTTGAAGGGGAAGAAGAGACAGTTTTTTACCTTTCCCAAGGATAATTACGCCTTATATTAATGCAAAGAAATCTACCGGATATTAAAATCAGCTTTCCGATTTCTAATGGCGCAGACTGAGACAGAAATCTGCATCTATAGATAGATAGATAGATAGATAGATAG
Source organism: Acanthosepion lycidas (assembly GCA_963932145.1). Lineage (NCBI taxonomy): Eukaryota > Metazoa > Mollusca > Cephalopoda > Sepiida > Sepiidae > Acanthosepion > Acanthosepion lycidas. Next base: position 80,595,370 of record OZ010579.1, on the reverse strand, counting down.
ATAGATAGATAGATAGATAGATACCTGAAGAGACTGATATTGATTGCAGGATATATATATATATATATATATATAGATAGATAGATAGATAGATAGATAGATACTTGAAGAGACATATTGATTGCCAGACAGATTTGATAAATATATAGATTTCGTTAGTGCGATAGAATGACATGATAATAATTAGATATGTGATAGCTGAATAGATAGATAGACACTATAGATTTACAAATTTAGATAGTGTGAGAGAGTGCTATAAATACAATGAGATAGATAGATAGATAGATAGATAGATAGTTTATGATACAGTGCTTTCATTTGATTGATTTTCCTTACGGGGGTAATTTTGTAGGTAATTTAAAGCTGAAACATTTTAGATTGTAATAGTATCAGGTCACCCCATAAGTTCTGTCCGAATTTTAACTTTTTGTTAAAATGAACGAAATTTAAAGAGTATTTTATAATGTCTAATGGTGCTGAACATTATTTTTATGTTTAGATGCATTTAAACTGATCAAATTTTATTTCAGGGAACAATAAAATTAAATTTTGTTTGATAAAAAGCCTGCTAACATGGAAGTACCCAAGAATCATTTGAGGCACATAATGCTTTATGAGTTCAAGAAAGGAAACTCAGCAGCCGAAGCGGCTAGAAACATTCACTCAGTTTATAGAGAGGAATATGTGAATGAAAGAACTTGCAGAAGATGGTTTGCAAAATTCAGAGATAGAGATTTCACCCTTGAAGATGAAGATCGAACCTGACATCCAGTTGAGTTTGATGAAAAGCTACTTGAAGCAGCCCTTGAAGAAAATCCTGCTTTATCAGTTGAGCAATTGGCAGTGATTCTCAGTTCAAACCATACAACTGTTCATCGTCATCTTCAATAACTTGTAAAAGTTCCTAAACTTGGAAAATGGGTGCCTCATGAATTGTCTGAAAACAACCTCAAATCCCGAGTTGACATCTGTTCTTCTCTCCATTCTCGCCAACTTGTTTCACCTTTTTTGGATAAACTTATGACTGTCAACGAAAAATGGATCTTTTATCGAAATGTTAAGCATCATAGACAGTGGCTTGTTAAAGGGGAAGGACCCCAGCCACAGCCGAGAAGTGAACTTCCTGGGTAAAAGGTTCTTCTTTCAATCTGGTGGGATCGCCAAGAAATAATCCACTTTGAATTCTTACCACCTAATGCTCAAATATACTGTCAGCAATTAGAGCGTTTGAACCAAGCTTTGAGGAAAAAAGACCTGCTCTAGTGAATCGAAAAGAGGTGATGTTTCATCAGGACAATGCGCGACCCCACACAGCAAGAATCACGTCAGAAATGATCGAAGAACTTGGTTGGGAGAAAATTCCTCATCCACCTTATTCTCCCGATCTTGCTCCTTCATGTATGTATGTATGTATTTAACAGAAAAACAGACCACTTTAAGGTACCATTATAACTTAATTATTAGCACCTTATAAAATATTAACTATCCCTCTTATACTCTCTGTTAAATTACAAAAACTTACACTACCCATCAATTTTAATTTCATTTTTCGTTTCATTTCATTTTTGGAAGTGCTATCTGATGATGCGGCTACCTTTAAAAGGACTCTGGTGAAATAAATTATTATAATGGTACCTTAAAGTGGTCTGTTTTTCTTTTAAATATTAGCTCTGGATTTACATTGAGCTCTCAGGATTTCATCCTGCTTGTGATTACCCAAACGGATTACCAAGTTCTCATAACTTAAATATATATATATATATATATATATATATATATATATATATATATATATATAAAGAGAGAAAGGAACAGAAAGGGAGCGAAAGATAGATAGATAGATAGATAGATAGATAGATAGATAGATAGATTGGAATAAACTGAGAGAAATGATAGATATGCAGTCTTGGAAAATGTGAGAACGTGATGTGAAGAGCAAGCGAGAAAAAAGTGAGAAAGACGTAGTAATGTGTCGGAATATAGTCGAAAGAGAGGCATCAGTAAACAAAACGTGATTTTAAATGAATGTTTCATTTGAATCTAAAGTTTTCGAAGACCTAAATTAACACATTTTTAATTCAAGAAAATCAAATATTTTAATAGAAGTTTTGTTCCTGGATTTTCGTCCCTTTGTTTTAGATCGACAAGCAAACCAACGTTTATAGATTCTGTTTATTTTATTGAGAAAATCAATTGATTCTCCCTTGGCACAAATGCGTCTCTCGTTTCAAATCCATTTAAAAGAACCGCGCATTGCTTTTATTTTCCTTCTTTGCATTGCAGAATGTCCCTACAAACGAGTTTTTGTTTTTGTTTTTTTGTTTAGTATTTTCTTTTTGTTTTGGTTTTAATTCGGTTACGCATTGCATTGCAAGAAGAATATTTGAAAAGAATAATGAAAGACAGAAATTCGATTATTGACACATTTCGCTTTCGAACGTTGAGTTTTGCACACAATCGCGGAAATATTACGTCGTACCTTCGGGGACATAGGTTGAAACAATATCGTGTTTGGTACTTACTTTTTAATTTTGAGAGATGTCCTTGTTTTTCTAAGAGTTCTTCAGACTATTGATTCTGTTAACGTTGTGCTTAGATCGATAGATTCTACAGGTTGCTGACGTTTTGCGAAACATTTCTCGTTAAGATACCAGGGATGAAAGCTCGCTAGTACTGATCCAGATCCAAAGTCTATTCACTCTTTTGAAATAAACTCTCTCCGTTTGAACGTTTCTTCAGGGGTGTAGCTCGGTCTATTGTTGGTTGGTGAAACTATTTAATCTAGACCTGGATGTTTTGAATTCAGAGTTGATATTCTCCTAGACCAGTTGTCACCAAATGATATAGAACAAAGTCTATTCTGCTATTTTACCCATAGCTAGAGGGAGAAAAGAGGGATCCATACCTTACCCAAGTGTATTTCTCTGGAAGTGAATGCAAAGTACTCGACTGGAATTCGAACTCTGCACTCCAACTACACAATCCGAGCTGCTATCCATCGCTATATTGTGCCTCCTCATTTGCAGCTATACATTTAAAAAATAATTAAGAATAAGAACAAAGGTAGACATGCTGCCTCTGAAAATCTAAGGCTGCTCGGAATCACTTTGTCTACTTTCCAGAGATGGAACAAATACACTGAGCCAATTGCTTCGTCCACCGCAAGGAAAGTTGGCTCCCTGTGCCCCGCCAGGAAATTTTTCTCCCCGGAATCGATCATTCAAATCTAAAAATCAACCATTCGGCCTTGCATGGAGTATTGCTGTCATATGTGGTCTGGAGCCCCTTCTGTTTGCCTCGGGGTGCTTGATAAGATCCAGAGACGGATATGCAATATAATTGGCCCTGATCTGGCTTCTCGTCTGCAGTCGCTCTCTCACAGACGTGTCGTCGCCTCTCTCTGTCTTTTTTACAAATACTTTCATGGTAAGGTGCTTTCGATGAGCTGCTTTCGCTGGTTCCAAGATTTGCGAATTCAAGCGTCCTACGAGGGTGGCATCCCACTCTCAACCTTTCTCTGTTGAAACTGTTAAATATAGACACCTCTTCTACTCCAATAGATTCATATCTCGCACATCTCGTCTGTGGAATTCCTTTCCATACTCCTGCTTCCCGGATAATCTCCAAGTATTTAAATGAAATGTCAATCGACATTTCTAGTTGTCTTGATCTATCCACTATCGTTCTCATCCACTCCTCTATCATTCCTATCTGCTCTCGCTCCAAAACCTCTGAAACTCCTTGCGTGCTAGTGGTTTCCGCCTTGCTAGGGATAATATGCTTAAAAAAAAAAATTCGATATAGGAAAATATCATTAAATGCAAAAGAGTGGTGAAGTGCAATGATACAACTAGTATCTGTGTGGCAGTGAAAGCTTGACTGTTTCTTTGGAAATGAGAAAGAAAGGTGAACAGACAGCGATGTGGGTGCTACGGATGAATGTCAAATATTCCATTAATAAGGTGTTTGAGAAATGAGAAAATATTAGGGATAATAGTAATAGCTAATAAAGTTAAACATAAGATCGATTGGTGAAGATAAGATAGGAAAAAAAACAGATAGATAGATCATGTTAAGAATCACATGATCTAGATAGATAGATAGATCCTGTTAAGAATCACATGATCTAGATAGACAGATAGATAGATAGATAGATAGATAGATAGATAGATAGATAGATCATGTTAAGAATCACATGATCTAGATAGATAGATGTTAAGAATGACATGATCTAGATAGATAGATAGATAGATAGATAGATAGATCATGTTAAGAATGACATGATCTAGATAGATAGATAGAGAGATAGATCATGTTAAGAATCACATGATCTAGATAGATAGATAGATCATGTTAAGAATCACATGATCTAGATAGATAGATAGACAGATCATGTTAAGAATCACATGATCTAGATAGATAGATAGATAGATCATGTTAAGAATCACATGATCTCGATAGATAGATAGATAGATCATGTTAAGAATCACATGATCTAGATAGATAGATAGATAGATAGATCATGTTAAGAATCACATGATCTAGATAGATAGATAGATAGATCATGTTAAGAATCACATGATTTAGATAGATAGATAGATAGATAGATCATGTTAAGAATCACATGATCTAGATAGATAGATAGATAGAGAGATAAATAGACAGATCATGTTAAGAATCACATGATCTAGATAGATAGATAGATCATGTTAAGAATCACATGATCTAGATAGATAGATAGATCATGTTAAGAATCACATGATCTAGATAGATAGATAGATCATGTTAAGAATCTCATGAACTAGATAGATAGATAGATAGATAGATCATGTTAAGAATCACATGATCTAGATAGATAGAGAGATCATTTTAAGAATCACATGATCTAGATAAAAAGATCATGTTAAGAATCCCATGATCTAAATAGATAGATAGATATATACATAGATAGATCATGTTAAGAATCACATGATCTAGATAGATAGATACATAGATAGATAGATAGATAAATAGATATATCATGTTATGAATCACATGAACTAGATAGATAAATAGATAGATCATGTTAAGAATCACATGATCTAGATAGATAGATCATGTTAAGAATCACATGATCTAGATAGATAGATAGATCATGTTAAGAATCACATGATCTAGATAGATAGATAGATAGATCATGTTAAGAATCACATGAACTAGATAGATAGATAGATAGATAGATAGATCATGTTAAGAATCACATGATCTAGATAGATAGAGAGATCATGTTAAGAATCACATGATCTAGATAGATAGATCATGTTAAGAATCACATCATCTAGATAGATAGATAGATATATAGATCATGTTAAGAATCACATGAACTAGATACATAGAGAGATAGATCATGTTAAGGATCACATGATCTAGATAAAAATATCACGTTAATAATCCCATGATCTAGATAGTTAGATAGAGAGATAGATAGATCATGTTAAGAATCACATGATCTAGTTAGATAGATAGATAGATCTTGTTAAGAATCACATGATCTAGATAAAAAGATTATGTTAAGAATCACATGATCTAGATAGATAGAGAGATAGATAGATAGATCATTTTAAGAATCACATGATCTAGATCGATAGATAGGTAGATAGATAGAACATGTTAAGAATCACATGAACTAGATAGATAGAGAGATAGATAGATAGATCATGTTAAGAATCACATGATCTAGATAGATAGATAGATCATGTTAAGAATCACATGATCTAAATAGATAGATAGATAGATAGACAGATCATGTTAAGAATCACATGATATAGATAGATAGATCATGTTAAGAATCACATGATCTAGATAAAAAGATCATGTTATGAATCTCATGATCTAGATAGATAGATAGATAGATAGATAGATAGATAGATCATGTTATGAATCACAGGAACTACATAGATAGATAGATAGATAGATAGATATATCATTTTTAGAATCACATGATCTAGATAGATAGATAGATAGATAGATAGATAGATAGATCATGTTAAGAATCACATGAACTAGATAGAGATAGATAGATAGATAGATAGATAGATAGATAGATAGATAGATCATGTTAAGAATCACATGATCTAGATTGATAGATAGATAGATAGATAGATCATGTTAAGAATCACATGATCTAGATAGATAGATAGATCATGTTAAGAATCACATGATCTAGATAGATAGATAGATAGATAGATAGATCATGTTAAGAATCACATGATCTAGATTGATAGATAGATAGATAGATAGATAGATCATGTTAAGAATCACATGATCTAGATAGATAGATATATAGATCATGTTAAGAATCACATGATCTAGATAGATAGAGAGATAGATAGATCATGTTAAGAATCACATGATCTAGATAGATAGATAGATAGATCATGTTAAGAATCACATGATCTAGATAGATAGATAGATAGATCATGTTAAGAATCACATGATCTAGATAGATAGATAGATAGATAGATAGATAGATACATAGATAGATAGATCATGTTATGAATCACAGGAACTAGATAGATAGATAGATAGATAGATATATCATTTTTAGAATCACATGATCTAGATAGATAGATAGATCATGTTAAGTAACACATGATCTAGATAGATAGATAGATAGATAGATAGATAGATAGATAGATCATGTTAAGAATCACATGATCTAGATAGATAGATAGATAGATAGATAGATAGATAGATAGATAGATAGATCATGTTAAGGATCACATGATCTAGATAGATAGATAGATAGATAGATAGATAGATAGATCATGTTAAGAATCACATGATCTAGATTGATAGATAGATAGATAGATAGATAGATAGATAGATCATGTTAAGAATCACATGATCTAGATAGATAGATAGATAGATCATGTTAAGAATCACATGATCTAGATAGATAGAGAGATAGATAGATCATGTTAAGAATCACATGATCTAGATAGTTAGATAGATAGATAGATAGATCGTGTTAAGAATCACATGATCTAGATAGATAGATAGATAGATAGGTAGATAGATCATGTTATGAATCACAGGAACTAGATAGATAGATAGATATATCATTTTTAGAATCACATGATCTAGATAGATAGATATATCATGTTAAGTACCACATGATCTAGATAGATAGATAGATATATAGATAGATAGATAGATAGATCATGTTAAGAATCACATGATCTAGATAGATAGATAGATAGATATATCATGTTAAGAATCACATGATCTAGATAAATAGATAGATAGATCATGTTAAGAATCGCATGAACTAGATAGATAGATAGATAGATAGATAGCTAGACAGATCTTGTTAAGAATCCCATGATCTAGATAGATAGATAGATCATGTTAAGAATCACATGAAATAGATAGATAGATAGATAGATAGATATCAAATAGCCCATGTTAATTATATTAGATAGATAAATATATAGATACCTATGAAACAGACAATAATACTAAACATATAAAGGAGATAGATAGATAGATAGATAGATAGATAGATAGATAGATAGATAGAATTTCTGAGACACCTATAGTGGTATGGGTTTAACGAGAATGGAACAGCACATGTCTTATTAGCAAGGAATAGAGTTAATCCGCATTTCATCTATCAAATTTGTGTAAACAGATGGCAGAACAGGGACAAGGTTTTATAGTAAAAGTTCAAAAGCTATTTAATACAGGATGATAAAATGTTTTTGAGAGCAATGATCGCCCACGTTCGGAAAGAACCCAGAACAAAAACCTCATACATGAATTCTAATATCACCATGTAATCTAATTTCCTTTTTTCATTCTTTTTTAGATAACAACAACTCAGCAACTATGGATAACATCGAAAAAGGTTGGTGGTTTAAGTTTATCATTTTTCAATAAGTTGAAATAAAAAAAAAAATTGAAAAGATATTACGAGAGGAATCAGATGAAAAATTGAGTTTATTGAGGCATAGTATTCCTTGATAAACACCAGAGAAAGACGAAATGAAATTTTGATTAAAAGAGTTTAAAATTTACATTTAATAATATTAAAAAAAAAAATCCATATTCGTAACGAAAGCAAACATGTGGTCAGTGTTAAACACTCTAGTGTTGTAATGAATTATAGAACATTTTGAAACAGTAGTAAAAATAAAGAAATTATATTAGGTTGGTGCAAAAATAATTTCGTTTTCTAACATATGTTACTATGTGAGATAACGAAATTATTTTTGCACCAAGCTAATACATCCTTCTATTTTTTACACAATGAACGGACCTTGTTTATTTGTAAATGGGATCTTACGAGGCATGCCAAATTTTACATACATACATATATATATATATATATATATATATATATATATATATATATATATATATATATGTATGTGTGTGTGTTGTGTGTGTGTGTGTGTGTGTGTAAGCAAATATATGGATATAGATCCGACAGTATGAAGAAAAATATACGGAAAAAACAAACAAAAATCCTAATATGCAATTATGCTGTTTTAATGTTAATATAATGTCAACGTCGGACGTTTCGGTCTAATAGACCATCTTCAGGACATATTCATAAAACATAATTAACATTAGACCATATTCAATTCAACATGAAAAAGACGATGGACATAAGAGCAAGACCAATCCAAACAGATAACTGAAATCTTTTATAAGGTCAGCGTTCCGTTTAAATATGATCACATCGTCGTCACGTGGGCGATATTGTGAAAACGCATTCCTAAAATTTGAGTATTTTGAATGAAAAACGAAAAGAATTTTATTTTGATCTAAAACTTATATGTACGTTAGTCGAGCATTAATCTTGCTAGAAAAGGGGAAATATTAAAGAAGCCAGGTCTAGTGTTCATGTAGATTTAATAGGGTCTAATGTTAATTATGTTTTATGAATATGTCCTGAAGATGGTCTATTAGACCGAAACGTCCGACGTTGACATTATATTAACATAAACCAGTATAATTGTATATTAGGTTTTTTGTTTGTTTTTTCCGTATACTTTTCTTCATATATATATATATATATATATATATATATATATATATATATATATATCCGTGGTGTGATCAAAAGTATCGAGATTATTACTATAGTAACAGAGCTGAATTACGGAGAGTGAAACCACTTGGCACAGGTACATCTTGAACTGGGTCGCGACTGGATATATTCACTCTCATTTTTATAGCACTCTTAGAAGGAAAGTGTGTAGAGTGTGTTCGTCTCACCACACCACAGAGATTCCTCAAATGGCCATTAATTACTTTGCAGTTTTTGGCTAAGTACTACATTCCCCATGACCGCCAACAACCATATTACATAGATATCAGCCCTTGCGATATTTTCACCTTCCAACACATTAAATCACACTTGAAAGGAATGAGGTTTCAGAAAGTAGAGAAAATACAAGAGAATGCGAGGAGGAAAATGCACGTTATCCCGCCAAAAACAAGTTCCAAGAATGGTTCTATCATCGGAAACTTTGCTGGATAATGTGTGTTGCATGGGAAGTTGATTTCGTCGAATGAGATTAAATGCCGAATTGAAATGTGCTGTAGCTTTTCTTTTTATAAAACCAGTCCCTATACTTTTTGATCAGACCACCAATATATATATATATATATATATATATATATATATATATATATATATATATATATTACAGTTCAAAAGTTTGAAGCGAACCCCAGAATTAGCAAGAGATAAACATGACAGAAGAATAAAAAAAAAAAAAACGAAAAAGAGATCTTAGAGTCACTGAAATAGAATGAGATCAATTATCAAAGTTATACTCTGAGAAACTTTCGCAAAGACTGCCAAAAATGTGTGCTGCAGTAATCAAGGCTAAACCAGTATTTCTAACGAGAGCAAAATTTTATAATAGGTTTTTTTTTCTTTTCGTCATAATAAAATTTCTAATAAAAATATGTTTCACTTTTTTAACCATATATAATGACGCTCTCTTATTTAAAGTAGAAAACAACTAATATTTGGTACCAATTTAAGAATGTACCAGGGATCGCCTCAAACTTTCGTATTGTAGTGTTTGTGTGTGTGTGGTTTTTAACACAGGAAACAATCTCCTTTTATTGTCTATGTACACGTTTTGTTAATACATACATTGCCGTTTGTTCATATGTATATAGTTTGTTGTTATTTTATTTTTTTATAACCCGGACTCATATACGAGTCCGCAATAATTGTCGTGGGAGAAATGTATGCAAGGAGACACGTATTTTCCAACCTAAATACAACGATATTTGCATAACTTGCAACAGATATATATCTATATCTATATATCTATCTATATATATATATATATATATATATATATATATATATATATAGATAGATAGATAGATAGATAGATAGATAAAGTGCTGTTCGATAAAAGTGACTCATCTTTTTTTTTTTTTTTACTAAATGTTCTCCGATGAAACGAAATTTGTGCTAAATCCAAAGGATAAGTGAACTAAAATCCGAAGAAGAAGCTTTGAAAGCTCTTTGAATTTAGCAGTAAGTACTGTCAAGCATCCGTTCAGTATAATTTTCTGGGGATGCTTTTCTTTTCATGGAATTGATTTCATAAAACCTATTGAAAAGACCCTCAGGACCGAACAGTACAAGATAATTTTAGAGTCTTGTCTGCTCCCTTCGGCTGAAAGGGTGCAAATCGACCTCACCAAGCTCATTTTTATGCAGGATAATGCTTCCTGTCACAAATCAAAATTGATGAAGGAATACTTTGATGAGAAGCAGGTGAGTGTTATGACATGGGCGCCCCAATCTCCCCACCTGAACCCCATAAAAACTTATGGAGCATTATAAAGTACAGGCTCGCGAGAAAGCAGTTGAGCAACAAAGAGGATTTGATTATGAATTTCATATCCGAATGGAATTCAATGCTTGGAGATGAGATTTGCCAGAACCTAATCAAGTCAATGCCAAAAAGCGTTGAAAAGGTTATTCAAAATAAAGGGGGACCCATAGATTATTAAATACTTCGAACTATATTACCAATTATAAATAAATTATACCTCTATTATTCTTTATTTAAAGCTGTTCGGTTGTGTTTCTATTGATTACTAGTTGCAAGAAATAAGTGACTCACCTTTTTTTGAATAGAGTCTTTCCCTAAATCTCATTTATATCCAAAATTATAATTATCAATAGAATACCTTAGGGCGAGCAAACTTTTTTACTAGGTGGTTGGGAAGGGGTCTTTATATTAATAAGATTAAAAATTAGTTTGACCACAAAAACAATAGTCGAAAAAATTAAAAAGTAAAAAAACTCAGATGAATAACTTTTATCGAACAGCATTATATATATATATATATATATATGTGTGTGTGTATGTGTGTGTGTGTGTGTGTGTGAAAATAATAACCAATATATTCTGTTAATATTTATGATGTAGGTGAAAATGTAGGAGCTTATCGTTTTTGAGGAAATTAAAAATTCCTAGTTACTCCTGTTGTCTTTTTCGGTGCATGTTATTGAATATATATATATATATATATATATATATATATATATATATATATATATATATATATATATATATATATATATATATATATTTACCTTTGCAAAATTTCAAAATCCAGTAGACGTTAATATCTAGAGTGTAAGTATCAAAAATCCGTTGGTCGCAGCACCTCATACCCTCTTATTGCATCACCATGTCCCATTTTTGTCTTTTAATTCTGTCAGATGATGCCAACTATAATTTGTGAGGTGTGTGAACTCTTGTTTTTTTTACTTTGTCTTACTAGTGCGTTTATTGGATGTAAATATGGGTGTATATATGTATATATTTCTGTGTGTGTCAGTATATGCGTGTGTGTGTGTGTGTGTAGATGCGGTAGAGAGATTATGCATGTGCCTGTGTGAAAATCCGTAATGTGCGATTTCTTTGAAATAATTATTTTATTGAAACATCTTTCTTGGAATATCTAAAATCTATGAAAAATGTCCAAAGGATTTTATCATGGAATAACGTCTTTCTAAATTTAAATTACTTCCTTACTTTCGTAAAAATGAAAGCAGATTCTTAACAAAACACATTTCTTTCTTGTTTATTTTTTTTTTTTATTATTAAAGCCTGGAAACACAGGTTAATATTTGTTTCCCTTTACGTAAGAGGTTTTACGGAATATATTTGAACAGCTCCATGAATATCAAATTTCTCCCTGTGATTCTTTAACAACTGAACGAAAGAAATGTTTCTTGTAGAGACAGCCAACCAAATATGTTAGCGTTTCCATGAAAAATGTATTTGATAATGTTTTTAGATTTTTACAAACAATTTTTTTAATTAAATGCAATAAAAAAAAATAGATTTTACGATAAAAATATATTAAAAGTTATGGAATTTTTAGAACGTTTTCACAAAGACTTTGAAATGCGTACCTCAAAGAGGTATTTTTAAAAATGTCCATCAATAGTAATGTACGGGAACTGGCAGGAAAACATCCTTCTTACTGTTTTAGCATTATAGGTATTTCTGGGAGGTATTTCTGCCACAATATATATATATATATATATATATATATATATATATATATATATATATATAAAGGGAAGAGGTTATAGTAGTTCCAACGAAAGAAAAGTTTGTATAATAAAAAGAAGAGAGAAACCGCAAACGTTTTTGGTTGTAATGTGGAATTTAAAAAAAAATATATTATGCTTAATTTTCCAAAATTTTGCTTCACGTGTTGCCGGTCTCACGACAAAGCAAAGAGGATATTTCTACATATTATAAAAAGGAATTCATTTTTTTTATGTTTTCGATGTTAACTATTCTCGATATTAGACATTGTTTTTGTGTGTTAGTGACCCAAATGTCTTTCTTGAGCTGGCAGTGGTGTGTGTGTGTGTGTGTGTTATACAGAGTGGGGTTAGTTATCGTCTAAATTATTTACCAAAATTGCACAAAAATATTTCGAAATAATATAGAGTAAATTTATTCAATAAAATCGGCATTAGCTTCAACAACTGCCTCCAGACGACTTCGAAATCTCTTGCAACTTTTCTGAACAGTCTTCTTTTTTAAGTTGGTGAACGCCGCCATAATCCTTGCCCTCAGTTCATCATTTGTGTTAAAAGTTTTGTTGGTCTCTCGTTCAACTGCACCCAACACATGATAATGAAGTGTTTGCAGTCTGGCATGTTAGGTGGACAGTTATAAGGCTTGAAATGGTTGCAGGAGTTGTCTGACAGCTATGACTGTGCGTTTCTTGCTTGTCTGGCACAGTTTAGAGCCCTGTTGCCAGACATAGGGTCTTCCAGCATCCATTCTCTTGACCCAGGACACTAATCCCTCGTCAAGGCCCTTGATGTAGTCCTCCGTGATGAGTCTGAGGCATTGTGGGAAAATGAATGGAGGTATAATGTCGTCATCACTAGTGATCAAACAATTTCATAATCACAATTCGATGCATCGAATTGTGCCAAATCATCTGCAATGTTCTCAGATTGACATCCAAATATTTGGAAATGTTCGTATTGGAAATTCCGGTGCGGATGCCTTTCCCAAATTTCTGGCGGAGTGAATTGGGTAATGTTGCTCTCTTTTTCACAGACCGTACACAACTCAGCATAATATAGAGTGTAGTCGAAATAATAATGAAAAGTGAATGCGCGATGTTAAAAATATAAAATGGCGACAATTTACTCATCTCATCCTGTAGGTCTGTATATGTATATAGGTGTACGTGTGATTTTGTGTGACTGTGTGTGCGTGTCTGTGCAAAATTTCCGATGCACCTAACAATATATACGTAAAAGATAACATGAATGAAAAAAGGAAAATTTATTGCAGATTAAAATCCTTTTTTGTGTTAATACTTCAGCAATGATAAGTTTTCCTCTTGTCTGTATATATACATTGTTTATATACATACATATATATATATATTATATATATATATATATATATATATATATATATATATATATATATATATATATATAACGATGTATAAATACAGACAAGAAGTAAACTTATATATATATATATATATATATATATATATATATATATATATATAGCTAATATTAGTGGTAAATATACACATATATATGCAAAATATATAAATATATATAGATAGGTGTATACACATACATGTATATTTTTTGAATAAAAAATTCTAAGAGGATAGAATCCAGGTAGAACTCAATATCCAGGACAGACTAAGGATATAATAAAATGACTTAAACACTAATATTCCATGGTCATAATTTATTCCATTGGAATCGTAAATACGATCCAATTTATCAGACCTACAAATTCAAAAAGAAAACAGAAAAAACAACTACGGAAATAAAAATAGAATTTAAAGAGAGTGTAAGTATGAGAGTGTGGGATGAATGTTAGAGAGGGGTAACAAACGAGAGAAGGTGGGGGATTAAAATTTAACAGAGAGAAGTTTTAGAGAGGGGAGTCAAAGACGGTTTATGTGAGAGAAATATGAATGTTGTCGGATACATTAAAGATGTAACCGGAAAGGATACATTTTGTGGTGACATACACACAATAGACGATCTAATCTTAAATATCAGAAGAAAAGGGAGGGAGAGGAAAAGAAAAGAAAAAGGTACGGGGGAGAGAAATGGGGCGGGGGAAAGCTAAAACTGAAGGGCATTTTTAAAAGGATCGCTGTTAATTAAGAAAATTTGACAAAATTAATATCGACTCCAGGTTACAAATCAAATATAAACATATAAAAAATAAATATAACGATTATCTAATCTTGCAAGGAGGTATATTTTTATGTTCAAAAACACATGCGTATACACACATACACAACAACATATACACGTACATACATACATATAGGCGTGTATACGTGTAGATGTTATTGTTTAATAAAAGACACAAAGAAGCAACCTTATGGCGGTTGGCAATTGACTGAAGCCGAATCGCCAGATCAGGACCGATAGTATTACTGATTCTTTTTTAGATCTTACCAAGGAGCTCCGGAAAAATAGCAGAGACACCGAACCATATATGGCATCAATATTCTACGTGTGGATGAATGGTAGACTTATAAAAATGCAAGATAGATTCCAGAAGGAAAAATTGTCTTGCTCGACACAGTGAACCGATATTCTTAGCAGCTGATCGAGAGATGGATTCAATGTAACATTTTCACCCCTGTCAACTGAGAACGTTAGCCTGAGAAGGCACAATGGGTCACTTTCTTTCTGATGGAAGACAGATATAGGTCTTTCAGATGATTAATGTACATAAGTTCAGTTTTGGAGGTATTAAAAATGACAAAGTATCTTTTGCCCCAGTTAGCGACTGTCTTGAGGTCGTTTTGTATATCAGCTTCCATTTTGACCCTTTTTGACTAATCAGCCTTACTATCGAGACAGGAGTAAATGGTAGTGTCTTCGGCGTAGATTCCAAGTTGAGAGCTGATGTCATCGGGAGTATTGTTAATAATGATTAAAAACAGCGTAGGATCGAGAATAGATACCTGGAGTTCACCCGCGTTAGTACGAAAAGTTTTAACAAGCTTTTTCGAGGACTCGTTTTTATTTTTTTACGAGCAGTTGCAAATAGGTTCCTGTTTTGATGAAAGCTGTCACACTGGTATAGCCGGAAATAGTGGTAGCCGAGCATGTTGGTATAAACCATGGAGAGTTTTGCGGTTTCGCCTGGTATTTCTGAGAAGAGATGAAAGCATACATGCCGGCTTTTACCCAACAAGAAACCTCACAGGGGCAAATTTTCAATGGGGAGTTTGAACATGTCATTCCAAGGGCGTCACGAACAAAATCCTGGAAAAACTCCCAATCAGCATGCTGGTGCCGGAGATAGGGTCTTATAGATAGGGGTTTCCTGCTAAATAGATACTTGGAAGGAGATATCATTAACTAACACACAATGGTCTGAGTTACAATGAGGGCAATATTGTGAAACTTTGGATGGGAGCTAAGAAGTATTAGGTTGGTGCAAAAATAATTTCGTTTTCTCACATATGTTTCTATGTGAGAAAACAACATTATTTTTGCACCAACCTAATAGATCGACTAGAGAAGCATGTTGGTTGGTTTGGCTAGGGAAACGAGTAGAGAAGTCTACTACTACTACTATATATATATATATATATATTAATATATATATATATATATATATATATATATATATATATATATATATCGAGGTGTAATGGTTAGCAAGCTTGTCTCGCTAGAACAATTACGACTGAGTAGTGAGTTCGATCCTCACTGGGTGGCCCATACTTTCGGCCTTGTGCCACATCCGAGCTACGCTTGGAAAAGCGCTATATATATATATGTGTGTGTGTGTGTGTGCGTGTTTGTGTGTGCGTGTTTGCAGAAGAGAAAACTTATCATCGCCGAAGATTCAGCTTCTGATGGGATTTTATCAAGGCTTTTATTCTGCAACAAGTTTTCCTTTTTAACTCATATTATCGCTTTACATATACTTGTAGGCATATTTGACATTTTACGCGCGTTCACACACGCACAGACGCACACCTTCAAACTAGAACATGTGTGTGTATGTGTGTGTGTGTGTGTGTCGTCTGAAAATCGTGGTCACGTGACACTTTAGTGGCGAATCGAGCTTTGTTCTGGTGAAATAGTCTCGGCGTTGAGCACTTTAATTTATTGCGTAGATAGCTTTTTGCCTTTTGATTTTTAGTTTTTCTTTCCATTTCAGCTATTTTATTTCTTGTTTAAGCCATTATATCGTCTGGTTGGTCATACTAACATCCTCCGATTTTTAGCATATATATATATATATATATATATATATATATATATATATATATACGAAAAAATTATACTTCAAGAGTCAGGGTTATGGGAACACAAATAACGTCTATGCCAGCATGTCCACGCCTATGCTTTTTTTTCCTAATGCTATTTGAATATTTTATCTGAGATTATTATTCTCTTGATTTTCTAGATGTATCATTAGGTTAAGATTGTTGTAAAAGAAACCTGATGAAAAAAATAAGTACTTAGCGTTCCCATTTCGTTTACTCTCGAAACATAATTATAATAGTCATCTTACTTTCTATTTCCTTACGCATACCTACATATTGATACCGTCCTGGGTATGACGATAGACTACATCCGGGTCGTGGGTAAGACGATAAACTACGTCCAACAGCAAGGCCTCTTATCAAGGGGTTTTGAGGATCGTAGAACCAACTCTTAATTGCTGATATTCCTAGGGCTACTCTGACCCGGGGTGGTAGCACCGGTTAGATTCCCAGCTATGGGCAAATAGTTAACCCCCAAATTCGGGTCAAAACACCATGAAAGTGTAAAAATGGGTTTTAATACCAGAAATACTTTGTAAAAAGAAATATTACCAGCAATACATTTAAAAAAAAAAAATATTGCCAGCAATACATTTTTTGAAAAAAATTACCAGAGAAGGAAAATTCGTACCAGAAATAGATTTGTGAAGTCTTTCTGGTAAGAAATAGATTCTTGGGAAAAATATTACCATCAATGAGAACGTTAATTTGGTCTGATGAAGTCCGTTTTAGTGGAAAAAAACTCGTTACACAGAATTTTGTACCTTTTCCCTTCAATCTTTTTGTGTAATTGGTTTTCTTTCGTCATCAGCCTTCGAATGTTACCTGATTTGATTGGTTCGTTTTTTTACAGCTTACCAAACTTTTGAAGGTTATTTTAACCTTAAAAATCTCTTTAGATTGGACAACAACTGACTCATTTAGTTAGACCCCCTACAGCTTTTACTGCCTTGCATCGAGAGTATAACAATATATTACAGGATGGTCAACACCACCAGTTTAGAATCCTATGCATGCAAGAGTACAAGCCCGTGTCAACGCCCTCGGATCGTCGTCGCCCTCGTAACCCGCTTTTTTTTTTCAGTCCTCCAGTTCCCCATGTCGTG
This sequence comes from Acanthosepion lycidas, assembly GCA_963932145.1. NCBI lineage: Eukaryota > Metazoa > Mollusca > Cephalopoda > Sepiida > Sepiidae > Acanthosepion > Acanthosepion lycidas. The sequence continues at coordinate 80,577,416 of OZ010579.1, read as the reverse complement.
GATGGGTTCTCATCTGGGATATTGGACCTACACAGGAACGGCACAGTTTTGCAAAAGGAAGATATACGTTGATAGCTAGCAAAGGAAGGATTATGCACGTGACGTCTGGGGCGTCGTTTCTTTGTCTTTTGGAGCAACCACGTCGCCAACTGGCCCGATCACACGTTCTTTCTTTTTTATGAGCAGTGAAACTCTCATCACGTATTCGATAATGACTCTCCACAACTTCCTATCCCTTGTAACACTTAATAAATTTTGTCTCTCTGTTATTTCTCTGTCTCGCCATCCATTTACACAAGCTCACTAATTATGTTACGTGTTTTTTTCCTCTGCATCTCTTTCCTTCAATTTGTCCTGTGCGTAGTAGATTCTCAAAGCCCTCTTTCCTCATTATTTGTCTCAGACTTTGTCTATGCCTGATGTTAAGTATAAGTTTCCTTTTTGTTTTCATTTTATCTAAATATTTGACGTTGCTCGCATGTTCGACCAATGGTGTCCTCAGCATCCTTCTGTAGAACAATATTTTTATTACTTCAAGTCTCTTCTTCGTCTTTGAGGAAATTCTCTAGCCCTCTGTACCATACAGGAGAAGAGATATCGCGTAAGAGTTTCGTACACTTTTCCTTGTTTCTTACGAAAATTTTCTATTTCTCATTACTCTGCTTAGCTTTTACAAGATCTATTACAGGCTTTCATCTTGATGTTGAAATATCCCCTATATATTATTATGAAAGTTTCTCACTACTATAAATACACACGTTTTTTTTCTCTTTGTTATATTGCATTGATTTGAATATATAATTATTTAAAGTCATTTGGCTTATATATTAGGGTTGGTGCAAAAATAATATCGTTTTTTGACGTTAAAAATACGTCAAAAAACGATATTATTTTTGCACCAACCCTAATATTATATGTAGGTTGTATCGTGAGTAAATTGGCACACATTTTCATTGTTGCTACATTATTTACCGTCAGTGTATGAGAGCGTATCATATATATATATATATATATATATGTGTGTGTGTGTGTGTGTGTGTGTGTGTGTGTGAGGGAAAATCGAGGTCGACTATTTGACTTTAAGAGCCACCATTTCATAAAAGCTCAGAGTTTATAATCATAAAAGCCCAATCGATTATACACGTTCGATTAAACGCAACAATCAAAATCAGCCTCTGAAGAAGGAAAAAAGCCCCGCACTAAAGCTACTCCCACTTGTCAAATGATATTACTAATTTGATCTTAATGAGGCATGAATTAAGACTCGTATTGATTTTTGACTTACAGCGGGAGAATAAGTAAGGGATTTTAAAATCTCCTCAATTAGTTCAAGTTCTTAAACACATATATCGCTGAAGCCAACTTTGAATCAGTAAGTGAACGCAGTTTCATTTCTCTTTCACTAAATATTCGTCGAAAAGTTGGCCCGAGAGCCGCACAATTAAATATTTTAATAAATGAGACTGTTTTCTAGACGCAAAAGAAGGTCATGTGAAGCATAGATTATCAGGATATGTACGATAAAAAGAATTGATGAAAGTAAATATGAAAAGGTTAAGATTGTAGGGTTCGGAGAAAACATGCATTCGGTCGTCTGTTCTATAATATAGACGCTGTTTGATAGTAGTTCGAGCAGAACTTCTTATTAATAGAATACGATATGAATAATAATGGTTGGCCCCTCTGTGTATGGCTTGTCGAGTCTTAGCTTCAAATGTCTGATAAAACTAGGGAATGAAGCTCATCGGAACATTTTCCATGGAAACAGAAATAGAGTCACAAGAGATGGCGATGTTACACTTGTGTGAGATTAGTTGTAAGGGAGGAAATAATTCATCGGTTACAAGGCTGCACTCGCCTGCAAGGTTCTTTTGGTTTTGCTATACATTTTGTCTAATAATTCTTCCCGTGTTCTTTATATACGAAGAGTATATAATTTGTTTTACTCGCTTTCACAATTTGCGAAATGCAATGTCTAGTTTCCATTGAAGAAATCTCGTTATTTTTGTTGTTGTTTTTTTTTTCTCATCGGATATTCCTGGCATGCAAAGTTTTAAATCTATTAAAACTGGAATTATAAATTCATACAACGTTCAGAATAAAATGCAATGAATGATGGGAAATAAAGTTAGATACAGAAATCGAATATGGAAAATTGACACGTATTTTAAAGACAAAACAATAAATAAATAGTTCCTTTAAGTGAAAAGTTGAAAGATCTTCACGTAAGAAGGAATGTGATATTTTATATTAAGACTGACCTACAATAAGAGAATAAAAATCTATGCGTCATATTATATATATATATATATATATATATATATATATATATATATATATATATATATATATATATATATAAAATTATACTCGTCTGGAAAATAAGGGTTAAAAAAAACTAATGTAACTGAGGCGAGAACAATCGTCCAGAATCAAAGCTCAGAGTCCAAAGAAAAACAACCTCCAGCAAGAGTAAAGCAAAAGTAACTAAGTAAAGTACTGAATATACTAAGTAGAGTAAATCTATGAACCTAAAGAGCTAGGCAAACCTACCTAGGTTTCTCCTACGCGAATTGTCAGGGTACGCTGGCTTTACGCTGCCTCGCTCTTTGGGTTCATTTATATATATATATATATATATATATATATTATGAAAATGTTACATACGAACAAACAAGTATTCACGTCAAAGAAGAATTTTTGTTTCGATGCGAACGCATCTCGCCAGGTGAGGAACAAAGGAGGTTATAAACGATTCTATAAAATGAAAAAAAAAAAACACGCATCTACGAGGACAAAAGAGACCTCACAAAAAACAAGTTATCTAACGTACTAGTCATACATAGAAATAAGTTCAACCACAATTTTGATTTTAAAAATGGTACATTCAAAAGAAAGGAAAATAATTTACACAGAAGGAAAATCTACGAGAGTGCCGCCATTGAACATTATCCAAATATTTATCTACGCCAGGTTTGTTTTCCCTATATCACTTTTCCTAACAGAATTACTACTCTTGAAATCAAAAGAAAATGATTGAATCCGTCAACACAACATTAAAACAATATATATATATATATATATATATATATATATATATATATATATATATATATATATTTTAACATGCAACGTGTGTTATCACGTGCGATACCCTGTCTTCATCAGCCGCCAACCAGGGGTGATCTCACGGTTTCGGTGGCTAAGGCGGGACCGCCACCAGCAGCATTTGCCACCAAGCAGGGTATGAAGATAAGCTAACTAATTGTTCCTTTAAGTAAAATCTATCTGCAATGAAAGTTTCTTGAACGCGTTTGCCGTTATTGACGCGCTCGTAAAAGTCGTTATAGACGACCACGCAAATATCTCACTTAAGCATGTTCGGTCGTGATGTTACGCGCATTTTATTTGCTTGTTTTGATCTCGACCAAATCCAACTTGACGCGTGTTGAACAGTTTTTTGAAGGCGATGCGAAACGCTTTTCAACCAACGGCCAGTGATGCCTATTTTTGAAAGGAAGGAAATGACCGAATGTCCCAGAAACCCACGACACCCAATCTCAATAGGCATCACGTGACACGTCCAACCATTTTCCATACACTCGGCACTCAGTGACTCGTACCGGTTTTTCTTTAGTTCGTGCGCCTCCACCCTGTTCTCTTCCCAAGGGACTGTTAGTTCTATTAGGAAGACAGTCTTTTTAGAGTCGGACCACAACACAATGTTGGGACACTTGTCTGTCTGTGCGATGTGTATTGGAAATTTTAAGGATATCATTAGATCCACTGAAACCTTCCAATCGCTGGCACCACTCAGCAGCTTTATATTGGCGGTTGTTTGTTTTTTCTTTGCAGGGCATTCCCCTTCCTTAAGGAATTCAATCTTAGTTTCCTTGGTTTCCATAAGCTGTTGATTTGCTGTCTCACATTGTGTTCTTATCAGATCCCTTATCACCTCTAATACCTTGTTGTGCCGCCACGTGTACATCTGGAGCAAAAGTGGACAAGCAGAAAGCACATGACGCAAGGTACCTCGGTCTTTTTGACACGAAAAACAGAGATTTGTATCTGTGTATCCCCACATTTTCAGGTTTGTTTCATTTGGGAGAAGATCGTATGTAGATCGAAGAAGGAAAGATATCGCCAATGGTCCCAACGCAATTAATGAATTCCACGAAAGTTTAATGGGTTCGATATCATTCCATGTTGTCCACTTACACTGTTTCGCTTGAGTAATAGCAGTAGCTATTCTATGCTCCTCTTCGAACATTTTGATTTCTTCAACTACCATACGCCTTTTTCCCTTTGCATTCTCCTTGGAGAAGTATTTGTGTGTCGTGTTACCCAATCCAGACCTATTATTATTATTATTATTATTATTATTATTATTATGAATCACGCCCATGATGTCTCTGACTCGCAGGCTGGTTTCTGCTTCTTGTGTGGCCTCTGCAGCTGACCACTTTGTACCAAAGTATATATATATATAAATGAGGCACGTTAGAGTAGTGGATAGCGGCTTGGATTGTCGAATGTATTATTAGGTTGGTGCAAAAATAATGACGTAATAATGTCGTTTTTTGACGTATTTTTAAACGTCAAAAAACGAGATTATTACGTCATTTTTTGCACCAACCTAATACATTCATTTGCGGAAGGTATTAACCCTCTTTTTCTCCCTCTAGCTATGGGCAAATAGGACAGACTGGGTTCTATAGCCTTGGATGACAACTGGCCTTGGACAACTTTGAATTCAAAATCTCTTGGGGATATAGTGACACGTAGTATACCAGGTCTCTGTACTCATCCCTTGAAAAAGTGTGGATGGTTCTGCACAAAGCCTTCACCACTATAATTAATTAATATGTGCTGGTGTCTGACTGTCGGTTCCTAGGGACTGAGCTGCTTGTCCCTCATACGTCGAATACGACGGGAAAGTTCACCATATATATATATATATATATACATTAAGAAATGGACAAAGTCCGACAATTTATTTATTAAAGACATTTTTATGTTTAACGTTCTTTTTATTGATATAAGTATTTAAGTAAATGCTCTGTTTATAATAAACAGTATTAAATAACATTTACCTGCCTGAATGTCCGAGAAAATTTCATAGAAAATATTCATCCCTTGACAGGGTTCGAACCTGCATCCTACATCGGAACCGTCATTTACGCTGACGTGCCTTGACCGCTCGGCCACAAAGGATCGTTCGGTTGGCAAGGTTGAATTTATATATATATATAATTTATATATATATGCATTATTATCATTATATTATATATTAAATGTATTACTATCATTCCTGTATGAATTTCTAAGATTATTTACGTTATTTACACTTGGACTAATATTTTTATGTCCGCTGTTATTATGACAATGTTTGGGCCTTTATCCGGTTTCTTTGATGAATTTTTTTTATATTATTAAATGAAAAAAAATATACTGTGATTCAAACTCTAAAATTAGTGATTCAAGTTATGTTGAAATACTGTAAATGATATCCGAATGTTAAAAAATTACTGACTTCCCACTGATCAATGCTAGAAAAGCAATGACTAATTTACATACTTTTACTAACTGAATGCAGCAATCGACGAAATATTCTTAAGAGGTATTTTTATTTCATTAAGAAATAAATATGTTTTAATGTCATGTCCTTTCAATGTCGATTATAAATCTCAGAGATTTGATTTCTGTAAATTGCCATGGCTTATTTGGTAAGGTAGTAGTGTTCTTTTTGGTTGTTTTTTTCACAGGGTTTTGTATTCAGATTAATCATTCTCCGAGAGCAGCTGCCACTTAAGACCGTTTTGCTGAGCATGTTAAAGGAAACATTTTCCTTATCAGCAAAGATTCGGTATTCATTAACCAAGGAACCATTGCAGCTCAAAATTCTTCTCTTCTTGACCATCGAGAAGAATTCAAAGTGTGGTATCGGTGTTCTTCATCTTTAATGACAATGTCAATATTAGCCTTTTCCTTATAAGAAAAGATTCGGCATTCATTAACCAAGCAACAAGTACGGCTAGAGTTTCACATCAGATCAATATCGTATCTGTCCCCTTCATCTTTATTTACAATATTAATATTAGCTTCTTCCTTACAAGGAAATATTCAACCGTCATTTACCGGGCAGCCAATGTCCGCTTTTTTTTTACACCACGGCAATCGAGCTGGATCAAAATGTCATAATTCTTCTTTTCGTCTCCCAAAGCTAGCGGGAATCTCAGTTCAAATTTATAATTAGTCAATCAGTTATGTACCATGCGTGATACAGGCTTAGACGATCATGTATCTTTCGATACATGACTGACGAGGTAGATTTGTTTCCCGGAATAGTTTGCTATTTCTTTCTGCAGTAAACCAGTTGCCATCCAAGGCTATATAACCCGGTATGTCCTGCTATTTACCCATATCTGGTGGGAGAACAAAAGGATTCATAACTTTTCCGAAAGGTATTAGCACGTAAGTGAATGTAATGGATTCGAATGAAATTCAGACTCGGCTCTCTAATTCCTTAATCCGATCCGCTACTAGTGTAACCCGGATATAAGAACAACCCGGATATAAGAGAGATTTTATCTGGTCCCAAATTAGAGCCATACTTACCTAAACAAAATAGACCAAACCCGGATATAAGTGAAACCCGGATATAAGTGAAACCCGGATATAAGATACTTTTTTCTCCAGTCCCAACAACTCTCTTATATCCGGGTTACACTGTACTTCCAAGTTTATAAAATCTTTCTATAAAAGTAATGTTTTCCTCATAATGGTTTTCTCAAATAGGCTGTTATTTCGCTTTGCAGTACTGAAGACTTATTTTTTCGTTTGGTTTGATGTCAAGTGGAGCCTCCATATTTCATTATTTTTATTAGAGATTCTTCCGCTATATATTTGAGTTGAGATGTGGTTGCTTTTGAAAAATCAAGTGATGTGGTTTCTGCTATATGGTATAATACGCTGTGCGTCATTTTGTATCGCCAGTTCACGAAGTTCGAAGAATGACGTTCACTCGACCGAAGCCATTGACCTGAGAAAACGTCTGTATAAAGCTGTGAGTTTAGACGTTTCTCGTCAAGTTGAGCACTGTGCATGGAATACACGAGACATTTTTGATTAGAGGAAGTTTTTTTTTGCAAACAGAACTCGAGTTCTTAGTTTATTATTTCGGCTTTTTATCATCATACGATGTTAAACACAGCTACCACTGACACAAATTACACTGCATTCAATTTCCATTATCTCCAGTACTAAATATGTAATAACTGATCCTTAAAGGGAGTATTTGAAGTGTCTAACAAATATTAAATACACCATTTAACCCACAGCCGAGGGGAGCATATTACAACTTTCAATTAGTATTTATTCCAAACTTTCAGAATTTACTTAATATTTTTTAAAGTTGTTCTACCCAAGCAAGTCGGGAGTGTCACTAGCATGGAAGGCGTTACACAGAGTGGTAGCAAGAGTAAAGAGTTGTGATAGAGAAACAGATGAAGAGAAGGACGCGGAATACGTCAAGGCATCTGTAAATATCGACTGACATTGCATTTGAATAGTTGGAGATTATAGCTATCAGGGAAACAAGTAAGAGGAAGGGAGATCCACAGACAGGAAGTTCAAGACATGAAGCTATTGGAGTAGAAGAGATGGCTACATTTAACTGTTTCGACAATTGAATGCAGCAATTGACGAAATATTCTTAAGAGATATTTTTATTTCATTAAGAAATATGTTTTAATGCCATGTCCTTTCATTGACGATTATAACTCTCACGGATTTGTCTTCTGTAAATTACCATGGCTTCTTCGAGAAAGTGCGAGACATGAAGCTATTGGACTAGAAGAGATGGCTACATTTAACTGTTTCGACAATTGAATGCAGCAATTGACGAAATATTCTTAAGAGATATTTTTATTTCATTAAGAAATATGTTTTAATGCCATGTCCTTTCATTGACGATTATAACTCTCACGGATTTGTCTGCTGTAAATTACCATGGCTTCTTCGAGAAAGTGCGAGACATGAAGCTATTGGACTAGAAGAGATGGCTACATTTAACTGTTTCGACAATTGAATGCAGCAATTGACGAAATATTCTTAAGAGATATTTTTATTTCATTAAGAAATATGTTTTAATGCCATGTCCTTTCATTGACGATTATAACTCTCACGGATTTGTCTTCTGTAAATTACCATGGCTTCTTCGAGAAAGTGCGAGACATGAAGCTATTGGACTAGAAGAGATGGCTACATTTAACTGTTTCGACAATTGAATGCAGCAATTGACGAAATATTCTTAAGAGATATTTTTATTTCATTAAGAAATATGTTTTAATGCCATGTCCTTTCATTGACGATTATAACTCTCACGGATTTGTCTTCTGTAAATTACCATGGCTTCTTCGAGAAAGTGCGAGACATGAAGCTATTGGACTAGAAGAGATGGCTACATTTAACTGTTTCGACAATTGAATGCAGCAATTGACGAAATATTCTTAAGAGATATTTTTATTTCATTAAGAAATATGTTTTAATGCCATGTCCTTTCATTGACGATTATAACTCTCACGGATTTGTCTTCTGTAAATTACCATGGCTTCTTCGAGAAAGTGCGAGACATGAAGCTATTGGACTAGAAGAGATGGCTACATTTAACTGTTTCGACAATTGAATGCAGCAATTGACGAAATATTCTTAAGAGATATTTTTATTTCATTAAGAAATATGTTTTAATGCCATGTCCTTTCATTGACGATTATAACTCTCACGGATTTGTCTTCTGTAAATTACCATGGCTTCTTCGAGAAAGTGCGAGACATGAAGCTATTGGACTAGAAGAGATGGCTACATTTAACTGTTTCGACAATTGAATGCAGAAATTGACGAAATATTCTTAAGAGATATTTTTATTTCATTAAGAAATATGTTTTAATGCCATGTCCTTTCATTGACGATTATAACTCTCATGGATTTGTCTTCTGTAAATTACCATGGCTTCTTCGAGAAAGTGCGAGACATGAAGCTACTGGACTAGAAGAGATGGCTACATTTAACCGTTTCGACAATGAAAGGGTATTCAGTTCCCAGATATTTTCATATGTTTTTAATCAGCTGAATGTTTGATAGTCATAGCTTATTTTGTGTATGGATAAGTGTTTTCAAAATGGTAACGAATTTTGGGTTGACTTTCATGTGGTGGCCTGAGTTAAATTAGCCCGGCTTTTGAGAGAAGTGCAAAGAATCCCCGGAAATAGATTATTGTCATTAGCGGAAACTATTAATTTCTGATCATCTCCTTTCCTCACTTCACGTTTCAGTTATAGATGTATTCATATATCCAAATTACTACTAATAAGAAACCCGATAATCTTGTTAACCACGAACTTATAATCAAGCGCCCTAAACTTAGTTAATTTTTGGCATGAATCCAAACAAGCACTTTCTGATATCTTGCCGTCGGCTCTGATAAGATAATTTCATTTACCTCCTTTATACTAAAACAATCCTACGTATTTTCCTTAAACACTGTTTTTTGATTTTCATTCCGAAGAACATTTTCTCAACATGCTTCTATTTTGTCAAATAGCCTGATAAAATACAATTATTATTCTGTCATTTTCGAATATCTTTTATCGGCCTTTCAAACACACCCTTACATAGACATGCAAAGACACACACACAAACACACACCTATAAACACAAACATGCACACACACATATACAAACACACACACACATATATTAGGTTGATGCAAAAATAATGACGTAATAATTTTCGTTTTTTGACGTATTTTTAACGTCAAAAAACGACATTATTACGTCATTATTTTTGCACCAACCTAATACAAACAAACACGCAGACAAACACTCACAAAGACACACACATACACATATATACACACATATATATAAATATAAATATATAAATGAACATTGAAATCAACACTCAGAGGCGACAGGCAATCGTAAAGCCTGACGATTGCGTCGAGCATGAAACAGCCTGTCGCCTCTGAGTGTTGCCTTCAATGTTCACTTTTATATTTATATTTCCATACGCTCTATCTTTGCTATTGAGCCCTTTATCCCATAAAAATATCACACCTTAAAATTATATTTCTTCATATATGTGTGCGTGTATATATATATATATATATATATATATATATATATATATATATATATATATATATATATATATATAAAGAGCGAAAGAGATTTTAAAGATGTAATGCATTTTTCTTCAGCTTTGCATGGCCAACTACGACTTTCATGGCCTAGTCGGTCGAATGCACGTCGGATCTAATAACAGTACCTCCTACTTTTTCAATTAATAAGATTTCTAAATATTCAAGATATTAGACGAAAATATATAAATACAGTTTTAAAAATAGACGTAGAGTCTGTGTATCTACTGAAAATGACGTTTAAATTGATAATATATGTGTGTGTGTCTATGCGTATGTACATATCTCTCTCTCTATATATATATATGTATATATATATATATATATATATATATATATATAGATAGATAGATAGATAGATAGATAGATAGATATAAAGCCAAAAAATGTTGCTCTTAGGACTTCCTTGAATATTTTATGAACACTGTTTACCTTTTGGAAAGAAAAGTATATAAGAAAATTGAATGCTGAATTTCGTGATAGAGAAGCCTCAACTCCTGAAAATGGTCAGTCTGAAAAAGGAAATAAAATTATTCATAGACATAAAAGTCAACAAATCGAACTTAGGTAAAAGACAAAAATCGATTTTGGGCCGCCATATAAATTGTATTTACTTTGAAATCAGTAGACATCATTTGTTTCGAGAGGCCGAGAATGGGGAGACTTAATTCTTCATTGAAAAGGTTTTCTTCTACAGAATTGGTAATATAATATTCAAGTTTGTTCCTTCAAGTCATTAAAATGACTACAATGTTTCCTCAAAAAATATCCCAGTCTTTAAATTGAACTTCACGAAAGATAGTTGTTTGAGAAAGAGATTATTTATTTGACGTCCATCTCAGATTATCTATTGTGACTCGTCTGTTAGAATTTAAAAGCAATTTATTTTTAATATTAGTTTGATGCAAGAATAATGTCGTTTTCTCACATATATTACTATGTGAGAAAACGACATTTTTTTTTGCACCAACCTAATAAATTTTACGAAGAAATAAATATAGAAAATTGTGCTAAATTACATGGAAACATATATTTCTTTATCTTACTTAATCAGCTTCCTCTTTGTCATTGTTTTAAGTTGTCTAAATAAAAATAGCTAAATATCGTGCGAGTAGAATTGAGGAGAAGACAATCTGGAGACAATATAGTGTTCTCATTTCCGCGTCTATTTGTTAATATTTTAATACGTGCCGTTACAAACGTGGAGTTTATTAAGATATAACCGGAGGTTCTTTGATATGTTGCCAACAGACGGCGTATCAAATCTTTCAGGGCGAAATGCTAATCAGAATATTTTCTAAATTGAAAATATTAGTTATTTTTGGAGGAAGTATAAAACGCCTTCTTTTTAAAGGCATTTTAACTGATTTATGTTTAATAATATTACGATTTTTCTTAATGGGATTTATCTCCTTTCTAGTTTGAAGGTTGTGTAATTTTAAATTATTGCATTGCCCGATTTGCCCAACACTCAAAATTTTTCATGATAAGAAGATGAGAGATATAGTTGCGAGACAGGGACGTTTAACTCGCTAGGGTATTTGATATACCTTCATATCCGACTCACTTTTGAAAGAAGAAGTTATGCCAGGCTCGTTTACTTGTATCAATCATTTTACCTGTAATTGTGTGAATATCTTCTGACAGCGCTAACAGTTGACCGAAAACAAAAATCTGGCTGGTCCACGACGTAAAAGTGAAATGAAGCAAGAATTCCAACTGTATGCTAAGCATTTCCTTTCAATTATGTCAGTTTTAACAATATTGTTTCCTCAGTATTTTCATTTTACACAGAAGTAATGGAGGTTCATATCGAAATATTATTCATCTTTCGAGCAAGAAACGAAAACAGTTGTCGATAAGTAACTCTGTGTCATATCAGATGACTTGCTTCTACTTTTTAAAATTATCTAGAGTTTGTACACATTAGTCATTCCTTGAATATATATATATATAGATAGATAGATTGATCGATAGATAGACAGATAGATGCGAATATAATGAGAACGAAAATAATATAAATTCAAACGTTCACACCATTAATTCATAATTGGGTTCGATACCAAGAGTAGAGCAATAATTATTAATTGTAATTTTTATATACGGACATTTCTGTTTTTTGACAGTCGAGATGCAGCCGCATCGAAGCAAGATTGCATCTTTGTAGTGAGCAAATTGTTTTTGTCCGTATGTATAAATTACAATATATATATATATATATATATATATATATATATATATATATATATATATATATATATGTTGGGGCGCGCCCACCTTCTCATCAGAATGGACTGATCTCTCTACTACTAATAGGACAGTTCTATAGAGTTCAGGAGAGAGATCAGGTGACCATTACACTTCCGTCTCTCTACCGGAAGATACAGTTGGAATTTATACTCTTTCTGATTGTTACTGACTAACCTGCGTTGGTTTGACTACTAATCTCTCTATTGTAAATACCTCTTCGAATATACCAGTATTTTTCCCTACGTATGTGTTTGTCCTTATTTCAATACACGCACGCGGAAACACTCAACATCTCAGCAATATATATGTTTCATTAAAGACGACAGATATCTTAATGCGATTAACCTTTTTATTTAGTTTTACTTGTGCTTGAAAAACTGTTTTCCTTTCTGGACACAGGGTGTGTAGAAACTGTCCAAATGTTCTGTAATTCCGAGCGCTTTCGGCTATACTTTTAGCTATTATCAAGGATGATTTTATTTGTGCTTTTTAAATGGGGGTATAGGTTGTATGTATGATTCTAGAGTTATAGGGATGTTTTATTTTCCGAACACATTGGGGCCGTTTTCAGTTTTTTTTTTTCTTTTTTATTGTTAAGGCTGCTATTATTTTGAATCCTCTTTTATATGAGGCTATTATGTTTGTATTTTATAGTAGAATGTTTCGGACTGAGACTGGTAAGTTTGTATGTGTGTGTTTAAATGAGTTCTAATGGAGCCGTACTCGGATAGGTGTAACATAAAGCACCAGAAGAGGCATGCAGTAGTGTGAATCATGTAATTATTAATGAGATCGGCTTCATCAGGAACAGAGTCCCTTAATGGGCATCTGAACTCATGATATTCGTTCGCTGTACATTTGTTTGCTGGTGTGTGTGTTTTGAGAATAAGTTTAGCCTTTTTAAATACGTGAAATCTGAGATATTATGTATACTAATTACTGCATATTTTCATATATATATATATATATATATATATATATATATATATATATATATATATATATGGCCTGACGATTGCATATAGCATGAAATAGACTGTCGCCTGTAAGTGTTGACTTCTATGTTCACTTTTATATTTACACACGCTCTATCTCTGATATTGAGCACTTTATTCCATGAATATAGGACGCCTTAAGACTATATTTCTTCATATATATATATATATATATATATATATATATATATATATATATATATATGTAAGCAAATATATGGATATAGATCCGACAGTATGGAGAAAAATATACGGAAAAAACAAACAAAAATCCTAATATGCAATTATGCTGTTTTAATGTTAATATAATGTCAACGTCGGACGTTTCGGTCTAATGATAATTCTTTTGCTCGCATCTTTCTACCAAATAACCATTTGACCGAACGTATCTCCAATAATTTAAATGCGCTAAAAATTAAAACTACAATATTACCTACTATAACTATCCGTAGTTTATTAAATAGCACCAGCAAACAACATATTACATCCGATGCGTGCATCTACTAAATCTCATGCAAAAACTGTGACTTAAAATATGTGGGTGAAACATGTAGGTCCGTAAAATCTCGTGTTTTCGAACATAAACGAGATATTCGCCTCGGAAATTTAAACAATACTTTAGTTGTACACACAACTAAAGCTGTTAATAATTTCGATTTTGATTCTGTGAAGATTTTAAAAAAATTTCATAATAAAAATCTTAGGCGGATTTATGAAGCAGGCATAATATCTATCTCACGCACGGTGAACACTAGACCTGGCTTCTTTAATATTTCCCCTTTTCTAGCATAATTAATGCTCGACAAACGTACATATAAGTTTTAGATCAAAATAAAATTCTTTTCGTTTTTCATTCAAAATACTCAAATTTTAGGAATACGTTTTCACAACATCGCCCACGTGGTGACGGCGTGATCATATTTAAACGGAACGCTGATCTTATAAAAGATTTCAGTTATCTGTTTGGATTGGTCTTGCTCTTATGTCCATCGTCTTTTTCATGTTGAATTGAATATGGTCTAATGTTAATTATGTTTTATGAATATGTCCTGAAGATGTTCTATTAGACCGAAACGCCCGACGTTGACATTATATTAACATTAAAACAGCATAATTGCATATTAGGATTTTTGTTTGTTTTTTCCGTATATTTTTCTTCATATATATATATATATATATATATATATATATATATATATATATATATATATATATATATATATATATAGTGAATATACATAATATCCCACGTCGATAGCATGCGAATATGCAATATTCAGATGGATTATACTAAATTTGACATATATATATATATATATATATATATATATATATATATATATATATATATTAACCAAAAGGAAAGAAAGAACAGATGGGTTAAAAATCCACTACTCGTAGGATTTCTTTTTTTAAAAACTGCTCAATACAGAGCAGATCAAAATATTATAATAATATTTTTATTATAACAAAATGCATCAAAAACATTTTACATCGCTACGCAAAAAACTTTCATGTTTCGGTACTATGATCGTACCTCTCAGGCGATGGTAGATAACTAATGTTTTTTTTTGTTTTTTTTATTAGGGAAATTTGAAAAAACAGTCTTCACCTCTTTTAAACGGGTGAATAAGATCAGGAATAAAAACATAGTTATGAGTATATCTAGAGTATCCAATGAACGCCATGTCTACGCTAACATATAAAAATAAGGTTAGAGGTTGGAGGTGGTTGTGTTATTATTTCATGTCAAGAAGACTGAGGCTTAGACATGTTATTCAACGATACTAAGGAACAATTACCTCATTAAATATAATATTGGTGTATCCAAGTATGATTCGGCAAGTTGTTGGAGTAGACATTAATTTATCAGAAACGAATTTGTTTTTGTTTTTTTGTTTTTTTTAATTTTTTTAATGTTTATTAAAAACAAAAAAAAAGTTAATATAATCAGGACGCTTCTTAAAGGGGCCAACAGGTAAAACTGAAAATGTGGAAACAAATATATATGTAGTTAATTCTACTGAATAGACAGTAAAACAGGGCAATATTATAGTAGAATAAATCTAATAAATATTATGTGGACCATTATATATTAATAAATATTGGCTATACATTTTTTTTTTTTTTTTTAACATATATTTTAAGGTGAGAGGTAGACAATGGCATCATAGCACTGTTAATTCATTTCTTTGATTTAACAGGTTTTTATTGTTGGGAAACATTATAATATGTAATATTTCTTGTAAACACAGGGTATATTATTTACATTATTCGGTCTATTTTCCCCATCTTTGTCGCCATATTTATTACAACGTTTCGGCCGTTGTACGCTGCGGCCTTCTTCCGATGGTTGGAATGTCGAATTGAACCCTTTATTTCGGGTAAACTGTATTAGTCCCACGTGCCATGTTTAATGGATGGCAGTTATCAGGTATTTTATGTCAATTTCCCTCTGAAATTCTCCACTGCCTTAACCGGGTATTGAACTCACACACTTTGGGTCCTGTCACGGGATCAAACTAACGCCTTTAGTAAACATGGCACAGTGGATAAAGGCGTTATCTAGATCCAGTGACAGGAGTCAAAGAGTGTGGGTTCAATACCCGGTTAAGGCGTGCGGAATTTTCAGAGGGAATTTAACAGGAGATAACTGATAACTGACATCCATTAAACATGGCACGTGGAACTAGAACGGTCGGAGAGGTTAGCGTTAGGTTTTCTGTAAGTTAGGTATATGTTGTTCATTAAATCTAGAGTTACGTCGAGGAAGTTTACCCTTTTTAATTTAGTATTGACTGTAGTTTTTTTTTAAATTTAGTTTTCTGTATTCGCTATATATTAGGTTGGTGCAAAAATAATATCGTTTTTGTCGTTAAAAAATACGTCAAAAAACGATATTATTTTTGGCAGCAACCTAATATTATCTTTCTAATTTTATCTATTTTAAAATTTCTGGAGCTCCTCACCCTGTATAGCCCGATGTCCCTAATCTCTAATTCACGGTGCGCGGTTAGATTGTATAGTATAAATAGACCGACAAAGTCAGAAGACTCTGCAGAGTTTAAAGATCCCACGCTGATATCAAAATTGTCATTAGTGTTTTTAATCCATTGGTTCTCATTATGAATGAGGACAGATTTTTTTTTGCGCTAATTATTGTGTTCATTTCTTCCTTAGTTAAATCGGAATATACAGATGCAAACACCAGGGCAGTCGTGAATAGATCTCTTGATATTGACTGGTAATAATCCAATTGGTTATTCCTAAATTTTCGCTTGAGGATAAAACAGGGCTTGATAAATTAATTCAATTTAATTTCAGTAATTATATTGAGGTTTTTGGGCTCTTGTTTTTGAAACATGAGAAATCTTATGTAGTGAAGGAATCATGTTTTTAAAATTCTAATTCTTCATGGGGCACTGTTTTTTTAAAAATAAAAATAAATGTACTAAAGAACACCTGATTATTTACCTAACGTGATCTGTCCTTTTTTCTACATATTTGCATATATATATATATATATATATATATATATATATATATATATATATATATATATTATATATATATATATATATATATTTATATATATATATATATATATATATATATATATATATATATATATATATATATATATTAAATAGACAGGCATTGTCGGTTAATTTATTAAATTTAACCGACAATATTTGTATATTCAATTTCTTAATGTGTTGCTAGTATTGGATTGGAATTTTACCATTTGGATTTAAATTAGGGATTAACTATCCAAAATTCATGTTTTTCTTAGATTCGTAGGCTTTTGGCTACTTCATACATTATCAAGAACTATATGTTTCTATATAGTTGACAGTATTTTCTGAATATCGTCATAATGAGAGAAGTTTCGACTTGGAAACCCACTGCAAAGCAATGTGAATTCTCATCTTCAGTAACTTTGTAAATAACTCTTATCACTTCTCTCCAAACTTCATCGTCTCTTGCAAATACGCGAATGTGCTGGAGGTCTTCCAAGATGTTCAATATTTTACGGAGAATGGTGAAATTTTATTGACAGTGTTTTTAATGTCCGTTATGTCTATGCCCGTGTTGTTTGTCTACTCTCTATAGAGTTTATACTTCCATTTGGTACTAATGACAAAAGAATGTCCATAATATTTACTTTATATTTTCAAAGCTCTTAACTTCTGCTGTCTAAGTTGTGTCTTATTATCAATTCTTTTGATCTTAGTTTCTTCGATACAATATAACTCAATGTTATAGCTTTAACCGTCTCCAACCAATAATATTTTCTTTGCTTTTTTTCACAAGTTCTCTAACATTATATGTCACGATGGTAATATTTTATATGCATTTGGAGGCATTTATAAATTTTTAAATAAGAAGTTGCTAACTTTTAGTGGTTGATAACAGAAGTCATAACACTCTCCGCCATAAATCATGGCATTATTAGATTGGAATGGAATCAATTCACTGTGGTGTCATATGCAAAGCGTATATTGAATATCTATATGTATTATTTTTATATTTGTATTAAATATTTCATTTGTAAAGCAAGATATTTAATTTTGATTGTCTCTTTTGTAATATCTTCGCTCTCAAATTATTGGTCTTTTTTGCTGCGATGCCTTATATAATATTTTTGTATTATATACTAAATTTGTCTTAAGTTAATAGTTATAATTGGTTGTTTTGCAATGCGATGACCAATATTTGCACAAATTAAACTAATTTTCAACAACCAAAGTTGTCCCAAGAGATAGTGTAGTGTATTTGAGTCCCAAATGGTAAGAATTTAATTTCGTTATTATTACTGTTGGAGACATGAGAAACCATAAATACATTTTTTTTTTTTTATATAGAGTGGATTTTTTGAAGTCCTAAGTTCAGGGCTTTCTTAGTGATGATTACCATCTACCTTACACATCTACTTTAGGTCTGGGTCGTGTTTAAGTCCCAATAAGTGCTTATGTCTCTCGGGCCGCCCTTAGAGAGCACCTGTTCATCACGATAGGTGAAAAAGCAAGGCTTGCTTAATGATGATTACCAGGCCGTTTTCCCCCACTGATCTGTCAAAGCTAGGTCAGAGGAGAGATCAGTTGTCAAGCTCTAGTCATATAGAGTTTTGGAGGTGCACCCATACCCCTTACACATTTATTTTAGGTCTGGATTGTTTTTAAGTCCCAATAAGGGCTGAAGACTTGATGTCACCCTGAGAGAACCCTGGTTCATCACCATAAATGAAAATTCAGTGTTCGCTCGTTGATGATATAACGCCCTTTATTCGGTTCTCTATTATTATAAAATATAAGATCTGGGTTGAGTTTAAGACCCAATAAGTGCTGAAGACTCTAAGTTATCGTGAGAGAACACTCGTTCATCACAATAGATGAAAATTCAGGGTCTGCTCGGTGATGATGGAACGTCACTAGTTTGGTTTTGAAGCATTGAATGACAAGCTAGTTTTTCCCCGATTATTTTGTGTGAGCTAGCTCAGGGGAAAGATCAGCGGCCATGTTCTGGTCGTCTAGAATCTGGGCGATGCATCCATATACTGTTTTATCATCAGCATATATATTCACAAAAGATCTGAGTATACGCTTAGATCTCTCTATCTTAATTTATTGGATTGAGATCATTGATCCATAGAAAAATGAAATCGAGACATCAATACCCAAATGTAAATAATAATTTAATCGATCTGGCGGATTTATTTGTTACTACGGCCTTTAATGCTGGGGTTTGAAAAAAAATGTGAAGTCACCAGAAAGTTCTATCTTGGCGATGATTGTAGTTAGCACCTTATTCAGACTCCTTCTGTTACTAAGGCACACTATTTACTGCTAGAGTCAATATTTAACGTTGTAACTTACTGACGCCAATCTGAAGATATAAAGAGAAAAACATGGCTGACAAAACTTAAGAAAAGCTAACATTTAACTTAGAAAATGAACAAAACACACGCTAATCCTGCAGAGATAAGCTCGAATCCAGTTGTGGTTTAGTAAAATATTTCGTCATTTTTTTTCAAATAAATTTCTTTAGAAAATCTAGTTTAAACACTTCTAACGGAATTATCGATTCGATTTCTTCATTATTCATTTCACGTAACCATTTGACTATTAAAATATAACTCAGTCTCAGTGATCCGAGACAAGACGGGATTGTGAAATGTTTCTCCGGCCATTTCTTTGTCGTCAATAACAGATTCATTTTCAATACAGTTGTTTAATTCAGTATCAATTCTGTTTGAGATATAGACTTCTATTTACATATTTGCATAATAGACATTCCCGTTGTTTCCGACGTATGCAGGTCAATGATGAATTGTTTTCATTCCGTTTATTTATATTTGTTGCTGACAAGCGACACCAAGTCTATTGCAAGCTCGAATCACGTGTTCTACTGTACATTTCTCATAAGGAATAATTCCAGAATTGTTTTCAGTTCCAACATTCTTTGACATCTTCATCCTGATTCTTTTTAGCTATATTCCACTTGACCTTATATTATATTTGAGGTTATTTTTACGTCAGAAGATGTTATTCCATCATTATATTCGCACTCACGTAGTCCATGATCAGGCATTCGTATAATCTTGCTTACCGTTTTAATTTAGTCTGCATCATGGTTTCTCCGTCGTTCATCTTAAACTTAGCAAACAATTCGTCATTAGGTATTTTCCATATTGATATAGTAACCATCAAAACTGATGATATTATTTACGCATTCATAGACATGCCTGGCTAGGATGAGCGTATCTATTTATACTAAGATCAAATATGCCTGCCTGACCCTTTGTCCCAGATATGCGTATTAGCCGTGTGCTCTTAATGAGAGAATTTTTCGTAACGTCAAACGCTGATGTAATCGATATCACTCTTGGTTGCTTAACTCCGTCGGGCGTCCGAAACAGTGTAGAATATGCTTGTTAATTTTGCATACTTGTTTGCAATAACGTGACATAAATTACGGGCAGAAAACAAAGCAACGCGAAGAAAAATATACTGTTTATTTGCTGACGTATCTCAGATTTTTTTTTTTATCCTGGACTTTATACACGTGCTGCTGAAAAGTCTTTGACATCAGTTTCTTTCAAAAAAGACCGTCATGTATTTTGAAATAAATGTGATGTCATCCCATAAGTTCTGTCCGAATTTTGAATAAAGAAAACAAGTAACCAAATGTTACATTTAATTACAGATTCAATCAACAATTTATTTTTCCTGATTATCTATGACTTCCTCCATCTATTAACAAGCTTACTAATTCCATTACTGTAAAATTATTTTGGCTTTGATTCGAAGAACTCACAAATGTCAGTTTTAACCTCTTACTGGGTTACAAAAGCTGTTTCTTCCAAATGATTCTGTAAGCTACGAAACAAATGGTAGTCTGAAGGAGCAAGATCAGGAGAATAAGGGGGATGAGAAATTTTCTCCCAACCAAGTTCTTCGATGTATTGTGACGTGATTCTTGCTGTGTGGGGTTGTGTATTGTCCTAATGAAACATCACATCTTTTCAATTCACTAGAGCAGTTTTTTTTCCCTCAAAGCTTGGTTCAAACGCTCTAATTGCTGACAGTATATTTGAGCATTAAATGTTATATCAGGTGGTAAGAATTCAAAGTGGATTTTTCCTTGGCGATCCCACCAGAGTGAAAGAAAAACCTTTTGCCCATGAAGTTTTCTTCTCAGTTGTGACTAGGGTCCTTCCCCTTTACTACGCTTAACGTTTCGATAAAAGATCCAGTCACAAGTCTATTCAAAAAAGGTGAAACAAGTTGGCGAGAATGGGGAGAAGAACAGATGTCAACTCGGGATTTGTGGTTGTTTTCAGACAATTCATGAGGCACCCATTTTCCAAGTTTAGGAACTTTTCCAAGTTGTTGAAGATGACGATGAACAGTTGTATGGTTTGAACTGAGAATCACTGCCAATTCCTCAACTGATAAAGCAGGATTTTCTTCAAGGGCTTCTTCAAGAAGCTTTTCATCAAACTCAACTGGACGTCCGGTTCGATCTTCATCTTCAAGGGTGAAATCTCCACATTTGAATTTTGCAAACCATCTTCTGCAAGTTCTTTCATTCACACATTCCTCTCCATAAACTGTGTGAATGTTTCTAGCCGCTTCAGCTGCTGAGTTTCCTTTCTTAAACTCATAAAGCATTATGTTCCTCAAATGATTCTTGGGTTCTTTCATGCTAGCAGGGTTTTAATCAAACAGAATTTAATTTTATTGTTCTCTGAAATAAAATTTTA
This sequence comes from Acanthosepion lycidas, assembly GCA_963932145.1. Lineage (NCBI taxonomy): Eukaryota > Metazoa > Mollusca > Cephalopoda > Sepiida > Sepiidae > Acanthosepion > Acanthosepion lycidas. The sequence goes on along the minus strand of OZ010579.1, from coordinate 80,555,706 downwards.
TCAGTTTAAATGCATCTAAATATAAAAATAATTTTCAGCACCATTAGACATTATAAAATACTCTTTAAATTTCGTTCATTTTAACAAAAAGTTAAAATTCGGACAGAACTTATGGGCACATTTAAAAAAAAATGATAATTATTATTTTGAAATACCTAGAAAAAAATGAAACTAAGTGCCCAAAAAGGAGGCATTCATACTTTATGTTATTTCAACAATTATGAATCTCCCTAATCAGACGAATGCTGTTTATTTGTTTTTAGTTTTTATTTATGTGGGGAATTACACCCACCTTTGAAAATTATAATATGGTAAATACTAAATTTGTTTTTAATTATACAAATTAAAATATATGTAAGTAATAATAAAATTGATCATACTGTTACTTCAACATATCGTATCAAAAGGAACAAAACGGGGTTATGGGTCATCTATTTAACTCTAAAAGCATATCATTGTGTATTACTTTTAATAGGTTAATGTTTATGTTACACATATTCCGAAGTCGACAATTCCGTGATGATAGAAAAAATTACCAGCTATTATGGAATCTATAATTGCGAAGACCGAAGAATTTTTAATTCTTCATGAATTACTTTACTTAGAAATCCAGGGTAAGAAGAACATAATATGAAATTTTCACTTATCAAAATCTTTATAAATAATTTTCTTTATTTCTGACTGATTTAACTATTACACTCATATTTAATATCAAAGGCGCCTCGCTGCAGTTAAAAATTAGAGCGAGGCTAGTCATTTTTCTACAATAATTTTCACCCTGTACAATACTCAAGAACCACACAAGTTATGGGTTACCGAGTTACAAAGACAGGGGTAAGGGACACACCTGATGATGAGATGTTGGGAATTTGGCAATAACTTGGGAGTTCAATCGCCACTGCGTGTCCCATATAAAAGAGTTGACACAAAATAACCCAACATAAATGTGTGTAGTGATTTCTCGATAATAATACGCACCAATAGATAATACGCATCCCAACAAATGATCCTAAGAAATATATCTATCCCTTTGTATAATACTTATCTATAAATTTTGTCAAAAAATAATTCCCAAGATATTTTATCGACCTTGACATTAAGAATGAAATGAAAACTAAGCGGCTAAAATAATGTTGAAAATTTTCATTCAGTTTTCCCGATAAATATAACATTTTATTTTATCGACAAAATATCGTCAAAACGTGCGAGTTATAGTGCAAATTTTAAACAAAATGTAATAGAATTAGCAGAAAGAATAGGAAACATAGCTGCAGCTAGAGAATAGGAGTTGAATGAGGTTCATATCGGTTGATGGAGAAAGAATATAAATGAACTAAAAATGTAATTCAAGTGCCAAAGTTATAAGTAGATGAAGAAAAGCTCAATATCCAGATATGGAACAAAGTTTAGTTGAATTTGGGAAAGAAAGACGATCTCTTTTCTTAGAATTTTTTTCTTTTTATAGATTTTTTTTATTTTTTGCCAAATAAAAAACGAGGTTACTGATGAACATATATTTATCGACAACAAAATGTTATTGTTGGATTTAAAATGAAAATTGAGAAAATAACTTTCTTATTTTAGAACAACAAGTATGAATTTATTATTATAAATCAATGACGAAAAAAATAGTTTTGTTAAAATCTATTTATAATAAACACCCCTACTCTCACTTGTAATTTACTGTAAAAAAAAATGTGTATTATTTTCGAGAAATCACGGTATGTTATTTTGTAATCCTTAGTAATATCCAATGTAATTTGCATTGGAATCTAGATAAAAGCGAACTTAATTCCGAATCTTGTTGTGTCTACACGAAAAATTAGAAAACAAAACAAAACAGTAGAACTATTACGCTCATTAATCTATGTATGTTTGGACTGCGCATGCGGGATTTTTTATTTATAATCAGAGGAAAGACAGCCGTGGCACATATGAAAGCAAAATTAAGTATGGTATTAATAAACCCAAGATATTGTTTGCAAACATCTGTGTGTCTATTTATTTATTTGTCAAATGTAAATTCATTTGTCTAATTACTTTGATTACTTTGATTAGGTTATTAACGGCCTTCTTCAGGTGGTTGGAATGTCGAACTGACCCCTTCATTTCGTTCACTGCGGTAGACTAGGGTAGACAAGTTCTCCACCAGGTATTAACCAGATATTGAATTCACATTCTTTGGGTCCTGTCACTGGATCTAGTGACAGGACCCAAAGAGTGTGGCTTCAATGCCCGGTTAAGGTGGTGAGGAACTTGGAGAGTGGAATTAACAGGAGATAACTGATAACTGACATACATTAAACATGGCACGTGGAACTAGAACAGTCTAACGCAGTGAGCGAAATAAAGGGTTCAGTTCGATATTCCAACCATCCAAAGAAGTCCGGAGCGTACAACGACCGAAATGTCGTAATAAATATGTCGATTAAGATCAGGACAATAGTCCGAATAATGTAAATAGTGTTCATAATACCTCATCTCAGAAATATAGACAGATACTAGTTATTAATGGTTTATCAACCTTTTGAAGGTTATTTTAAAACCATGAAATATTTTCGCATTGTAAGTGTTTTTTGGAGAAAATGATAGCTTACTGATATAAAGCCTACTAATTAACCCATATATGGGGGACGTTAAAGTGGATTCATTCCTTTCCAAACGATATTTATACGTAAGTGAATATAACGAACTCGATTAGAAATTTGAACTTAGCTCTCCGATTTACAATTTCAAAGCGTTATCCAGCAAACCGCCCATATATTCAGGCTTACAGAACCTGGCATTCCCAAGCGTTCACTCATATAGGTAGTGATCAGACACGACGTTGCTTTACTTCGCTGATCATGCAAGAATCGGTTTCAGCGTGTAAATAATGTCAATAAAAAGTGATTGCTTCTATAGCCAATAAAATCAATAGTCTGCGTGTAAATAATGTCATTATTAAAAGAAAGTGTGATTCGATGCCCTATAAAATACATTAGTCCGCGTATAAAAAGTATCACTAAAAAAGAGTGTTTGTTTCGATTATCTATTAAAAAAAACATACCGCGTGTAAATAATGTCAAAAAACAGTGTCTTTGTAACGATACCCTATAAAAGACAATAGTCCGCGTGTAAATAATGTCAATAATAAAAAGTGTCTTCGTAACGATACCCTATAAGAAACAATAGTCCGCGTATAAATAATGTCAATATAAAAAGAGTGACTGTTTCGATACCCTATAAACAAACAATAGCCCGCGTTTAAATAATGTCAGTAAAAGAGAGTATCTTCTTTCGATATACTATAAAAAACAATAGTCCACGTGTAAATAATATCAATATAAAAAGAATGTTTGTTTCAATACCTATAAAAAACAATAGTCAGCGTGAAAATAATGTCAATAAAAAAGTGTTTGTTTGATACACTATAAAAACAATACTCCGCGTGTAAGTAACGTCAATATAAACGTTTGTTTCGATACCCTATAAAAACAATAGTTTTCATGTAAATAATGTCAATGTAACAAGAGTTTTGGTTTCGATACCCTATACAAACAATAGTCCGCGTGTAAATAATGTCAATAAAAAAGAGCGTTTATTTCAGTACCCAATAAAAAACAATAAAACATTCAGCAGACCTGCAGAAGGCTTTATAGCTGTACGTATAAACAGAAGGGAGCGATGTAAAAAATACAAAAATCGAACAAAAAGACAGCTATTTACTTTGAGACAACTTAATACTCTTGTCAAGAGGAACGTGAAAAGATGCAAATGTATTTATTACAACGGATAACACAGAGAATAAGAGATTTATTAACCGCTGATGGAGCTTGCTTGAATCTTATGCAAGCAGACTGCCTGAAAGTATTGAGTCCTATCACTTCTGCCATTAAGAATTCGATGTTCGGTACACTGAGTTAAAGCCGACGTTCAATTTAATCTGATCAAGCCGAAAGTGACGAACAAGTGTGTCAAATTAGATCTGTTTGGTTGCAAAGAGACAATAGAATGTTCCCTTCACTGCACATGCTTCTATGACATCAAGATAAATATTTGTGCTGCAGTTGCCGAAAATGTATGGTAAGCTATCTGAGAAAGAAAGAAAGATTTATTATATGGCTGTATATGGATAAAGAATGAATAATATAAGTGAGAATATATAGTGTTAGAAAGAAAGAACGACAGAATCGCACAAAACTAAAAGCAAAATTAAAGAAAGAAAGAAAGAAAGAAAGAAAGAGGGTCAAAATTGAGAAGAAAGAAAGGAGGGAAAGACAGACAGACAGATTTTGACCTGAATGAAAGCAGAAAAATGTTTTCGAGGGTTAAACGTGGCGAGGGAAAGAGAAATAGGTAGAGATGTCAGACACAAAAGAGAAGAGACAGCAAGTGAAGAACGTTTAGATAATGAGGAGGAAAAAGAAAGAAAGAAAGAAAGAAAGAAAGAAAGAAAGAAAAAATTGTGAGGCAAGTTCAAAGAGAAAATAGTAAAGCAGATTTAGGGGAGAGTGTGTGGGGAGGGTAAAGTATTGCGAGGTAAACAGAAAAGTAAGGAAAGCCAATAAAGGAAGTACAATGAGAAAAAGAACAACGAGCTGATAAAAAAGAAAGAAAGACTTTGAAGAGGGAAGGTAGAGGGAACGAGAAAGAAGTGTTTGAAACCAAAAATATGGTGAGGGATAGAGAAATCGAAGAACAAAAGAACAGAGAGAAGATGGAAACAGAAAGAAAGAAAGAAAGAAAGAAAGAAAGAAAGAAAGAAAGATATTTTGTCATGTATCAAGATAGCATGCGACTGTTGGCACAAGATTTCGTGAGAGAATATGATATGTAAATTTCTATGTCAGAACAATCTTAGATAACTGAATGACAAAGCAGAAAAATTTTGTGTAACGCGTTTCGACCTCAAGTAGGAATTCATCAGACTAATGTAATGTACCGATGAATTCGTCAACGTAACGTGGTTATTATTAAACTCCATCACAACTACAAAGAATTCATCTAAGCTTAACATAAAATGTTACAACTTCCAAAATAACAAGAGAGTCAATTAATATAAATAATAATAATAAACTGAAACTTGAAAGAGGAATTTACTCTATGACCTGTAATGATTGCCACAAAAATACACAGGAGAAACCTCAAGGAATTTAAATAAAATATTATATGAACACAAAGAGGAATTTTAGAAAACGATACACTTAATGCATTAATCGCTCACTGTAATGAGTATAGCCATAATTTGGATTTTAAAAAATGCAGATTTAATTAAAAAAAGAAAGCAATTTACTAAGGCGATAGTGTATAGAAAATGGTGTGATCACGAGATAATCCAGGATAAATTTTCGTCCAGCCTTTCGCCTTTCGCCTTTCCTGGCAGAACTGCTATTATTAAATAATTCTGTGATTCAATGAACACTCGTTGTCACTTCTGAGATGCCAACGAATACTCGTTATCGCTTTCGTAATGCTCGTTGTAGTAGAGACTGCGCAATCGCCGATACAACTATTGTATGCCTTTGAATAATACTAGTGTCAGATGCCTTCGAATAACACCCGCACTCATAGTACCTGCTCTATAATACTCGATCGAACAGTAATCTGTATAGTGATCCGAATAGAGAAATACTATAGTGAATAGAGAATAGAAAGCGATCGGTCTAAAGAACATTATATACTAGAAATAACGATCTGAATAGTAAGGATAGACTTGAATGAAGATATATTTATTTGTGAAAATACAAAAAATGTGGCACAGGGCCAAAAAGGGGGAATGGGGAAAAAACCGTTTTCTGTCTTAACGTTAAACTTAGCTAGCCACAAACACTCACCTGAACATACATAATATTCTTTACACCAAAACAACGCCTTCTTACTTAGCTTTCTTAATACATCCACCATTATACTTCATTGTTTCCATGAAAGTACTAACTAATCAACTTATATACAATTTAGTGTCTGTCGGGGAAGGGAAAAACAACAATTTAAAAACAGCCCCAATGAATATTTACAATATGACAAAACTGTTTACAAAGAACTAAACAAAATTATGTTAGTAGACTTGAAAGCAAATCCTTTGTCGTCAACTACATATATGCGTTTCTTCTATGGTCACGTGGTCTACTTAATTCAATAATGGGATCGTCTGTGTTTGCTTACTGGTGATCTATGTTCAAACTCAAGTGCCGGCAGCGACAATTTATTCTTATATAACACGTGGTGAGATAGTTAATAATAAAAGTGATGAAAGAGATTTGAATGGAATCAGCTCGACTGCATTAAAAAAAAAATAATAATTTAAAATTCCAGCGTTCCAATATCTCTAGGGTTTCCTATCAGTACGTATTTATAAGCAACGCTTGCATTTTTATATCTCCCCTACACATTACGCAGGGTTATATAAAAAATCATTTATTACTTTGGGTGTATTACTTCTAGAGAACAAAATGTGTTAAACTGATTTTTATTTCCATTCTGTCATTTATTTGCCTAACAGAATTTTTTCTAAGACGTAACGAATATAGTCCCGCCTGCCTAAGTTAGCCCCCAAAAGGCATAAAAAAGTCAGTAAAATATAGAAGCCATTCACTATATTTCAACTAGCATATACTGGGAAAAAAAACGATGTGCCTCAGTTGGTTAAAAGGACTTTGAAAGTTCGTCAAAATATTCATGTGACAACTACTCCAAATGAAACCCAACATTGGAAAATCTGCGCAAGAGGACGTAAAGCACTTTTTCTACGTGCAGCTTGCCTTCGGAGCTTGGTGATCATAGCTCTCCACAATTTCCATTTTTAATCAATTTTGTCTATAGTTATCTATCAAAAATATTGCCTCGTCATCAATTTACTCAAGCCGGCTAAGTGAGTTACGTGTTGTTTTCATCTGCTCATCTGGGTTTAAATCTGTTATATGGCTATCAAAATTTCCAAGCTATTTTTTATCATTATGGTGCCCTAGAAATTTCAGTTGTCTTTTCCTGATGTGCAATGAATTCAGATTATCCTTCAGATTAATTTTAAACCGCTTCCCAAGATTCTGTTGGGGACGCTTTCCTAGCTTAGGTTCCCCGAAGAAAATTTCCTTGTAAATCCGGTTAGCCTCCATTCTCACAATGATCCCTGGACATCGCATCTAGTTGCTGATTAATATTTTTTAAATGCTGCTGCAAAGCTTTTGGGTACAACAGTGTCTGAAATCAAATATATATATATATATGTGTGTGTGTGTGTGTGTGTTAAAAATGGAAACTGAGAACGACAACTAGCAAAAGCAGTCTATTTCATGCTTAAACGTAATCTGCAAGCTATCTTTGTCCACTTTTATATTTACATACGCACCCTCTCTGATATGGACTAAGTTTTCACATAAATATAACATGCGTTAAATTTATAATTTATCATATATATATATATATATATATATATATATATATATATATATATATATATATATATATATATATATATATATATGATTCCGGAGAGAAAAATTGTTTAAGACGACACAGAGAATCAACTTCCTTAGCGGCTGACCTCGCAAAAATAATAAGATTATTGTAATTCAAATCATCTATAGCGTTACATATAATAGTCGTTTTGCGTTAGGAAAATTTGAATTTATTCTTGGAAAATCACAATAAGATAATCCCATATTTTCAAAGCTTTCATATAATACTAACTATATATCCACCAAAAAATCAACAGAAATTATTTTATTAGTTCAAATTATTATATGAAATGCACTGAAATTTAGTTTATTATATAAATATGCTTTTAAAAAAATTCAGTGTATAAATATACGGAAATGCGTTTAATAGTGAAATTCATATTAAATGATATTTTATGTAAAAAGAAATTGAAAGTAACTTCAATGCATAATTCCTCATAATTGGTTTTAACTAGAAATTGTAGGATATGAAAAGATTTCAGATGTCAGACAGTAAGTCAATCGTCAAAGTACACGGCTATTATGAGCTTATTTCAATATCTATTTGCCATTATATTTTTCTTAGTAACAACTCTGGATTTCCTGTACAGATCTTCTAGCAATAAATAAGTAATGAAAAAAGACAAGAAAAAGAAACAAATCAAATCACCATGGAGGCAGGAAGACAGAAAACAAAATGAAATGAGGGAGAAATAAAGCAATACATTGTTTGGCGCGGGAAACTGCTTTTCCACCTTGAGTTCATGCGCGTGTCTATTAACTTTTCGAGAAAGGCCAAGACTCTTGCGAATACACGAAATTGCCGCTGTCCCTTCGCGCCACGAATTTTAATAGATCTCACTTACTTTATTTGATCCTATCTCTCAGTTAAACGCCAACTTCACAAGACGCTCAGGAGCGGGACCAAGCATCGCAATGGAGTAGGATATTTAGGAGTCAAGGCAGGTTGGTGGTATCTATGGCCTTTCTAAAGTCTGGAAGCTGGTAGCTGTGATGGACGTTGCATATGGGACAGTTTGGGATACTGAATGGTATATTTTAGGTCGGCTATCGTTGAGTTCGTTGTGAATAGGGAAGTTTCTATTTTGAGGGGTTACGGCCTCTAGAATGGTTTTATTGAAGACCGCCTTTCGAAAATAAACATTCTTTTTCTCAAAAGGAATATGGTCTCCTTGTACACTAATTCGGTACTATGATTGCAATCTTTGGGGCTTTTACGAGTGACTCAGTGGAAATAGTGCGAATTATATCAAAGCATTAATATAAAGGATATAAAAAGGCAGATCCCTAGACATAGGGAGGGAAACGAAGTCTGGACGCTGAGACGAAATAAAAGTTTTAGTTAATAAGCTGAAGGCCGAACAAAAAATCAGGAAAGCGGATATTACATTTACATATCTCTATCTATAAAAGGCAGGATGTGTGTGTGTGTGTGTGTGTGTGTGTGTGTGTGTGTGTGTGTGTGTGTGTGTGTGTGTAACGAATGCACGGCCGCAATTTTCGACGGATTTGCACCAAAATTTACATGCACATGCTCCAAGTTAGCGAAATAGCCAAGACCGACGTTGGATTCCCCAACTCCCATCGATAGTGAAAATAATCGATTTTTTCATGCTTCTACGGCAGTTTTCATGTAGTTTGCGGCCATTTTCTACTGACCAGCGTGAGAGCCAACAGCTGACACGAATGTTAACTAACATGCTAGCATGCAAAAAAATCGATAGCTGCATTCGTCACAGGAGCGAAAAATTTATATCTGCATGGCACTTTACTCTAATTGGCTCATTCGCTTGCTTAAACTCAACGTTGATTCTGATTCCGCAGAACTGGGTTGGGTGTTAAAAAGTATTTGTTGTTAACATTCTTTTTTTCATTCGGTTTCTCTAGTTACGAGTCCTTTTTAAAAGCTGATCGTTTTGTGTTCATTTTGTTTAGTTTTTTTTTTTTTTCGCAACACATTTAATGTTTAGTATAGAGCTTAGAAAAATTTCGCAGTGGGAGATAGGCAAGAAGTAAGGCATGTAGCAAGATCAGCACGGCAAAGGCCACTCCTTTAAAGGCAAAGAAGGGCAAAAATATTTTAAGTCAAGTGATAGCGATTGCTGTATGAGTCGTACGATTTTTGAATCAAGCACAGGCAACGCCGGGCCATGCTGATAGTCAATAATATTTCTATCATGAGCAGTTATAACGGACTATTTGGAAACGCATTCTTGAACTCCCTGAAAGTATCTGCGATTATGTTTTGAAGCTGCTTTGGTTTCTTTCCTACTTTTATTTCGTTGGCTACCACACGCAGTACATGACACTAGGAATGACAAAAATGCATATGCAATGGATGTCCTCTTAAAGTAATTCTTTATAGTTTACTAAAAGTGACTTTAAGGATATTTGCGGTTATCGGTGCGAAATTTGGAACTGGAAAATCTAGTTCAAATTACGGAAGTACCCGTTGCATTCACTCTGCACTAATGCTTCGGCGAAAAATAAAACATAAATTGTTTTCTTCCTCTCTAAGTTCTGGGTAATTAGCAGAGTAGACTGCGTCCGCTAGCCTTGGTTGGCCTCCAGTTGGTAAACTCTGAATTCAAAACCGTGAAGAATGCAAAGGGAGACCACCCAAATATCCTCAAAATGATTCATAACAATTCACGGTTAATAAAGAAAAGGAATCAGTGGAGAGCCATGATCACCTATATTCTGCAGCACGTGATTTTAAAATGTTACTTTATTTAACAAAACAATCCATCATCTCATGATAGGCTTATAATTCATCATCCAGGTACATTTTTAAGACACAGCTGTGTGGGAAGAATTTACTGTATGAAAATAGTTTCATTTATTAAATAATAATTTCAGACTATTATTTTGTTTTAGTGGCAGGGTATATGGCAAAGATTATCTGAAGCTGATCTGGGGCCAGCTTGTAGAGAAAATAGCGATCTCGATTTTGATTGGTTTAATTGAACATGGGAATGTTAGTGTTAGAAAGTGTTTTGGATGTGTTAAGTTTTTACCCGTCGAAGAGATCAGGCGTGTTAATTTCGTGTGCGGAAACTGCTCCACAGTATGATGGGGTAATGCGACGCCACTGATTAGTTAGAAATGTACACGTTGTGTTTAAGTAGTAAGTCAAAATCCCTTTTGTGGAAGTTTTCATTTTAATTCGAAACCCAAACACTAGCGATCACCGACCAGGGGAAGACGATAAGAAAATGGCAGAAAGAAGAAAGCAACATGAGTGAATCAAGACCGGAACCAAAGAAACCCCCCGTACAAGGGTGCTATGCAAAACATTGGGGTCATCCTTCTATCTGGGTTTGGGGAGTTTATTATCCAGTGATATGAGGAATCGTTACGAGCGGAATTATCAAGGCTGCGTCAGATGTCGGGGACACATGCAATAGCACTAACAGATCCAGAATTAGCAAGGGTTCGGATCCGTCGGCTACCCTCATCTGGTTCACTCGCAAGTCGAAGAGCTGTGGCTGTTGCTGCGTGTAAACATGTATTTGGAGCTACAGGTGAAGATTGGACTTACGGTAGGAACCATCGCGGAGGAACTACTCCAAAAACGAGTACGATTTTCTCTTGTCGGATATGCTATCCCTCGCCGACACACCATTTTTTACATTGAACATCGGAGTAAATATGTAAATATAACGGTTACTATTATTATAATAATATTTGATAAAATGATAAATAATAGAAGGTAATAAATAATTAATTTAAAAAATTATATAATAAATTAGAGAAAATAATCGCCATATATATATATATATATATATATATATATATATATATATATATATATATATATAGAGAGAGAGAGAGAGAGAGAGAGAGAGGAATGTAGGACGCCCATGGCTTCGATACAAAGACAAGCTGAACAGCTACTTGTCAGCTGTCAATATACCGCATAACAACCTTGAAGCCTTAGACTTGGAGCGGGCAGAGTGGAGTTCAACATGTTCTAGTGTACTCAGCGGTTTTCAGTCTGCTAGTTAGAATTGTCTTCAAGAAGTGAGAGCAAGATCTAAAAGGTAAGACACTCTAACAGTGATCTCTTCCCACAATCCCCACTCTTGCTCCATATGCGGCCTTCTTGCGGGTCTTAAGTGTCACTTAAGATTGTCGTACAAAATGGATAACTGAATCAATTGGTTAAGTTGTCAGATCCTCATACGTCGAAACCGACGGGAGAGTCCATTATAAATCTCACTCTCTCTCTCTCTCTCTCTCTCTCTCTCTCTCTATATATATATATATATATATATATATATATATATATATATATATATATATATATATATATATATATACATGTATATATATATATATATATGATCTTTGCTTATGTATTTTTACTGTTAAAACTATTTAAATATTATTTGGGGAGTTATAACTCTTAAGGAATTATAATTCCCTTCACACTTATGCAGACAAAAATATTCGGAACAATGCGAAAAACCAAGATGTAGAAAGATCAAAACGGTTATTATTTCTTATTTGCTGAATAGGTGATGTTTGAAACACGAAAGACAGTGATAGTGAGTAAATTTATTTGGCAATACCCCGCCTTCGCAAGGTTGTTAGATATAATCTCTGGCGCCTTCCAAAATAGGAAAATAGCGGTGGATTATTATTTTTTCATCATTTCACACCAAGTAAGGTGATAATGCTGCTAAGACGCAAGGGGGTTACTTAAAGTGAAATGGAATAAGAAAACTTTTAGTAGAACGGAAAATAAAAGAACAGTTTTCAGGAATACAAACGCTGCTGATTAGTGTTGGATTAAAAATTTTCAAAATTATAGGCAGTAGGTAATCAATACACCGAAATATATTTCTACAGCCGATAATTAAGTAATTATTAGAATGGAACTTACGTTTCCATCTATGTTGAGAGTAAAATGATGAAACCTATTAATTAATCTAATACTACACTTAAAATCACGCCATCGACGTAACAAGGAGCAGATCATGAAAGTATAAAAGACAGAGGGAAGCCACGTCACGTCAGTGGGAAAGGGACAGAAGTCAAGATGCCTGGTCAGGACCAATAACATCACAGACCCATCTTTTGCTTTTGTCGCGAATCTTGGGATACATAGGCGGAACACCAGACCAAATATAGTCGCCATATTTAATGCACGGACGTATGGTAGGTTTATAAATATGCAAGATGAATTATGACGAGAGAAATTGTTTAAACCAACAGTGAAAAATCTTTCTTAATAGAAACGTCGCAATTGATTCAATATAATCATTCAACTATATGTAGGCAAAAAGCATGAAAGCAAGAAGTCGCGAAGAATCGCTCACCTGGAGGTTAGCATCAGCCATGCTGATAGAGGGAAAACATCATTCGCTATGATCATTAAAGATCAGCAGTTTCGTTTAAGCAGTTTTTATCCGTTCGTCTCGGTATTTATCAATCCACCCACGAGGATCGAATGTGGCACAAGGCCGTTTTAATGTGTGTATCCCCGATCCCGCAGGCTCGGCCAAAAATATGGCTTTTCTGAACCCGCCAAGACAGGTTCAGGCCCTGTCAACCTCCCCGGACGAAACCTTGCCCTTCGGCAAAGCCTCGTCCGGGTTCCCTTCTGCTAATGTAGAGATTTCGACAGTCGCCAATCCGTTATCCGTTAGTCTCTTGTACGCGTGGTAGGTTCATTTTAAAATCCTTATCATTTCATTATTTTTATTCTAGGGGTCATACGGTTTCGGTTAAAAGAATTTCTTGCGCTAAATATCTTGTTTTCAATTTCCTTATTCCCTATACTAAATATGCTATAACTCCCGCATACTCTGGTGTTTTTAAAGTGTTTAGAATTTACCAGTCCCCTTTTTTTGAACTTTGATATTGGATTCTGTTCTCCTCAGTATTATATTTCTATTTCTATTTCATAGTTTTCTGCCAGAATATAAGTTGCAGTTAGTTTTCTTTAGGTGTAGAAGTGGGGGATCGGTCAGGGATAACCACCTTTCTGGTCACCGAGTTGAGACACACATTTTATTCACAGATGAACTTGTGTTGCAAACGTATGAAAGAATCGTATTATTCGCAGTAATATTAATACGCACCTCACTGAGGAGACGAGCAATCTCTGAAACAATGAAGACGTGAATGTAAGGCCCACGGTTCGGATGAGGAAACCTGGAGCCACGCACTCAAGCTGGGTGACAGTAATAGACCAAAATGCCTTGAAATTAGACTTAATCCTTAATATGAGAGATTAAGTCTTGTCTAATCGTTAATCGGCGCGACGATAGCATTACAAGAGTTTCTTTCCCCACTTTTTACACGGGCGCGAAAACCGGTCTCTGGTGATTGTAGCAAGCAGCCTCCTATGAATCATTCTACAAGCAGAGGTTATTAGATTTTTAATGAATGGTTATTAGCCTGAATGATCGACGTTTGAGTGACGGTTACATTTGCAAATTGTTTGCCTGTATCAGTCTCTGTGAAGATCAGTATGGTAGCATGAGTGCTTTTGGCATGAGTTAGTGAGTATGCGTTCACTGTCGTTTAATTTAAAACAAGAAGAAACGAAGAAAACAAGGATCAATGATCGATAGGAGGAAGAAAGATATGGCGAGAGATTAAGAGGAGCATTCATGGTGATCAGGAGATAAATAAAACACAGCCTGACAATTGAACAGAAAAACGTTATAACAAAAATAAAATAGCCAGTCAAGAAGAAAATATCAAATAAAAGTGATTTGCTATTAGTTTGATCTACTCCGACATCTGAAGAAGTAATTTTATAGATAAGCTGGTCAATAAAATATTGCATGCTCAAAAGTTCTGATTCATCGTTTACTACTAACGATCAGTAATAAATGGCTTCAGTGAAGATAACAAAACAGATATAAAGGCGCATGCGCTAACGTTTAAAAAATGACGCCATTTATTTCCGCTCGTTAGTAATTGATTGGTTGTTAATAATTCATATAACCATATGACTGTCTTCAAGTGCTTCGGTATATATGCTAACGGTTAAATCACACTTAAGACCTCTCTTCGATCGTCAAAATTAAGCCCCAGTCAGTACTTACATAGGGGCAACTTAGGAAATGTAATTAATAGCAAAGTTACAAAATTCTGCCATTCCCGACACCTCCTGTGTTTTACCATGTGACGAATTGAATCGTGTGAAGTCTGGCACCATTTAACGAGGCAGAAAGGGAAAGGAAAGAAAAGAAGAAAATGAAAGGCTAAGAACCGAATCGTGAGTGATAAGCAAGAACACACACACAGCTAAGAGACAATGGATAAAAGGATATTTTGATAAGTAACAAATGGCGAAAGAGTGTCATTACAATGACAGGGAAATTCTGAGTAAAAAGAAAGGGAAAGAAGGAAAGAATCAGATAAGTTTTGGCATCGGCTGTGTTATCTAAAGATATGAAAACAAACTATTGGTACGGGAAGACATCTTATTATCAACTACAGGCCGGCTGGCCAAAGAGAGAGAAAAGAAAATTCAAATGAAAATGTTATTTCGTTAAGTGACGAAAAACAGACAACTAAAAGAACTTGGACAGATATGAAAAATTAAAAAAACCACCCACGAGCATCCTTGGCCTGCGATAATAAAATTTTGTTATCAGGAATTTGTACCGAAGGAAATGAATGTGTTTTCTTTCTTTCTTCGAGGCGACAGACGGACTGGAACTTTGGAGATGTTCCTTTTTGAGACCATGTCAGGAGGACCACACATTCTGATGGTTAGCGATAAAATACCTGACGTAAACCACGTGTAGAACAAGAGTTATGACCGCCATTGTCATATTGTCCCGTTCGCGGCTGGAGAAATGATAAACCATTAAGGGGAAGAAAAGGGAAGAGATAATTTTTTTTTAAGCAAGATATTTTTTTTTCTTCCTGAAACAAAGCCGCAGATTCGTCCACGCCCGACTAAGACATCATTGGTCGAGTGGTGATCACGTGATGCACGAGGGAGGCTGTCGCCGCCCATCTGGAGGATGAGTAAGAGAGGTTGCCACGAAGATGTGGAGAGGGCAGTTCACGCCCCTCTGAAGTATGATGAGAAGGTGGGAGTGAGGAAAGGTTCCCAAAAGTGGAAAAAGGTGGAAATTCCTAACCAGAGAGGTGGATATGTATTTAGAATTATCGAGGAACCTCCCCGGCGCCGACAAACTCACCCCGGTTTTGGTCGGCGCCCATATAAACGAAGCCACAACGAGCAGAAATGAGTCGAGACCCAGCAATTCCCAGAGTCAGTCTCCGGTTGAGGCAAGCCTCGCAGATAGCTAACCAGGATTCGCGCACTTTCCGGACCCACATCTTCAAACCAAGAACAATTATTTTGAAGAGCGACTTAAATCCAGATCACCGAAATAAGTTTTTCTTTTGACTTTCCCCCAAAGACCTACCGAAACACCAACTTCTTAGAGAGCAGACGACTTGAAGTGTTAAAACTTGCCTTGCGGAAAACGACGTGTCACAATCCATAGAACGGGTCGGGAGATAGATGCAGTCTTATGTATCGAACAACTAGACATAAAGTTTGTTACCTTTTTCTTTGATACTTTGAACTTTTGAGTTTTCATTTTATTGCCTTTTATGCGTATTTTTGTGGTATCACCCCCGTTGGACTCGGTTTGCAGTACGGCCCCGATGACTGATTGGTTTCCTCTGCCTAGATCAAATTCACAACGTGGGTAGGCAGACTGGGAATCAAAGTAGGACGTCACAGTTGGTGCCGTGGTAGACTGTGATCGAACGACACGGTTGGCGCTGCGACCAGGGGACGACGTCACAGAGGAAAAACCAGACAGTCTTTTATTATTTTGACTTGTTTTTATCAATCGATCAAGGCTGTTCGATACTGAGAGTATATAAAATGTTGCGTAACCTTTGAAAGGATATATATATATATATATATATATATATATATATATATATATATATATATATATATATATATATGCGGACGCCATGATGTATCCGGTGATACATATAACCGTTTATAATACCACGTACATGTTACAATAGTGGAACTAAAATCTCTGATAAATGTCTAACTGATTAACCAAAATGTTCAGAATGAACAATTGTTTGGATCATATCGTGAAACAGTTCAGTGTCTCTCTCCCTGCCCATTTACTTTGTTGTACGTATGTTGCTTGCATACAATAAAAATGAAGTCAATACTTAACAGCATTGTCCAAATCATTCTCATACCCTCTCATCATAGATTTAATTGTCTATCTCGTTTAAACCAGTATCCTTATTCATCCCAGTCCCTCTCACATCGTCATTCTTTTTTAAAAGATTCTCCACAAAAAGGCCATACTTAAAGATTTAAAATGAATGTTCTTAAATGAAAAATCTTTCTTAAACCTTTATATCTAATTTGACGTCAATAGATTAAATTTAATATTTACAATAAGCAAAATACTTCTGTATTTCAAAACTTAATTTATATAGACTGGAAACGAATTCTTTCTTTCTTTTTTTTTTTTTTTTTTTTTTGCTAAAATAATTGATTAGCTCACTTATATAGTTGTCTTTCATCACAATTCAATTCTTTTTATTAAAGTATCTTCCATAAATAAAATATACTTTTCTGAAATCTTATTTGGAGAATATTAACTGAATTAAAGAATAATTGATATGATTTGAAATAAATATTATTTCAGTTTAAAATATCACAGAAATGATTTTTTTAACACGACCCCAGCTGTTTTTTTAACCGACAGTGGCCCTACTGACGTTGTTCCACAGCGACTTTATCTGGAAACCATGAGTGAAGAAAATGTGAACGCCATTTTTTTTAATTTTTAAATACTCAGTAATCTTAAAAATTTACGAAAATATTCTCCTTAATCTAATGTTGTATTGAATTTTAGAAATTTTGGATTTTTAAATTGACTATCGTCATTGATCTTAACTAATATAAATAACGAAGATCCTGACATTTTAGTTTCTCGAAATTTCGTAAAAGTAAATAACAGATGTAAAAAAAATATAGTTTTGCAAAAATTTTCTAAAAAGCAATATTTGAAAAATAATTCCATTCATTTGTGAATAAGACCTTCAAATTTCATTAAATTCCGATAATTATTTGATTTGGCAATTATTTTCAAATAATATATTTTGTTGGGCCGCAACAATGACGCTAAATTTCACATACTAATCTTTGGTCCACCAGCTGATGTAAATAAAAATGTTTTTAATCGAAATTTCTAATGTGCTCGAAAGGATAAAAAATTAATAAAATAATCAAATACTTCGGTCTTTCCTCTTAATAAAAATAAGTATTTTGACGAGAAAAAATTATCAAGTTTTCATCATGTTATCATTTTTTTTTTAAAAAACATCTTTGGAGAAAGCTATACCTATATAGGCATTTCATTATTTATCTCATTGGCATCTGTATCATTTTACATCTCATTACCTCTAACGTTCTTATTCCATCACGCCGAACGCCATTGTAAATGTCGTTTTCAATCATACATTTTACATTAAATGTTTTTGCACATATCTTTGTCTATCTCCATGCCCATTTACTTTGTTGTCCATATCAATCGCTTCCTATCTAATTGTTTATTGATCTGTTTTGTTCATGGCTATGGCTAACACGTACGAGTAAGTATTTGGTAAATGTCATATGTCCCACTTTGTCAAAAATAAAACAAATTTTTACATTTCGCTTCGAGCAGAAACTTCAGCATGAAATTTGAAATTGCTGTAGCGCACCCCGACAAAGGATATTCATATCGATCAATCAATCGATTGATACAAGCGGCGGTCGATGTTTTATATAACAATTTTATCCGAGTTTATTGGATTGTCCGCCAAAACCTCCCTGTTATCGATTTTCCAAGAAATCCGTTCGATGATTCATGATTATTTGTTTACCTTCCATTAGGGTCAGCATCATGCTTTTGCTAATTTCATGTAATTTACTTTTATTTTTTATTTATTTTTGATGGTGCTATTTTACAACATTTTGGCACTGCTATTCTCTGGGTTCCTTTGGTAAAAAATACCAAAAACCTCCCGTTAACCATTTTAGTTTCAAAGGTATCACAACTGAACAAGGGTCCATGCTATTCCAAGCCATTAAGTCACGTAAAGTGTCTGTTTTCTTGCTGTAAACCATTAATAAACGCATATTACTCCTTGTCTCATAAAACTGTAATGTTTTCCTTATACTTTAATATATTACAATCATTCTAGAATACACAAACATACATACGTACATACATACATACGTGTGTGTACGTGTGTGTTTGCAAGTTTCGTTAAAAACGTCAGAGAAGTTGCTGTGGTTGATTTTTTTATATAATTTCTCATGTGTTCGGATATATATATATATATATTTTTTTCTTTTCAAGACAAATTATTTAAAAATTGTACGAATGTTTTCCAAGCGCTTTGGGGCATAATTTTAGTGATAATCAAGGATGAATTTTATTTTAATTTTAACTTAACATATGCATTGTTTCATGTATGTACCTAGAGTCATAGGAATGTTTTATTTTCCAAACATGGACAGCACTTTGTGGCCATGTTTATAGTCGATATTATTGATTGTTGGCTTTTTCTTTTTTTAATGATGCTTCCATTATTTTTTAGCTTTTTGTACATGTCGATGATACATGTTGTAGTATATCCAATATAATTATTTACAAATTTAGATTGGTCAAGAACAGAGAGTAAGGGATTTGTAAATTCGTAAATAATATTGCTTGTCTCTAATTTGGATCTTGAAGGTGCATTGTTATTTTTGACGATGAGATTTTAAATATTTTATAATAAATAATCTATTTAACATTCTTGTCTTTGTCAACTAGAGTTGTGCATTTATTTTTACTGTTTCTAAGTGAGATTCGTTTTTCTTATCTATATCTATAATTCTCAAAATGTGTATATATGTATGTATGTATGTATGTGTGTGTGTGTGTGTGTGATTGGATATTATTTATACGTTTCTACATTTTTTTATCCGATTTCGATTATTTTTTTTTTATTTTTTATTTTTTTTGGCGGGGGATAGGTAATTCTTCAGTGCGGGTTTTGAGTTCAAATTGGCTGGAAAAAATTACAACCTTGAAAGTGAAAAATCGAAAAACCTGATTTTTTACACTTTGCGCGAAAATCAAAGACAAAATTTAATGTCTGTAAAAACAGCGTACAATCAATTTAGCAAATCTAACGCAAAAGATGCACAATGAAGAGACGGCCATATAGCATTAGCATAGGTGTTTTATGTCCGACTCTACGAAGCAACAGGCACGTAAAATAACATTTTTTTATGTTTTGGAGTGGGGTTTGATGATGCCTCAAGCAAGATAACTATTGTCAGGCACATCCTATTTTCGTCATTTTTCCAGTGAAACATCTGCTAAATTGTAGCGAGCCTAAAATAAGTAGTACAAATGCAAGACATCAGTGATGTGCACCGTTACCTCAACATTTACAACACCATTATGCCTGCATACGAGTAATCTCACTCATTCTACAACTCTATATGTACATTTGTCAAGTTTTGTTTGTTCATGTTCTCTCAGTTTCATTCGCGCAATACATTTCCTAATATTGCTTTTTCACACATGACCATCCGAGCCTAGTACATACTTGATTCACACCGGCACAAGTTGCTCATTGGTTGCTGCTGACCTTGATAATTAGTGCGTGTACGTGTGGCCATGCAACACGCGCTGTGTCATGCGCTGAGACACGCGCTGATGCACGCACATACGTATTACCTGCGGAATGCGATACCTGTTCGAGTTGCTCATTGGCGGCATGAAGGCTCTTTACAATCAACTGGCCGAAAACGACTGAAGATACAACAAAATCTGAAACCAATATAGCGGAATCGGCTGGATTCCTAATTTTCTATATTTAAAAGCTCGAAATCTTAAGTGTTTATTTTTTTATATGTGCATTGAGTACTTTTTAAAAAAACTGTTTCCTGCTCTAATGCAGCTCTGACCATTACCTTCTTCATTACACACGCACAAACACTCTCACGCAGACACATACAAACACACACACACACACACACATATATATATATATATATATGAAAATTTATATATATATATACATGAAAATTTAAGTATTAAGTTTTTGAAAAATAAAATTGTATTCAATCAGTACAGTGAAATAACAGTTTTTTGTAGACATTGCCTCATATTTTCCTTCAAAAATAATTAATTATTAAAATAATTTACATAATTATATATATTATTTTATCAAAAATAAAATAGTTTAAAAATGCGTAATTAAATTGTAATATTTTAATTTTACAATAACATATAGAGTTTATTAGTAAATAAAATAAATATACTATTTTACATCTTTATAAATAAAACTATTAATATAAATAATATGATTTAATCATGTTTGAAAACCCCTTTAAGAAAATCTTGACGCAGTTTTAGAATACAAGAAAATAAATAAAAAAATAAATAAAAATTCCAATTCTATTATTGTGTAGCAAATAAAAAAACCCACTAAAAACAACCCCTTAATACAAAAATTTGATTCCTCATTCCCCCACCAATTTAAGTATAGAATTCTATTTAATTTATAAATAAATCATCAGGACGAGGCGCGGTGGAGTAACGAATTGTGGATTTGGAGAGCCGAGTTCAAATTCCAGTCGAATCCATTACATTCACTTACGTACTATAACCCTTGGGAAAGGTAACAATCCTATTCTTCTCCCCCCCATCTATATATAAATAGCAGGACAGCCTTGGTATACTGCAGAAAGAAATGACAACTTACTGGGAAAAAATATCTGCATCGGCAGTCATGTATCGTAAGGTACATGATCTGCTATGCGTGTATCGGTTGAAAAAGAAAATGACCTTCAACTTATAAGATTTAGGTTTTAGTTTCGAAAGATGGTTATCCTGCGTCCCGATGAATACATATTTTTAAATAAATAATATATATATATATATATATATATATATATATATATATATATATATATATATATATATATATTAAAGAAAAAACAGACTACTTTAGGGTACCATTGTAATAATTTATTTCACCAGAGAATTTATTATTCTCTAGATCGTCAGACTTCACTTAAACTTTCAAAAAATGTAATTAAAATTTACACTTTTGAACGGCAGTATTAATCGTAAATAAGGTGACAGAGAGGGTAATGTGGGATCGTTTGAAAGACATGGTCGATATTAGGGAGAGAAAAGAGACCTTTAGTTTTTTTTTTTTTAATACAGTGTTTAATATCGAGCAGGAGGGGGTTAGGACTAGACATTGACCTATTTAATCGGTCAACTCAAGGGAATTGATATGGGGAAAAAAGAAAGAGAAAAAAGAAAAAGTGGGGAAGTAAAGAGATAAGAAATAAGAGATGGACGTAGGCGTCATATATTTATATATATATATATATATATATATATATATATATATATATATATATATATATATATGACGCAAAATCGTTGAACTTATGAAAAACCCTTATATCTCATTTGTGTTTTCTTCCTGGGATTTTGGGATTTTTATATGAACACATATGTATATAAATCTCAGAAATATTAATGATAACAAAGTTTAGAGAATATTGTTGTTATTATTATTATTATATTTCTGTATATTATGTTCCCTCCTTTATAACCTGTAGAGCCGGGTCCATACTATGGTCTTTAGGCCCTATAGGAAAATTGTAATTTAATTAATAGCACTTTTCTTAGCATATGTGATGTCCCTAGTATAGCGATCTTTTGGGCAACTTGTATGGTGATGTTACCTGGGACGCTATTAGTTCAAATGTCCATTCCTTTTCTCTCTAGACACCGGACTCCGTTTTTCTCAGTTTTCATCCCCCCATTCTCTTTTAATTTCGATTTCCGGGTATTTTGTATTTGGATAATTTCTCGATAATTTTCATGGGGATGCCTCTCTCAGATTGTACTGCTATCTAAATAAGCATAAACTTCCTTAATTTCTTGTTTTTATTATTATTATTATTTCCTGTTGTATACACATTTCCTTCCGAGTCCCCATCAGAGACATAAAGTCAAAAACGGCCTCATGACATTTTCCACTGATCATTTTTATAAAAAATAAAACAAAAGAAAACAAATTAAGATTTTTTGTACTTCTTTAAGGGACGGGCTACCAGAAAACCCTTCAATGTGTCTATCGTAACCATTCAACTCGAGGGCTTCAACTACAAATGGAATTATTGATATTATTATGTATTACATTCTTGAGATTTTCACTTCAAGATCCTTGTATTTTGATAGTTTTTCATCATCAAAAGTGCATTACAATCTGCCATGTCAATAAGAAAGCGCATCCTGTTCTTGTGGTCTTTGATCAGGATGTCTGGGCGATTAGCTTTGATTGTTCTCTCTATGTATATTATAAAGTCCCATAAAAGTGTTACAAGTCCTATCTCTAACCGGATTTGGATGACGTTCATACCAGTTTTTTTGTAGTTTCCTTCTCTCAAAAGTTGCATATTTTCCAGTGCAGATATTGGCCCACTCTATCATGCCGACTTTTATATTCAGTGGGTGACAACACCATGCAACCTGATACAAGATGGCCAATTGTTTCTGGATATTTATCACAGAATCTGTATTTGGATTCAACTCAATTTTTCAGTATGTGTCCTTGGTAATTTCTAGTTAGTAAGCATTGGTCATGTGCAGAAAAAAAGGAAGATTCTGTTTCAATTTCTAACCCTGATGAGTATGTAGTTTTCTACAGAATCTTATTTGGTACTAGCAGAGTATTGAGCCTGAATAGGCTTATCTTGCCATTGTTTTTTTTTTACATTTGGTACATTGCATTTGCTTTTGCTTTCTTTTTTTATGTTCTTTTCCGTTGCAGTATGTGTATTATGCTTAAATGCAATTAACCCATTTGAAATTCTCAATTGGATTTGTTGGTTTCCTTTACTACTGAATAGAGTTTCTTATTTCTTTCATGTTCTTTGACACAGATCATCATCCATTCTTCTCTCGTTTCCAGGTATCTTTCAAGACCGATTGTTGTGGTTTTGTCAGAAAATTCCAATTTAACTAATCCTCTACCTCCTTCTGATCTGCACACATACTGACAATCAACATCTACATGCGGTGGCAAGTGAGAAGCTTTTTTTCCTAATGGCATTTATTCGATTAATGTCACTTATGAAGGATGTTGAAACTTATTATTATAATCATTTGAGTATGTTATGTTTCCTGCTTTGTATTCTGTAGAGCCGGGTCCAAACTACGGTCCTTAGGCCATATAGGAGAATTGTCATTCATTCGATAGTACTTTACTTCGTACATGGGATGTTCCTATAAGGGCGATCTTCTGGGCAATTTGAATGTTCATGTTACCTGGGACACTTGTAGTAAAATTGTCCATTCCTTTTCTCACGAGGCCCAGAGCTCCGATTACTATTGGTACAGTCTGACTCTTCATTCCCCACATCCTGCTAATCCCGATCTCCAGGTCCTTGTATTTCGACAATTTCTCCATAATTTTTGGAGGGGTGTTTGTCTCAGATGGTACTTCTATGTCAATAAGCATACGCTTCCTGAATTTCTTCTCTTTTATGATAATAGCAGGTGTGTTGACATTATTTCCATGTCAGTCTGAATTGGCATGTCCCAGAGGATAGTTACATCGTTATTTTGCGTACCTGTGACTCGTTTGTTCTTATACCATCTCTCAGTGGTTTCGATTTTTTTTGCTTCTTGGACATCTTCCCGTCCACATATGTTGCTACTTGGTTATGTCTTTGGGTATATTCATTTTTTGCCAGTTCTGGACATGCTAAGATAATATGGTCGACAGTTTCATCATATGTTCCGCTGATTCTGCATTTCGAGTTACTTCCATCCTTGATTATGTGACAGTGATAGGATCTGTTGGTCCACATCTATTTCTATTTGCAATGCAATGCCTTCATCGGCCAGTTTTTTATTTGTTTTTGTTTTTTTGTAATTTCAATTGGCCAAATTGTTTTGCTTTATTATTATTATTATTATTATTATTATTATTATTATTATTATTATTATTATTATTATTATTAAATAAAATGATTGACCTTACTTGTTTGACAGAGGTAAACAATATTTCGACAGAATGTCTTCTTCAAGCTATATTTATAGAATTTTTTAATCAAAACAAATGTTTAAATATGACTTGAAGAAAACAGACCTTTTGTTTTATTATTATAATTTCAATAATAATAATAATTATTATTATTATTATTATTATTATTATTATTATTATTATTATTATTATTATTGTTTTCGTGCTGTTATTATTATTATTATTAAACCTGTAGATTCTGTTGCATATTCAGTGATCGCCTTAGTACCTTCGCCGTCCTGATATGGTTGCTGTAGCAAATAGTTTTAACCTAATGAAGTTGCTGGTCCACAACCTAACAGGTTTTGAATCCAGAGTTTTCTATCCTCTAGACTGGGTGCTAAGTCTAAACACATTTACCCTGATAGTAACCGTCTTACAGATAGAATAGATTGAATCATCAGTTCCCTTCTGATAAAATAAGTTAATCAAGTATTTAGATGGGTGACCTTTTGGGAACACCGAGTGAAGTAAACTTGGATATCGCTAACAGTGGTGCAAGCAGTGGTATAATGGATAAAGACTCAGAATAAAAGATCCGAGAGCCGAGTTGGAATTCCAGTCAGGTTCATTATCTTCACTTATTCGCAGATACCCTTGAGTAAGCTATGAGTCCACCTCTTCTTTCCCAGTCATTGGTTAAATAATAAAACTTGTATCTGAAAATTATAATTAAAAAAAAAACTGCTATTAAATTATTCACTAAATATTCAAAAAAGTGCTATTCTCAAAATCCCCAAAATATGTTTCGGCTTTAAATAACCTTCAAAAGATTGATACACCATAAAAATAACAATAGAAAATGATATTAACCACTGGATAAAAGGGGAAGTGATGGATTCATGCCTTTTTTTTTTGTTGTTCGAAAGCGAACGCAATGACCTCGGTGGAAATTTGAACCCAGTAAACCAATCTGCGACGATGACCAGCCATAAATCCGTGAGCATATCAGTTTGGTATCATACTGGGATGAGAGCGAGGTTTGTTGGCATGATTGGTCTCTAAACACAGGTCGCGTACATCAATGCAATCCACGGAATCATTAACACTTCTGCGAATTGTGCAACAGAGAATGGCATGAACGAACGGTGAGATCTGTGTACGCTTCCATTCCGAGACGTACTGTCGCAGTTTAAACAATGTAACCCCCCTCTTACAATATATACAATTTTCCTCTTGAAAACTCAGCATATGGCTTGGTTTAGTTGTGAAGGGAGAAAAACTTTGCACGATCATTTTTAAGCTTTCTAAAACCTTTTACTCATTATGTATCCTAGAAATATCAATTATCGCTGATGTTAATTATATATTCATTTTCTTGCTTTTTTTCTTTTTGTTGGTGATATTTTCAGTTCCTAGTATTCTCAGCATTTTCCTGCAGATCCACTTTTCTGTTGCTTCATCTTTTTCTTCATCTGCGATGAGATTGTCCTGTATCCACTTCCATGTAGAAGAATTACCGTAATTCCCCATGTATAATATGCATTTTTCTAAAAACCAATAAGCAAAATTAGGGGTGCGTATTATGCACAGCTACAGAAAAAAATCTTTAAATCTTGCCGTTTCATAGGTGGATTTCAGTTGCGAAATCTCTACTCACCAGAAACATAAGACAATTTGAAACTAACATTCGGCGATTGCGACCCCATAAGGATGTCAAATATAATTACATGTACTTAACAATACTTACATATGTAAAATAATGACTATCATAAAATTAATTAGAGTAATATTCTACATTTAAAACCATTTTTTAAAATAAAAGTAGGAAATGCTGGCCGTAATGAAATTGGAGAGGTACAATTTATAGGGTTTGATTACCAAACAAGTTGAACGTATTATTCGTGAGTAAAATCATTTTCCCTAAACTTTCAGCACAATTTTAGGTGTGCTTATTATGGATTAAGGCGTATTATACATGGGGAAATACGGTAATATTACAAAACAGTTGTGTACTCTTTTCTTTGTTTCTAAGGAAATTTTAGTGTTTCTTAATACTTTTTAGCTTCAGTTTGCGCTGTCACATCTTCGGACATCTGTTAAAACAATTCCTAAATATTTAAATTCTCATATTTGTTGTACTTTGGTTCCTCCAATTCGTAATTTGCGTCTTCGACCAATTATTTGGCTGGCAACCGTATGTTCTGCCTTTTGTATGATTAATTATCGAGAAATAAATTATTTTGAATACTCCTAAAGGAACAGCGAAATTAAAACAACATTTTTTAGAAGTAAAGATTGCTGTGATCGAGAAAATATAAATATATATATATATATATATATATATATATATATATATATATATATATATATATATATATATATATAAGTGAACATTGAAATCAACACTCAATAGCGACAGGCTGTTTCATGCTAGACGCAATCTTTAGAGTCTGTCGCCTCTGAGTGTCACTTTTATATTTATATTTACATACGTCCTATCTCTGATATTAATCACTTTATCCCATAAATACAGCACACCTAAAAACTATACTTCTACATATATAAAAATTGTACGTGTGTGCGTGCGCATGTGCCTGTGTGTATGTTCGTATATGTCACACGTCGTACTCATTGGTATTTTCATATATTTATTTCACACACAAAGAGACAGACAGACAGACACACACACACACACACATATATATATATATATATATATATATATATATATATATATATATATATATATATATATATATATGCAGTTTTTATATATATTATTAATATA
>OZ010579.1:80520912-80523412 GCA_963932145.1 Acanthosepion lycidas | reverse complement strand
TTAAAACAGCATGTCATATTCAAACACTGGCTGATTCTGTCTTGTTCCTTATGGATTAATGACATTGGACAATGAAGCCAACTACCTCGAACTAAGCCATAAAAAGCTGCTTCAGTTGATGTTTGCTTGAGAAAAGAATATAACGTCTTAATTCAAACTACCATAAACAATAATGCAGACATTAAAGAAATATTAGGTTGGTGCAAAAATAATTTCGTTTTCTCACATGTTAGAAAACGAAATTATTTTTGCACCAACCTAATATTAGGTTGGTGCAAAAATAATGACGTGATAATGTCGTTTTTTGACGTTACAAAATACGTCAAAATACGACATCATTACATCATTATTTTTGCACCAACCTAATACATCTAGATAGACAACTCTGAACCTCAAATTAATGACGTCCTGCGTATGACGATAAACTGCATTCGCGTCCTGGGTAAGACTGTTTTTTAGTTTGGTTTGTTTTAAGGTATATCAACCTCAATGGGTTATTTAATACCGACAACATTTTTATTACTGGTAATATTTTTTTTCAGAAACTGTATAGCAGGTAATATCTTTTCCCCAATAATGTATACCTGGTATTATTTTTTTTTTAAAGTAGAGACAGTAATAATGTATTTTAATATATTTTTACAAAGTATTTCTGGTATTAAAACCTATTTTTATATTTTTATAGTGTGGGGGTTAACTATTTGCCCATAGCTGGGATTCTTACAGGTGCTACCACCCTGGTTCAGGGTAGGTTTTGGAACAACATTTATTAAGAGGTGGTCCCACGCTCATCAAAACCTCCCGATTTGAGGCCTTGGTGTCGGATGTACTTTATCGTCTTACCCAGGACGCAAAGGCAGTTTATCGTCATACTCAGAAGGGTTGGGATAAACTACATCTGACAGCAAGGTCTCTGGTCAGGAGGTTTTGATGAGCGTGGAACCACCTTTTAACTGCTGGTATTCCCAGGTCCACCTTGACCTAGGATGGTAGCACCTGTTAGGGTCCCAGCTATGGGCACATAATTAACCCCTTAACTGTGGTCAAAACACTATGAAAGTGTATAAATAGGTTTTAATACCAGCAATACCTTTTTGTAAAATATTATTACCAACAATAAATATTTAAAGAAAAAAAAATATATCACGGGCAATACATTATTAACAGCAATACATTTTTGACAAAAAAAAATTGCCAGCATTATATTTTTGAAAAAAAATATTACCAGCAATACAATTTTGGGAAAAAGTATTACCAGAGATAAAAATCTTGTCGGCATTAAATAATTCATTGATGTTGATGTACCGTAAAACAAACCAAACTAAACCAATCAAATTGATGGGAACCCAGCCACTCACTGCTGCGGTCCGTGCGGGTCTCAAAATTACCTGATGATACTCACGGAACTTTTATTTTGTAAAACAGAAATGTAATTCTATATCACCGAAGGTGAGAGATTTTAAAGATTAATCCGGTCACTCTATCACAATAGATAAAAAGGATCAATTTACTGAGTGCATAATTACAGTTAAAATCTTGTCAATGCAAGCGGTCTAAGTCCACATATTAAAGGATTTAATTTAGGCCATTAAAACGGAAATAATTTGAAAAATAAATGAAAAATATTACATGGTATAATGTTACATATTATCATGAATTACTCTAGACATTAACGTCAAAATATAATACAATCGTTTTATCAAATAATGACAACGCCTGAAGAAAGTCTTGCTGTAACACTTGGAAATTAAAAGTATTTAAAATTATATGCGTATATAATTTATATTTCATTTATTGGACGATACGAATATTTGAGTAGACGATCAGAGGGGGCACAATGTCGGGGACACACTTACCTTTAATAAGTTTTCTCGAATGTTCAAGCCGGTAGAAGAAATAAAATACAGTTTAAAATAAACGGAGGGTCTACTCAAATATGGTTATCCACAAAAAATAACGTTTGAAATAATAAAAATATATCGAATTGATAAATAAAAATTACAAAAATGAATACACCCCATATATATATATATATATATATATATATATATATATATATATATATATATATATATATATATATATGTATATATATATAATTGCTTTTTTAATAATTATTTTTTATATTTTCTTATATAATCATCGCAACACCGAAATTTCCATGTTTCAAAATTAAAACTTCAATTTAAATTCAATCATACAAATTAAACTTAAAATACAAAGTTCCTTTCCATTATCAAGCGATGTGCTAAGAATAACTTTTGAGAAATTGATTCAATTTATTTGAAAGTTCAGAAAAATTTGATTGATATTTTGTGATGTTGGCGTTACCGAAAACTCCATCTTTACTTCTTTTTTTTTATTTTAGGGGTGTTAAAATTTACCTAATTTCGAAAACGCATGTATCTAATATATTGTAGATATCAATTCGGTCACTCCGGGTGGGCGTAGACGTGTATTGGTACAAACTTTCTTTTTTCCAAGCAGAAATTTGCGGTAG
>OZ010579.1:80508412-80515912 GCA_963932145.1 Acanthosepion lycidas | reverse complement strand
ACTGAGCGAGTTTCATATAACCCCGTCTTTGGTATTGGGCATCATCACTAAATTAGATTCACGTAAGGCTAGCAGTAGAGACGGGATAGCGATTTTCCTAAAGAAATGTGCCCCTGACTTCTTTTCCAGCTTGTTGTAAATCTTCATCTATTGTTTCTGTCTTTAAGAACTCTGGAGACACTTCTGAACCCTCTAACTACCGTTCTGTCAGTCTCCTACCACTCTTCAGCAAAGTCTTCGAAGCTTTAATCAACGCAGAAGCACCATATATCCCATCATCTCATCTCTGACACGCAATATGGTTTCCGCTTTGCCTGTTCTACAGCTGATGTGCTCACGGCCATAACTGAAATTGTTTACCAAGCACTTCACACTAACGGAGAAGTTCGTGTCGTGGCTCTAGATATCTCTAAAGCGTTTGATAGGGCTTAGAATGCCGGCCTCCTTCGAAAGCTTCAGGGATACAGAATTTCAGGTCGATTACTTGACTTAATACGATCATTACTGTCAAAGCGTGTAATGAAGTTCGTCCTTCACGGATTCTCCTCCAGCTCCTTTCCCACGAATGCAGGTGTTCCCCAAGGCTCTATCCTAGGCCCTACTCTGTTATCTTCATTAACATTCCTTCCAATGCCATCAGTTCCCAAGAAGGCATCTATGCAGACGACGCTACTATTTACTCCTGCCTGAAAAGCAAATCTGGTATAACTGACAAAACTAACCTAGCTGTTTGTTTCGAAAAGAACCTCCAATCGGTTGTGGACTGGGGCAGGAAGTGGCTGGTTAACTTTAATGCCTCAAAAACAAAACTACTCTCTATTACTCACTACAGGGAACCATCACTGCCACCCATTAGAATGTCTGATGCTCAACTCTGTGATTGCTTGATCTCACAATGTACGCTGACCTGAGATGAACAAATATAGTGAATCAATAGCTTCATCCACTGTAAGGAAAGTTGGTTCCCTGTATTGCGTCAGAATCTTTTTCTCGCCCGAGTCTATCCTTCAAATCTGTAAATCAACCATTCGCGATGGCAAGGAATACTGCGGCCATATATGGTCTGGTGACCCCGCTGTTTGTCTTAAGGTCTTCGATAAGATCCAGAGAAGGATAAGCAATGTGATTGGTCTTGATCTGGCATCTCGTCTTCAGTGGCTCTCTCAAAGGCTTTCCTCTGTCTTTTCTACAAACACTTTCAAGGAATCTGCTACGACGAGCTACTTTCTGTAGTTCCCAGACTGTATGAATTTAAACGTGCAACTAGGCTGGCATGTCGGTCCCACACTTTCACTGTCGGAACAGTTAAATGTAGTCGTCTCTTCTACTCCAATAGCTTTACATCTCGCATTTCCCTTCCTATTCCCTGATAGTTATAATGTCCAACAATTCAAAATGTAATGCCAATCGACATCTCAAAAATACCGTTATCTATTCCCTGTTCTTCTCTTCATCCTTTCTTCTATCACGCTTTTTTACTCTTGCTCCAACTTTCTGTAACCCCTTACGTACTAGTGGCATCCTTCATTGCTTGGTGTGAAATGCTTAAAAAAGTATATATATATATATATATATATATATATATATATATATATATATATAGTCACATCAAAATGTACTCACTCTTTAAATCACAGTAAATGAGTTTATTATCAAGCTTAATTTAAAAAGTAAAGAAATATTGTATTTTTTGTGGACTTACAAAGTAGTTTCATGCCTGAAATTTCATATTAAATTGGATTAAATCCATTGAATTTGAGAAAAGAAAAAATGAAATAAATACGAAGCCAAAAATATATATTTCTGGGAAACGTCATATATATATATATATATATATATATATATATATATATATATATATATATATATTGTGTGTGTATTTAGGCAGCATCTTTTCATTCATACACGTTTCATTAAATAATATAGACAAGTGTTGTCTATTTATTTTATGTAAATTTTTTTCGTAACTTCTGATAAGTTTAATAACATTATCGTTGAAAGAAGAAAGAAATTCCCAGTAGTGATTCATATTTTTTTAATACAATCTAAGCTTTCGGCTTACATAAGCCATTATCAAAGATGTCAATTACAACATATTAAACAATATACGGGCACGACAGTGATGATAGTCTGTCAATGTTTACATAGAAGATTTCTAAGCAACGATAAACACGCGCATATAAGACGCTAGAAGCGAAAATCGCACCGCATCTCATGACGTCACACATGACCACACGAGAGTGAATTGTAGAAGTATGAATCGAAAGCTGTTGGTATAAACCAATGGCTTCTGTTAACAATTATAGACATTTAAGAATATTTGTAGAGATGCCATAATTGATTTTGTTTAGGTTGGGTTTCAACTGTTTGATGTATAATCCTTCAAGGATTTTTAGTTTTTGTCTATTGTTTTCATGTCGAAGTATAATTGTGTTTTCGACAAGTATTTTACGGAATTGTGTGTGCGGGCAGGCATGTTGTTTTAAATGCCTAAAAATGTTAGAGTTTTCATTCAAATGTAGTGTCAAGCATCGTGAAAGCAAGTTTGTGGTGTGACCAACATAAATATTATTTAATTCGTTGGAGATACACTCTCCCAAAGGGCACTTGAATTTATAAACTATGTTGGTTTTTTGCAAATCGCTAACCGGGGGAGAAGAATTATTGCGAAGAATTAAGTTGAATATACTAGATTTAGTGTACTATATGATTAATTTAATTTTTTTGCTAGGATCGGTAGTTGATATATTAGAATATACTAAAATGTTTAGTATATTTTCATCTTGTTCATAATTGAAAATATAATAAAAATGTTATATATATATATATATATATATATATATATATATATATATATATATGTGTGTGTGTGTGTGTGTGTGTGTGTGTGTGTGTGTGTGTGTGCGTCAATGTGTGCGCGCCTTTACTATAAATATTTTCAGGTTAATTCATCTGATGAGCTTCTCTCTTTGGTACATACACTTTATGAATTGAATCTTACTACTAGAATCCCGACAAGGTCGCATCAGCTTATAGATGAAATGGCTAGATGTAACCGTAAGTTCTATGTTAATAGTTTCTTTTTCGCACTTCATATTTGTGGAACTCTTTTACGCCCACATGTTTTCCAGTCAACTTTGATCTTCAAAAATTTTAAATCAACGTCAAATGTTATCTCGTGTTTCTTAATTTCTATTTTTTTTTATTGTTCTCTGTCCTTAACAATGTTCTTTTTATATTTTCTTACACCCAATTAAATTTTGCAGATTAGTGGCTTTATTGCCTTACTTGGTGTGAACTGATTAATCACATTTAGTGTAATAAGAGATTATGATTTCTCACTGATATAATTTATACGATTCTAACATAAATCTTTCTATTTTTTACTCTCTCTCTTCCCCCTCCCCCTCTCTCTCTATCTCTCTCTCTCTTTCTTTCTTTCTGCAAAAATAAGGCAATTGATCTAACCAGCTGTTTCCAATTATTATTGCCCGGTCGACATCTAAGACGCATTAATTTGGTCAGGCCCCCCAAAATCTATGCAAAATTTTAAGAGACAAAATTTCGTTAAAAAAAAAAAGTGTACTGAACTGATATGTTTTATCGTTCCTCCAATATGACAGTGAACACTGGGAAATCTTCTCACAGATGTAGAAATGACATGAGGGAAATGTGGTTCTACAGAAGGCGGCTGACTGTATCAAGAACTGAGCATGTGAGCAATGACGACGTTTTAAAGAAAAGGGGCGCATAACGAGGAAAGACTTAGAAAATCTGATACTCACAGGACATATTGCAGTTACGAAGGAGATAGGAAAACAGCGTATAACCTCCCTAAAGATCTTGTATAAATGGATAGCAGTATAGTATTTAGAAAATATGGCAAAAAAATGACAAATTTTACTAAGAACTACAAAGGATATTGTGGAGGGCCACGATCGCTAACGTCTTCAATTGTCACAGCATATAGAAGAAGAATTTCGTCAGTGCTCTCTTCCTTTTACATATTTTTCGACATCTGTTGCGGCGTACCAATGATAAGGCATTTTTACGAAGAGAATTCGCTTCGTGGCAGCGGACATGAATGTACTGTGTGGTCCGAATGTCTTGTCACCACTACCAGTATTGTTCTCTTTGGAGAAACTGATTTGCCGGGTCTTGCAATAAAATCATGTTGCACACCCTCCATGCTCTTGCCAGAATGCACACGATCATATGCCCATACACTTGTATGCAGCCACTCGTCCAAACTTTAGGAGCTCGTGTCAGCGATCTGAAATAGAAAATTGCATTCTCTAGGGATGACAAGTCTTTCGGACCACACTGTAGTTTTATATTTTCTCAAGGGCGTCATTTTAGCGGCTTGCTGAGGATCGTAATAATCAATGTTCAGTAAATATCAATAAGATTTTTTTTGACGGTCAGGCTGGTTGATATTTCTTGGTCGCGTTTCCTCTGGAATCAAAGGATATGACATTTCCAGTCTTTAAAATCGTTTGCTCTCTCGACATGCAATTCGTCAATTTTGACTTTTGACCTTTTCGCCTTGCTCTTCTATGTTTCACTGTGATTCTCTTTTCTATTTGCATTTTGTTTTTAAGGAGTTTTTCGGATTTCATAGCTTCTTTCTTTTTTTTTTTCTTTTTAGAATTTCTACTTCGTCCGCCACTTTTTTTCAAGTTTTTTTTTTTTCCTTTTTTCTTATATTTTTTTCCAACTTGCATCCTTTTCAAATCAACTTTTTATTCTCTTTCTCATTGATTTATTTTTTCTTTCAGAATCAAATTTCTTTCTTTCGTTGTATATGAGAATTCTAAGTCAATTTTCTCCGCTATTTCCTTTGTAAATTTGTCATATTTTTACCCAAGGTTTTTTCTTTCTTTCTTTCTTTCTTTCTTTCTTTCTTTCTTTCTTTCTTTATTTATTTATTTATTTATTTATTATACTGTTTTCTGAGTGTCTCATACAGATCACTCCAGTTTCTTTCTTTCTTTTCTTATTCAATATTCTAGGTTTCTCATACGGATTCTCCATTTTATCTTTCTTTCTTTCTTTCTTTCTTTCTTTGAATATTTTGCTTTCTAATGACAATTGTTTCTCAGTTTCTAATGCAAATCTTCCAATTAGTTTTCCCTCGTTCTTTCTTTCTTTATCTCTTTTTTATCTCTTTTTTATCTCTTTTTTATCTCTTTCTTTTCAGTACAAAGCTTTTGAGTATTAGGTTGGTGCAAAAATAATGACGTAATGATGTCGTTTTTTAATCTTAAAAATAGGTCAAAAAACGACATTATCGCGTCATTATTTTTGCACCAACCTAATAGAATTAGTTTTCTTATACACTTCTTCCTTTTTCGTTTCTTTCTCTATTAGCTTCCTACTTCCTTCATTTCTTTTCTTCTTTCTTTCTTTCTTTAATGTTTTGCTTTCTAATATAAGTATTTTTCCGTTTCAAATGCAAAGCTTACAATTAATTTTCTCCCATTCTTTTTTCTTTTCTTTTCAGTATAAAGATTTCTGTAATTTTTGTTTGTTTATTTATTTGTTTGTTTCTTCAGTTTCTTTCATTTCCTACCGAATATTCTCCCACTAATACAATTAATCATTTTCTCATTCTTTTTTCCAGTAAAATACTTTCGTTTACGCATTTTTCATCCTCCTTTCTTCCTTTTTCTTTCTTTCTTTCTTTCTTTCTTTTTCTTTCTTTCTTCCTTCCTTCCTTCCTTCCTTTCTTTCTTTCTTTCTTTCTTCCTTCCTTCCATTCTTTCTTTCTTTCTTTCTTTCTTTCTTTCTTCCTTCCTTCCTTTTTCTTTCTTTCTTTCTTCCTTCCTTCCTTCCATTCTTTCTTTCTTCCTTTCTTTCTTTCTTTCTTCCTTTCTTTCTTTCTTTCTTTCTTTCTTCCATTCTTTCTTTCTTCCTTTCTTTCTTTCTTTCTTTCTTTCTTTCTTTCTTTCTTCCTTTCTTTCTTTCTTTCTTTCTTCCTTTCTTTTTTTTTCTTTCTTTCTTTCTTTCTTTCTTTCTTTCTAATAATAATAGGCTTTCTTTCATCGATGTGTCTCACCACTTAGTGATTTTTATCTACATTTGAAATGATATTTTTATATAGTTCTCAATAATTTTTAATTTTATTGACATTTTGAAATACATTTAGGAAACATAAAATTTAAACAATTTTAAAAAGACGGCCTCGAAAATATGATTTCTTGAAATTTTAAAAAAACAACCAACATAATTTTCGCAAACATTAAATCGTAGAGTTTGAAAATTATCGCCAGCCAATTATAATATTTACTTGCATATCCACTTAAGAAATCATTATTTATGGCTTATAAAATTTAAATACTCACAAAGTTCAATATGATTAATTAGAATGCAACAAAACACTTAGAAAGATGACAAGAACCATTTAGACAAAAAAATAATGAAGACAAACAATAATTTCCATTCGATATTTCTGTTGATTTTATTTACATTTATATAAATAGTGTTTAGCAAAATAAAGAAATTGTTCAGAAAGTTATTACGTATTTCACCGCTACAAATTACTATTCAATCAATCAAGGCTGAAATACTGGTTGTTTCATTTGTTTTTGTTTTTTGTTTTGTTTTTTTGGGGGATTTTTTACGGCTTATCGACACTTTTTGAGTTATTTAAAGCCGAATCATTTTAGGGGATTGTAAGAATAATTATTATTTTACGAAGAAAATTGGCATTATCATTTTTTTTTACTTTTGATAAGTATCGATTTCTCCGGGTAAATTTGGACTATTTAACCCATAGCTGAAAGAGAATGTGATGAATTCAATTCTTTCCCAAGGGTCTTTGTGAGTAAGCGAATTTAGCGAATTCAACTATAAAATTTAACTCGACTCTTCATTTCATTTCGGACCGCTACGCATTACGCCACCTGCAAATCCCAAGGCAAAACCAACTAACTGCGCCTTCTTTGTTTCACGTTTTCTACTGAATTGAGCCTGAAAAACTACATTGAATCAATAGCTCCATCTACCACAAGATAGGTTAGTTCTCTGCGTCGAGCCAAAATGTTTTTCTTGTCTGAGACCAGCCTTCAAATCTACAAATCTACCATTCGCCCATACATGGAATACTGTTGCCATATATTGTCTGGTATCCAAGCTGTTCTTCTCGAGGTTCTCGACAAAAGACGGATATGCAACGTGATCGGACCTAACATAGCGTCTTGACTCCAGTCACATTCTCACTGACGTCATGTGGCTTTCCTCTGTCTTTTTTATAAATATTTTCATGGTATCTGCTCTGACAAGCTATTTTCACTGGTGGCCCGACTGCATGACTTTAAACGTGTTACTAGGTTGGCATCTAGATCTTACACTTTTACTGTCGAAATAGTTAAATGTAACCGCCTCATCTACTCCAACAGCTTCTCCTCTTGCACTTCCCAACTGTGGAATTCCCTTCCTACTACTTGCTTCCCTAATAACTATAATCTTCAAAAATTTAAATGTAATGTCAATTGACAT
>OZ010579.1:80443412-80503412 GCA_963932145.1 Acanthosepion lycidas | reverse complement strand
TGTATTCAGTTATTCAATTTATTATTAGTAAATATAGTTTGCACTTAATAATAATATCCTCTCAAAGTTTCGAACCAATAGAGAATTTTAAAAGATTTAAAACTTAAATTATTAACAATTTATTTACTTAATTTTTTCTAATAAAAGTAAATTGAAGAATTCTTGTAAAAATTCATTATTCGTCAAAAAATATTTTCTCAAATAAAAGCAATTAAAAGATTTTCTAATTAGATAATGTCATAGTTTTATTGCACTTTTTACGATTCAGAGATTTTCGGTAAATGGTGTTTTAACAAAATAATAAATAAATACGAAGAGGGGGAGATTTTTCTTAAAATCTGATAAAATTAACAGATTTAAAAAAAAATATTTCCATCGAGATTTTCTAAAACAAGACACACAAATAACTTCATTCGTTTGTAAATAAGTCTTGAAAGTCACATTAAAATTATAAAGTTATTTGATCTTTGCAAGAATTTACAGAACAAAGCGTTTTTAACGCCAAAATGACGCTAAAATTTCCATTCCAAATATTTGGCCCACTCGCTGACGCAAGAACAATCAGATTTTATCCCCCAAAATTTCGAACGCGCTAGAAAATATTAAAAAAAAAATCAATAAAATAATCAAAAAATACTTTGGTCTTCCCTCTTAATAACATAAATATTTTGACGATAAAAGAGTGTTTTTATTAAGTTTGGAGCCTTTATTTCGTAATGGTATGCACTTTCTAATGAATTTTTGGAAGTACATAAACACACACACACACACACGCCTACGCGCGCACACACACGCACACACACACACATATATAAATATATATATATATATATTTTGTTTTTTTTTTTTTTTTTTTTTTTTGAAGTAAAGTCTGATGATCCGCAGTCCTTTTAAAAAGGCTGTGGTGAAATAATTTATTACATGGAACCTTAAAGTGGTCTGTTTTTATTTAAATTATTTGCTCTGGATTCATGTTGAGCTCTCTGGATTATATCCTCCTTAGGTTTACCCATACGGATTAATTGTTTTTCATAAACTATATATATATATATATATATATATATATATATATGTGTGTGTGTGTGTGTGTGTGTTTGTGTGTGTGTGTGTGTGTGTGTGTTGAATATCAAATGTAGATCATATATGTATAGGGATCCGACATGATGATAAAATAAAACGTGTCTCAATCTAACATGCTTCTCTTTTATTAGGGCTTCGTCAGAGATCGAGAATAGAAATAATAGTACGTTATGATTTTGCTTAGTTCTTATTGGTCTTATACGTGTCACGTGTATAAGCGCAATAGATAATATATAAATATGTACGAGGATAATGTTGGACGTTAATATGTGTGATATTGTAAGAGTGTATCAGTAAAGAAGCGCTTGTGTGTCTAGGTGTATGTTGGACAGTAACGTTAATTTATGTAATTATATAATTATTATTATATTATTAAAATGTGTGCGTGCGGAATGTCTATAGATTTCAACCTCGTAAATGTCAGTGAAATGTAACGATATGTCGCAATAATTTTGTCTATGGTTAGATTTAATATTCTCTTGTATGTGGTGGATGTCTGTGGTCGTCAACTCTGTGTTGGTCGGGAAACGATGTAAGATATTTAAATAATCTAGTTTAGGTTGGATTTAACATTAAAGGATTTTCCATGCGTATTTTAGAAAAAGATTTGTAATTTTTTACTATTTTATGTATTAGATAAGCGTAAATTAGATTCACGAGTAATAATCTAGAGAAAGATGGTGATGTGATGTAATGTTTTAAGCGAGTGTTTATAGTTAGTAGTAATGTTATAAATATATTTTCAAAATATTTCTCCTAAATGTTTTTGTCCTTTTTTTAATTAGGTTGGCATTAGTGAAATCAAAGTTATGTCCCACCTCGTTTCGATGAAAGACGGCGGAGTTAGAATGTCTGTCTAAACGCAAGTCTCTCTTGCGTTCGTAGATCCGGGTTTTTAGATTATGTGATATCTCTCATACCTATATGTTTTTGCACTGAAGACACTTTATCTGATAAATTCTAGCATTTTGAAATGTTTTTGTTTTTTTTCCTGATTGTATCCCCGGTTGTCTTGGAGGTGTTGATAACGATCTCAGCGTTAGGGATT
Source organism: Acanthosepion lycidas (assembly GCA_963932145.1). Classification (NCBI taxonomy): domain Eukaryota; kingdom Metazoa; phylum Mollusca; class Cephalopoda; order Sepiida; family Sepiidae; genus Acanthosepion; species Acanthosepion lycidas. Next base: position 80,501,284 of record OZ010579.1, on the reverse strand, counting down.
GCTAATTCCGTTGCGAGTTTAGACGAAAGGGTGTTGGAGGGCGAAGTTATGAATGATTTCGCAATTTCATCAGCACATGTGATCCAAAAGCTTAATAAAAATATCCAAATATTGTACAATTTTTTTCTTTATTTTTACCAGAAATTGAAGTAAACATTCGAACATTAGATCGGTTCATGATCAGACATAATAGACATTCATTGTCTGTTATATTTGATAATATATGTCTAAATAATGACATGCTTCCCAAATACATACACACACACATACATATATATATATATATATATATATATATATATATATATAATTTCACAGATTTAACCTGTAGAATAAGACAGTATGTATAAAAATAAAGGACAATAGGAAAATTGTATTATTTCCTGACGCGTTAAAAACGAAATGAATTTATTAAAAACAAAGTAACGATTAAAAACAAACAAAATGTCCTTAGCAACTCGAAGAATTTAGAAAATACTATTGTATTCATATTGTCAACTGAAAAGTGCTATCACGTCTAGAAATTTTTTTTTTTTTGTTTGTTGGGTTGACGGATTTAACCATTTTCTATTGATTTCTTGATACAGTTGTGTACGTTCGCTTTGAAGAGTAGTAATTCTGCTAAGAAAGGTGATATTGGGAAAAAGCCTGGTCGTAGATTAATATTTGGATAATATTCAATGGCGGCACTCTCGAGGATATAATGGAGAAATAAGCAGAAATTTTCAAAAAATCTCATCTTTGAGCACAAAAGGGACCTCACAAAAACAATTTAGCTAATGCACTAGGCCATACATAGAAATAAATTCAACCACAATTGTGATTTTAAAAATGTTACACTCATAAAAAAGAAAATAACTCATTCAGGAGGAAAATCCTCGAGAGTGCCGCCACTGAATATTATCCAAATATTAATCTACTAATACAGCTATCCCATTGTCTTTTTCCTTTATATATATATATATATATATATATATATATATATATATATATATATATATATATATATATTGCTTTTCTGCAGATGAAACGCATTTTTAAACAAATATAGCTAAGATTCTATTATGATAATTGCACTGCTGAAATTGGCAATTATGAGATTTGATTGATTTACAGTGATAGAAACTTCCTCAAATGCACTATCATTCAGGTGTCTTATAGGCAAGCATATACTCGCTTTATAATTGAGAACTAACTACATTATAAAGAAAAAGTATAAATAATCAAATAAAAGTGATTGTATAGAAAGATTATTCATTAACTCATCCCTCTAAGTCATCCTTTTTGCTCGCTAGGAAGCAGCCACGCTCTCGGAGGTCTTTAGTGATGGCCGTCACTTTCAAGATGGCTACCGTTAATGAGTCATTTAGAACGAGAAATCGGTGATGTGAGTTCCAGTCCCAGTTGGTTTCCTCATCTTGATTTGCACAAAAATAACCTTTTCTGAATGTAGGAATCCTTCTCCTCCCCAGCTATGGGCTAAATAGTCGAACTTCTATGTGGAAAAATCATTGTTATTCTAAAACTAAAGTAATGCACTATTCACTCACAAAAAGAAAAAAGACGAATTATCATTAGATTCCGAAATATTTTTTCGGCATTCAGTGACCCACAAAATGTTGATAAGCCGTGAAAAAATAATCAATCAATAATTAAAGAATGCCTTGTTTAGTGCGGCTGTTGGTTACTTTCCCAGCGATATAAGTTTCATATATCGAAATGCAGGGAATTCAAACAGATTGAGCATCGATGGCCTGCTGGGAAAGGTACGTCCAACCCTGCAGCACATCGATATAAGTAGAAATATTGATCCTGAGCCGCTACGAGCAAAGTGGGATGTCATGTTTGGTCATCATTGGTCATAACCTCCTGAAACGCCGCAGGTGAAGCGAATTCTGTGCGCATCACAATAGGTATATTTGGGGGATTTGCGCGGGGGTCACTGATATTACTGCTGTTCAAATGGTCACTTACAAAAAACCTGAGCTAGCTATGGTAGTTGAGCATAAGGTTATTACTTTTAATTTTTTTGCAAGATATGAGAAGATAGTTTATTAATTTTCCTGAGATATATGGAGTCAGCTATATATTAGAAATGGCGACATGACATGTATTTTTTTTTTGTTTTTATATTCCGTAAAAATATGATAATACCTTGCTTCCAATGAGTACGGCCCATATATAATATATAAATAATATATATATATATATAAATTATACACACACACATATACATATATATAGATATATGCATACATATTATATATATTGTCATGCACAGACAGATTGTTTCCCTGTGTCACAGCACATCAGCGTGGCAAGGCATACGATTGCTTCAAGTCGAGACCGAAATTTGACCCATTTGGCATCATTCGGAGATTTTAACCCCTAGGCTATCGGCGCCTGACAAAGAGAAAGGTTAGTTTTTATGTATTTATTTTTTTCATAAACACTCCAGTGACCAAAGAATCTCAATCTGTTGGGAGAGTTTTGCATTATCAGCAGTAATAGTAACTGTTAACAAATTCGCCCCCCGCCACAGTGCTAGACCGAATTATTTATTTTTCCTGGAGCTAATGTCGTCATACATAGAATATATATATGATATTATATATTTATATATTGACCACTGATATTATATATATATATATATATATATATATATATATATATATATATATATATATATATATATATATACAAAGATAGATAGATAGATAGATATGGTGTGTGTATGTGCATGTATATATATATATATATATATATATATATATATATATATATATATATATATATGGTGTGTGTATGTCACCACGAAATGTATATTAAATGTATTAGACATCCGACAACATTCATATTTCCCCGTTCCACTCACCTCTAGTTAAAAAAAACCTCTCTGTTAAGTTTTAATCTCCCACCTTCTCTCGTCTGTTACCCCTCTCTTTAGCTCTAACATTCGTCCCACACTCTCATACTTACACTATCTCTAAATTCTATTTTTATTTCCGGAGTTGTTCTCTTCTGTGTTCTTTTTGAATTTGTAGGTCTGATGAATTGGATCGTATTTACGATTCCAATGCAATAAATTATGACCATGGAATATTAGTGTTTAAGCCTTTTTATTTTATCCTTACTCTGTCGTAGACATTGAGTTCTACCTGGATTCTATCCTCTCGAAATTTTTTATTCAAAAAATATACATGTACGTGTATGCACCTATGTGTATATATATTTATATATTTTGCATATATGTGTATATTTACCACTAATATTATATATATATATATATATATATATATATATATATATATATATATATATATATATATTTCAGGCATGTCTGATTGATTAAGTTACAAACGCTATGTCACATTCACGAATATTTCTTGCAATGAAATGTGACAAGAAATGCACTGTAACAGTGAGAATCATTTTTATTAGCCAAGTACTTTCCATATCCTTTTGAGATCATTATCATGATCGCCTTACCAATGCAGCATCGATGATGATTTCGGAAAGAGAAGAAAAGTACTAGGGTAATAAAAGAGATTCTCAAAAAAAAAATTAATTATTTTCTTATAAATGGGTCATGACCTGTATATTGGTATCTAATGACAGCCAGACTACCATTTACATCCGCTGTAGTCTGTCTGGCAATAGATGTCATTATGCGAGTCAAACCTGATAAACCGATCTTTTTTTTTTCTTTTTTCATAAAATGAGCTTGTATTTTGCTTTGAAATCTAAATAAATCGTTCACTCGCCAGTAATTTAGAATCGCCTGATGAGATGCATTGATACGCATCGAAACACGCCTGCAATATTGTCGTAATTCTGACATGTTTTCTGTGTAATATCCTAAATTAAATAATATTGCTCTACTTTGTATTGAGCTCTCTTTTAAATTAAATGCTACGAACGTTGGACTTCAAAACATGGTCATTCCTGTGTAGCGATGGAACCACGCATTTAAATTAGTAAATTTATAATATTTGCGCTATGCACAATTGTATTAACCATTGATTTTTTTTTAAAAATAAAAATAATTAATAAGAACACTATGTAACTTTTCTTTCTTTTCATTTTAATATATATATATATATATATATATATATATATATATATATATATTATTATTATTATTATTATTATTATTATTATTATTATTATTATTATTATCATTATTATTATTATTATAGAAATCTTAATAATAGAAATTTTATAAGTATAAGAAATTATACTCGTCCGGAAACATACAGGTCGTTTATAATAGAGGTTGGAAAATAAGCATTTAATATATATATATATATATATATATATATATATATATATATATATATATATATATATAAGGATATTAGCCCCGAAAACATGTCAAAATCGCAGTCGTATTTTGATGTCTATCATTGCATCTCATCAAGTGATTGTAAATTACTGGCGAGTGAATTGTTTATTTAGATTTAAAAGAAAAATACTGAGATAGATAGATAGATAGATAGATAGATAGATAAGGAACAAAATGAGATAGCTAGCTAACGCGCTATATATATATATATAGATAGATAGATAGATAGATAGATAGATAGATAGATAGATAGATATTAATTGAATATAAGTTTGTACATATTGTAAGTTATATGTTTCATTATACAGGTCGTTTATAATAGAGGTAGGGAAATAAGCACATAATATATATATATATATATATATATATATATATATATATATATATATATATATATATATATATATATATATATATATATATATATCAGGATATAACGCCGAAAACATGTCAAAATCGCAATCGTATTTTGATGTCTGTCATTGCATCTCATGGTTTATTTAGATTTAAAAGAAAAATACGAAAAGAAAAATGTGTGGGGCGGGGTTATAAGCTTTGTGGCATTTACTCTGATCAACCAATCAAATATGACCTATGTTAAATTTAGACTAAGGGAAAAAGTAAAAATTTAAAAAATTATTTTTTTTTACAAATGGTTCATGGTCCTTAGAATGGCAGCTAAAGGAAGGCAACCAAATTAGAGCGGATGTAAATGGCCCTTGCTTCTTCGCTTATTTGATTGATTGATCAGAGTAAAGGCCTCATTTTTTTTTTTTTAGGTGTTTTATTTTGCTTTGAAATCTAAATAAATCGTTCACTCGCCAGTAATTTAGAATCGCCTGATGAGATGCATTGATACGCATCGAAACACGAGTGCAATTTTGTCGTAATTCTGACATCTTTTCTGTGTAATATCTTAAAATAAATAATATTGCTCTACTTTGTATTGAGCTCTCTTTTAAATTAAATGTTAGGAACGTTGGAATTGTGCTTTATTCATTATCATCTTGCCTGAATATATGTGTGTGTATGCGTGTGTGTATGTGTGTATGCGTGTGTGTATGTGTGTATGCGTGTGTGTATGTGTGTGTATGCGTATGTGTATGTGTATGCGTGTGTGTATGTGTGTGTATGCGTATGTGTATGTGTGTGTATGTGTGTGTATGTGTGTGTGTGTATGCGTGTGTGTATGTGTGTACGTGTTTCACATCAAGCAAGATAATAAAGCCACTACGACGTAGTGGTAATGAGTGTGTAAGAATATAATAAATAAAAAACATTATTAAGGAGAATTCGATTTGAGGAATCGGAGATCCGAGTTCGAATTCCAGTCGCATCCATTACATTCACTTACGTGCTAATACCCTTGGCAAAAGGTATGAACCCGCTTTTTCTCACCCCAGCTATGGGTAAATTGCTGGACAGACGGGATTGTATAGCCTTGGATGGCAACTGGTCTACCACAGAAAGAAATGGCAACCTACTGCAGGAAAAAACTGCCTCGTCAGTCATGTATCGAAAGGCTTGTATCACGCATGGCACATAACTGACTGAGCGGGCGAGAACTATAAAAGGACAGCCATTCAGAATACAACAGATGACGATTTTCATTGCCTTTAGATTTTTGAATATCAAACTTAACTGTAAAGCAAGAAGTCAGCAATGAATTCCACAATCATCAAGGGAGATTTGGATGCAGCTAGGGTCCCTTCCCAAATCGAACCAGTAGGGCTCTACCGCGGTGATGGAAAGCGGCCAGATGGCATTACCATATTTCCTAATAAAATGGGGAAGTCATTGATTTGGGATGCAACCTGTGCGGATACATTTTCGGTCGGTAATTTGATCAGATTCGCGGTTGAGCCAGGATCCGTCGCCCGGGACGCAGAGATGAAAAAAATAGATAAATATTCTTCTCTTACTGATAGATTTTTTTTTTTCACTCCTGTGGCAGTGGAGACTTCAGGGGTTATTGGCTCTCGTTCGATGGCGTTCCTTCGGAGGATTGGCGCGATTGCGTCTCGATTAAGGAACGAACCTCGCGAAACGGAGTGGCTCTTGCAGCGTGTCTCACTGGCGATGCTTCGAGGTAATGCTTTCTCCATCATTGCGGCTAGCAGAGGATAGAAAAAAATTGTTTATTGTTACGTTGTTCTGGAATTGTCATCAGTGGTCAACTATAATTGTTTTGTTTCAATAAATTTTAATTTGTTTATTCCACAATTGAGAAGTGCAACGGAAGAAACTCTTCGCATAGAACCTACGGTTGCATCTAGCCATATCAACTGTAAAATACTGAGATCTTGCCATCAATATAGTACTGCGCTTAAATTCATAGATTCGTTGATCATTTTTAATAGATTAATAAATATTCAACCGACATATCTCTTGGCCGTCTCCAGAATTTCGCATAATAAGGTCCAGAGAGATCAGTAAATTGATTGAATTATCACCAAATATCATATTCATACTTAATAATACAAACGCTAATCGTAGACGCCAATTTCAAATTTAAAATACGCGCCGCGCGACTTTCCGTTAAGAACGTGACAACATTTAAATATGGAGAAGCCAATATACTGTTAGCTTTTTCTTTCTTTTTTTTTTTTTCAATTTCATCGTAATAAAAGTTAATTTAAAAAAAAACTTATAAACCTAGGAAAATTCACGAACGCTCACGTCAACTTGAAAACAGAGACATCATAATAGAATACTTTTTTGTTTACTTAAATTGCTTATTTAATTAGATGTTCAATTTATTTTATTTAATTATTCTGTATTATAAACGTTGCAAAAATATTCTTCACTAAAATTGTGACAATATATAATTGCTCTATATTTATAATTTTATAATGATATTTATGTCGCATTATGTAGTCATATGGAAGAATTAGGAAAAGCATTTTATGTATTAATTATATCCGTTCATATATATGAGAAAATATGATATATAAACTTGGATATGCCAGAAAAGGTTTAAGCAAGCGAATAAAAAAACGAAAAAAAAAAAAAAAAATATGTGAAACGTTTCCTGTCCGCGCACAAGGAATTCATCGGCCTAAAGTAATGTGTTTAATAATGTAGAGGAAGAACAAATACAGAGTGCGATGGATAAATTGTCGTCTAAATTACGCAGGAATGAAAATAACACTGACATCTTATTTTAAGAGATATATTTACTAAAATTGCACATAAAAATACTACAGAGTAAATGTCTTCAATAAAATCGCCATTGGCTTCAGCCTCAGCTTTTAGACGGCTTCTAGGTGGTCTTCTTGTTTAAGTTGGTGAATGCTGCCATAAAACTTGCCTTCAATTCATCTTTGGTATTACAAGGAATTTTGTTGTTCTCTCGCTCAGCACACAATAATAATCAAGGCGGTTGTAGTCTGGAGGAGTTAGGTGGCAAAATGTAAGTGGTGATGTGGTAGGAGAAATTGTTTTACTGCCATCACTGGGTACTCCTGCTTGTGTGGCATGATGCAAAGTCCTGTTGCCAGACATAGGATCTTCAAGCAGCCATCTTCATAACCCAAGGCAGCACTACCTCCTCAAGGCACTTGATTTTAGGCCTCACTCGTTGAGTCTGAGTCCCTGTGGGAAGACGAAGGGAGGCGTAACGTCGCCATCACTAGTCATCACCCCAAACACCTTCACTATTAGACTTATCCAACTCTTTCTGAATCCTCTGCGCAGTGCTCAGATTCACACCCAGGCACATTGAAATGTTCATATTAGAGCTTCCGGCACAAATGCCAAGCAGTACAACATACTGTTTCCGCATTTCTGGCAGAGACACTTGCGACATGATGCTTTTTTTTTTCTCACAGACGATGTCCAACAGACCCCACTATAATGTTTAGTGGGCAGAATCAAAAACAACGAGTACACGCGAAATTAGAAATATAAAATGCCGACAATTTATCCATCGCATACTCTATATGAGAGAATATGATATATAGATTTTTATATATCATAAAATGTCTAGACAAACATAAGTAAGTAAAAAAAAATATGTAGAACTTTTGCGTACCCTAGAAGGAATTCATCGGACTAATGTAAGTTTTTTTTTTTTTTTTAATGAAATTATATATGTCAAGGAAGGACAGGGAGATATATAAAAGGTAAGCTGATATTAATTTTTTAAAAAATAACCTCATAAACGTCTATTCAGGAATAATTATCGTATTCTATTAAAAAATCATTTAGAATTCGTAGCCCTCTTTATTTACATGAAAAGAAGAAATATATTTAAATGTCTCTAATTAGTTGATATTCCTCGTGCAGAAGTTTCGTCAAATATTTGGAAATGAAAGTATTAAACATTACAGTAAATCCAATAAATCAAGATATATTATTCTACCAACTCTCGGAATTACAACTGAAAATAATTTATCTAATCTTAATATAAAATATATTACATACATTATTCTACCAACTCTATGAGAATTACAACTGAAAATAATTTATCTAATCTTAATATAAAATATATTAGATATATTATTCTACCAACTCTATCAGAATTACAACTGAAAATAATTTATCTAATCTTAATATAAAATATATTAGATATATTATTCTACAAACTCTATCGGAATTACAATTAAAAATAATTTATCTAAACATTACATCAATTTTTTTACAAGTAATTCAAAAATAATTTTAAAAAAAACGACTTAATAACAATACAACAATAATAAGCTAAACTTTGAACGATGAATTTGCTCTACCAGCTGTAATGATTTGCACAAAAAATCCATAGGAAAAACTTATCGGAATTTAAATAAATAAAACTTGTCTAAACACAAAGTGGTATTTTACAAAATAACACATTCTTTGTGTTGGTTACTCCATGTAATTATTATAACCATATTTTCGATTTTAAAAATGCTGTTTTAATTAAGAGAGAAAACAATTTACGAAGATGAAAATCAATGGAACGTGCTAGATCCTCCACGGTAAATTTATGTCCATTTTAGATTTCTTATCAGATCTTCTATTATCACAATTAATACTTAAGGGATAAAAAACAAAAATATAAAGAAACTTAATGAAATTGACCTCATACTTAAACTCGATCAAAAAAAATTAAAAATGTAAAATTTCAGCTTTCCAACATCTTCAGCATTTCTTATCAGCATATAATTATAACTAATGTTTGCATTTTTATATCTTCCTAGGCAATTTTTCTATGAACAAAAATTTGACTTTAATCTGATGAAGTCCTTCTCAAGATCGAAAAGCGTTATAAAGACATTTTCATTCTTTGTCATTCATTTGCTTACCTGGCATATACCGAGAAAGTGTCAAAAATATCAAACTCAAGCCGCTGGGGGATTTTCCCGATAGGCAGTACTTCTCATTCGGTTTATGCCCGACGCCTGCGATATCTCCAAAAGTTGAAGTGCCGATGGGGCTTGAGCAATTTTTCCACGGTATTGCCGTTAAACCCCCTCTAAACAACGAATGTGTTACAATCGGTAGCAATATGGGCGCACTGAAAAATAGCCATATGTGTGTGTATGTGTTTGTGTACGTGTTTGCTATAAAGGAAGGTAGCAAATATTGATTCAAAGATGTTTCATTGAAATTAACCGAAAAGGTGTAAAGTTTTTAATATTTTATTCTATATTCAATGCCCTAGAGCCGCTCAATGTAGAGGTTTACTGAACGATGTTTGTTGCTTGAGAGTAAGAGGGGTAGAGTTTAGGAAGATATTTATAAAAGTATGGCGAACGCGTACCAGTATGACACAAAGAATGGCCCTGAGTCACGTGCTGACATGCTTGTCGAAGCTAGTCACATTCGGGTTTTTTTCCGTTGGCAGCAGGACAGCTTGAACTGTCCAGACGCGGGTCCCTCTACAACTTGTCCAGATCCTACGTAATGTCAATAAAAGCAGTGGGCAGTTGATGATGCTCGATGTCTTGTGAAGAGGTTTCCTTGGCGTATTTTGTTCCGGAAGTTCAGTGCCGCCAACCGTACCGTGTTTTCTGTGGCAGTGGCCTCGCTAGTCATTGCCCAGTTTTGTTTTATTTCGTCTTATCCCTTTCAATTCTCTGCCTGCTACGACGTAATTCAAAAGAGAATAATCGGTTAAGTGTTTTCTTCCTAGACTCAACAGGCTCTTGCCTAAATTTAAACAGAAAGATAATGCAGATTCCGAGACTTAAATAGATTAAGATTATATGTATCTGGAAAACATCTTCCCGGGTGTAAGTTCAACAAACTCTTTTGGGAAAGAATCTTTTTTTTCTCAACAATGAAATACGAATGGAATGAGGATATTTTGTCCCAATGTACGTAGACTGGCGGGTCCTAGCTGCAAATGTTAGAACTAGTAAAACTATAAAATGAAGCTATTCAGATATTTTTTTTCTGTTGAAATAGAGTAAAAAGAGAATTGCAACGTTTTATCTGTGGGAAAGAAGTTATGAGTTGGAAATCATTCATCATCCACAAGGGCAATAAGACACTTTTGAACTCTAACAATATAAACAAGTGTGGACTTGGTTAGTCGTTGCCCAGATATGGTAGCACAATTCACTTGTGGTCGGATCTGACTTATGTTAAGATAGATCATGTCAAATACTTAACGGAACAGTAAAAGGAATCTACCATTTTTCCAGCATCTTGTATATGTTTTCTACAGGAGAATCGAGTTGAGCTTATGTCTCAACAGGCGTTCAAAACATAGAGCCTCTTTGGGGTGAAATGATTAATATATATATATATATATATATATATATATATATATATTAATGACTGACTGCTTCTTTCCCCGTATGCCTGTCTGCTAGAGGGTTTACTCAAATCCTATTGCAGACGCCCGCTCAGGCAACTTTGTATTTATTGAAAATTCCCAAAGCTCTCCTGTGGTTTGACTTGGACTGCAACTATGCTTAGAGGGACTCATTTGCGTTATTTTTCGTGAGAGAATATTCTTATATTGGAAAATATTCTTGCTTATTTAACAAGCCGTAGAATAAAAATCACGTCACATTCCCGCATTCTACTCATCGAAACAATTTGAAAGTTACCTATACGCTGCTGCGGATTCTCTCTTACCTCTTCCCAAAATATATGTTCATGAATTTTTGGCAGATCGTGAAAATATAACAGATAGACGGTAAGACCAAGAAGAGAGCATTGGGGAGTTCCATTGGTATTATGGGATTCAGTTGGCTAGACATTAACCACAAACTTCATGGTCCTTCCTGTTAACAAGAACCTTACAATTCAGGAAACCCTTCTGTGGTTAGATTTTTATTTATTTAGGTAATACAACTTACATGAAGTATGCGTATATTTAAGTTAAATGTAGATATGTTTCTCACTGAGAGAGATAGCTTCAACGTGACTGATGATCTCCAGAGAGACTTGATAGTAATCGAACAAAAACATTACGAACATCGAAAATTACATCAACAAATTTGTTCGACATCTTTTTCGTTATTTGGAAAAATAAGAATAAAAATAAACCATTGCGGTTGATCTTATAAAAAAATAATCTTGGTTGAATTAATACGTATATATATATATATATATATATATATATATATATATATATATATATATATATATATATATATATATATAGGTGTGTGTACATCGGAAATGCGTGTGTGTGCGCGTGTGTCTGTGTGTTTCCATATATGTAATATTCAGGAAATTATACCATGAATAAATATTTTTCTTAATTAAAAATTGATACGATGTTTCCAACATCATCTTTCCAAGTATTCCCCGGGGCTTGAACACAGACATCGTAACAATTTCTTTTGAATTTGCATGGAAAAGAACTAGAAACATATGTTAACGTTAGCCTATATGTTAACATATATTGGTCTTACCCTCCCTCTTTGTGTTATATACTAACGATATATGAACATATGTGTTATATAGAAAATTATATGCTATATATATATATATATATATATATATATATATATATATATATATATATATATATATATATATATATATATATAAGTGTGTCTGTGTTATACATATATGTGGTATACATGTACATGTTATATATATATAAAGAGGGAGAGAGTGATATATATATATATATATATATATATATATATATATATATATATATATATATATATATATATATATATATATATATATATATGCATACTTACATATGTACATAAATATATAGATGCACATATATATACATATATAGACATTGAGTGTTTGGTCATCAATCATTGTTTTATACAAGTTTCATTAAAAATGACTGACATGGTACTGCGGTTAAGTTTTTTTAGTTAATTTCTCTTGTAAACGGCTCGGATATACAAAACATTCGGATAATTTCTACCTAGTCCAGTCATGAAGACGATTAAAAAAACTGAAGAAAAATTAGGTTAAAAAAAAAGTATATTTTCAGTCGTTTTCAATGAAACTTGTATATATACACACATATATACAAATATATATTGTGTGTATTTAGGCAGCTTCTTTTCATTCATACACGTTTCATTAAATAATATAGACAAGTGTTGTCTATTTATTTTATGTAAATTATTTTCGTAACATCTGATAAGTTTAATAACATTATCGTTGAACGATAATGATATTAAACTTATTATTATCAGATGTTACGAAAAAATTACATAAAATAAAAAACAGCACTTGTCTATATTATTTAATGAAACATATATATATATATATATATATATATAAACAAATATATATACATATATATCTATATATATGCATACACAGATACACACATATATGCATACAAATATACACAGATATACTTACACACACAGAAAATACATGCATACATAGGCATATATATATATATATATATATATATATATATAGAGAGAGAGAGAGAGAGAGAGAGAGATATGAACAGACTGAGATAGATAGATAGATAGATAGATAGATAGATAGATAGATAGATAGATAGGTAGATAGATAGATAGATAAGGTAATGTATTGAATTCTTTATTTATTTTTACCAAGATTCGTACGTTTTACTGTTTGGTAGGAGAAAGACAGTACAAAGATGATATTCAAAATGACGATTGTCCCAAGTGCTTTCGGACAATTCTTTAGCTATTTCCGGCTTTTGTCTGTGTGGGGGTTGTCCTAGATGTCCTTTGTTTCTCTTGATGTTTTGACTGCTAAAAAATGGGTCAAAAGCACTTGGGACAATGGACATTATGGAAAAATATTTGTACTCGCTTACTCCCACAAAAAGGAAAAAAAAACTTTAGAACGCTACAAAAATCAAACAAAAATGAACAAAATTTTCTGTGTCTGCCATAATTAGCGAAACATGTTTAAAAGAAAGGTTGCTGCCTATATATATATATATATATATATATATATATATATATATATATATTATAATAATATTTTTTGTTTAAAAATATGATTCCTTCGCTACATAAGAGTTCTCATGTTTCAAAAATGAGAGCCGAAATCATCCAAATAATTATTAAAATTAAGTTGAATTGTGGTGTTTAGTCCCGTTTCATCTTCAAGCAAAATTTTCGGAATAAGCTATCTCTCGGTTTACGTGTATTTTTTTAGGCACGGTCCGTTACAGAATTTGTTATTGTGGGAGTGGCTAGACTATTTTCCTTCGTTAAGTGGTCAGGGAGTTAATTCTTATCAATAGATTCATCATCCTCTGAGAGGTTTTGCTAAGGTTGGATAGGGTATCTATTTCAAGGCTAATGTTTGCGGTCATCCTTTAGTTGGTTCCCAGTGAAGGATATTTTAACGGGGCGCCTACAATCGTTATGTGTCTGGAGAATTGTCTTTTATTATTGTCCATCTGATTATCTATTTATTTATTTGTTTATTCAAGTGGGTGTTTTATATACAGATCGCATTGCACTGAATTTCAATTTGTTTTTTTGTTTTTTGACGACTACAAAAAGGGTTTTTTTTTCTATTTAAAGGTTTGGCTAAGCTTTTTAGAATTTTACTTAGCTATGTTTTTTTTTGTTTGTTTGTTTTTATGCTAATTATCTAATGCGAAAGTTTTTTGATGTCGGCAAAAAAACGTTAACTCCTGCCTATGGTTTAATAATTTTTCATTAGGAATTTAATGATGTGTAGTTTTTCCTGTAAGCATAAAGGGCATGGGTCATGTGTGTGTGTGTGTGTGTCCTGATAATAATAATAATAAAGTTAATTGTCAGAGATGAATTAGTCCAGGAAACAGTAGTATTTTTTTTTAAAAGTGCTCAGTACGCATATAAAAAAAGACATATTTAACATGTAGAGCTTTTAAGTAAAGAAAATTGGGAGTTCAGCAGATGCCGCTACCTTGGTTTCGAACTTTCGGTATCTTCAGGGAATTTCGGTAAATAGATTTCCTAACTCTTTATTCTAAAATGAACTAAAATAAATTATGCTCGCTATATTTCTTAAAAGTACAAAATAAATTGATATAAGCACATGACGTAGGGTGCAGTAGGATGATAAGAAGAGGATGCGAAAATCAATGTTAATTGAAAATAACGTCAGTTAATGTCATGTGTGGAGAATGTTGTCATTATAGCTGTGTTGACGTAAAATCAAAAGAAAATGACTGAATCCGCCAACACAGTTATATTGACAATATTCTGAAGTTATTTTCAGTTAATAATATGAAAATAACGTTCTCTACATTCCTCCAGTTGCTAAGAACATTCTGTTTTTTGTTATTATTAGTTACTTTCTTTAATTAAATTCATTTCATTTTTTGCTTTGAGAAAGTCCACATTGGATGAAACGCGTCAGCAATAATTATATATATATATATATATATATATATATATATATATATATATATATATAATTATTTATTTAAAAATATGATTCCAACTCGCTACATAAGAGGTCTCATGTTTCAAAACAAGAGCCGAAAACTTCAAATAATATTTGAATTAACTTGCGTTAAAGTAGGCAATGTTCCATCTTCAAGCGAAATTTTTTGGGGAATGACTTATTTCTGAAATTTACGAGTTTTAATAGTATGGTCAGAATTGAAATCAAAAATTTCCATGGTAACATCAAGGGTGGATTGTTTAAAATCGGCAGGGGAGGGGTGTTAATAATTTGTATCAGTATAGAGTTATTTTCATAGATGCCCGGTCAGGGTAAGATGGGGGTGGCTAAATTTACGACGGAAGAGGTTTTCGCATAGTCTGGCTTGAGCGTCTACGGAGATTTATTTATTTATTTTTATTTTATTCTTTTATTATATCTCTTTATGAAAGGGATTTGTGTATATAAAAAAGCCGTAACGTTTGTTATTTGACGACTTCATAAAGGGTTTTCAGTTTTTGTAGGGTATTAAAACTATGTATATGGGCTATGGATTTTAAAATCTATTTTATTGTGTGCGTGTTTTTAGCTAGTTATTCAGAGCGTAAGTTCGGTTGTGTCGGCAGAAAACCGTTAATTCTTGCCTGTTGTTTAATAGGTTTTTATTGTTTAGAAGCTTAATAATGTGTAGTTTCTCATGGAGGCACAAAGGGCATGGGTCATCCCAAGTTTTGCAAGTTCTAGTCCTGTTAATGATTTTCCATTTTACTTTAGGTGTCCTATTTTTTTCTTTCAGGTGCCAAAAATATTTAGATAGAGAGGTCTGATGTCTTAAGTTTATGTTGTTGAAGGAGCATTTATGCTGCCTCCATCTGGTTTTAAAGGCATTTTTCGTGGACCCAATGTATATCATATTATTGTTAGGGTTCTCCGTGGATGATATAGTGCATTGGTATACCACAGATTTGATGCAGCACTTATTTTCTAATGGGCAGTCTACCGGGTTTCTACAATCGCATAATTCATTATCTGATTTAAGTGTAGAGTTATTAAAACTATTCAGGTAAGGGGGTTTGTTCAGGATTTTATTATTGTGTCTTCTTATTATACCTTCTAGATTTTCAGTGCAGCTGTAACTCAATTTTAGTGTGTTCTTATTGAATATTTTACTAAGCCTACTTTTGGTGGGGAAGTGTTTATCGATTAGAGCTAAGAACTTCTGTCCTAGTTTAATGCTAACCATTTGGTTGAACGGGGGTGTATACCAAATGATGTTTCTTTTCCTGTTTTTTTTTTCTTTTGGTTATTGCAATTGTCCCTATATTTAATGTTAGCATTATTATAACCACTACTTTTTAGGGTAGTGTTATAGAAGTCGTTATGTTGGTGGAATATTTCGTTGTTAGAGGAGTTACTGCTAATTCTATTTTCTATTGATGAGGGTATATGTTTAATTGTGGATGGAGGGTGGTTTGACTTCGGGTGTATATATAAGGGGTTAGCATTTGGTTTTCTATAAGGTTGGTACGTGTTGCTCGGTAAGTCTAGGATTACGTCGAGGAAGTTTACCTTTTTCATTTTAGAAGAGACGGTTATCTTTAAGTTTAGATTTTTAAATTCACTAAACATAATTTTACGGATCTTCTCTATCTTAAAGCTAGTGGAACTCCTCACCACCATGAGTCCGTCATCTCTATACAGTCCGATGTCCTGGATATCAATCTCGCGATGTGCTGTTAGGTTGTACAATATACAACCAAGTTCAGAAGAGTCTAGTGATCCCATAGTGATGTCAAACAGGTCGTTATTGTTTTTTATCCATTGCTCCCCATTATGAATGAGGACGGATATATATATATATATATATATATATATATATATATATATATATACATATATTAGGTTTGTGCACAAATAATGTCGGTTTTTGACGTATTTTTAACGTCAAAAACCGACATTATTTTTGCACCAACCTAATATATATATATATATATATATATATATATATATATATATATATATATATATATATATATATATTGGGAAACTGATCACCTTTATACATGTTTCGTTAAAGATGACGGATAAGATATTGCGTTTAAGCTTTTTACTTAATTGTTTTTACAACTGTTTTGGATATATAAACAGAACAGAAAACAATTTTGCTTGAGTAAAAGAAGGTCCAAAGGTTATGTTATTTGTTTAGCCATTATCAAGGTCGGTTTTTTAATTTTAATTTTTGCTGATTCTGTGCGTTATTTATGTATGTATGTTTAACTTATAGGAACTTTTTGTTTTGTTTTCCATCATGGTCATCATATTGTGGCTGTGTTTACAGTTAATTTTATTAATTATTACAGCTAATTGGCATTTCATTATTTTTTAATCTTTTTTTTCTGTGTGGATGAGGCATCTATACTTGTTCGGGTAGGTGTAATGTAAGTCGTTCAGATAGGCATGTATTTGTATGACCAATATAATTATTTATGTTTTTTGCTTTGATAAGGAACAGTTCCTTAAGGGGCATTTGAACTCGTAAATAATATTGGTCCTCTGTTTTGTTTTGCCGTTGAGTTGTTATTTTTGATGATAAGTTATCTGTTTAAAATCTTTTTCAATAGATATTTATGTTAATGTTCTTGTTCTGGTCGACCGGGTTTGCGTATTTCTTTATGATATTTCTAAGGGAAAAACTTTGTCATACATATAGTTAACATGTATTTGGTTTTGTAGATGATATTAATGTTATAATTTTACTTCAGAAAAAAATAGTCTAATTTGGTGGCCGACTAGGTAGTTAGGAAATCTATAGTTAACTAGCTTCTGATTTATTTATATTGAGTACTTTAAGAAAAAAGGTGAAAGACGATGAATTATCGTGTGCTCTCTTCAAGAATTTTTTTTTTATAACTACTATTTTATACCTATGTGGGCATTCTCACTTAAAATTTAGTAGGCAAATTTAATGTTAAAGATAGAGTTAAAATAAAAAAAGATCGTCTACATAGCTGATATATATGTTGGATTGTAATAGTTTGAGAAGAATGGTCCGAGTTGATGTTCCATACTAACACCATTAATTTTAGTGTAGATATTCTCATTATGGTCATAGAAATAGACTTTGGTTGTTATTCCCAGAGTTGAGGGTTATGAAGATGGTTTGTATATATATATATATATATATATATATATATATATATATATATATATATATATATATATATATATATATATATAATATATAATGGCTAAAAGAATAGCTGAAAGCGCTCGGATATCCATTGATTTGTTTGTTTGTTTGTTTTTACAATTTTTTTATACTTTGCATCCAGAAAAGAAAACAATTGTAAGAAGACAAGAAAAAATAATTTTGTCAGTCATCGTTAACTAAATATAAATAAATGTATACATATATACATGCAAACACACACACATATATATATATATATATATATATATATATATATAAGGTCGCCTGACGATTGCATATGGCATGAAACAGACTGTCGCCTCTAAGTGTTGACTTCTATGTTCACTTTTATATTTACACACGCTCTATCTCTGATATTACACTTTATTCCATAAATATAGCACACCTAAAGACTATATTTCTTTATATATATATATATATATATATATATATATATATATATATTTCAATGAAAAGGTGCAAATATAATTTATAAATTCATGAATCATTCATACAAAAAAGAAAAACTGTCGGATAATAAGTGTGACATTACTGTAATTATTGAACAAGATAGTTCATGCCACATTCACGGAAAATCTATTAGGTTGGTGCAAAAATAATGTCGCATTTTTAATGTCAAAAGCCGACATTATTTTTGCACCAACCGAATAACAGTAAAAAAGAATTCTCTTATTGATATATTCGAAGAAAAACGCACAACCTTAAAATTTAAATTAAAAACTCAGCGTTACGACTGCACGTTCCAAAACAATAACACATTTCTCATAGCATTTTTCGCATTACACCGCTATTTTCGTTGTCCTCTTATTACTGAGAAGTAAAAACAAGAACAAAATCTACTTCCATACCTGATGATGTCTGTAGGAACAGACAAAAGCTTGTGAAAATTAAAAAGACCTTATGTAACTGGAATTTATAAACAGGGATCATATCATTCATATACAGGTTCGGGGTTGATATATCTTATTTATATTGTTTGCGACGATGTATTCTCGCCATTTAAATCATTAACCTCTGTATTTGTTTTTTGTATGAATGATTCATGAAATTATATATATATATATATATATATATATATATATATATATATATATATATATATATATATATATCCGAAATTTAAGATAAAATAATGTTATACAAGCGCGTTTCTTTCTATGACATGCATTCTTGAGGCAAATGTCACAATTGCTTTATTAAATTTCCTCATGGAACGAAACACTTCGTCGACATTATTTAATTTGTATTCTCTTTACAGACATAATTTATATATATTTGAATTTTACATATATATATATATATATATATATATATATATATATATATAATGTAGAGAGAGATTCAGAGAGGGGCGAGAGATAGAGAAGGACAAACAAACAAACATACAGAAATCGTGAAACAGGGATTTGCGTATTTTTGAAAAAGACGAATAGATAGATAGATAGATAGATAGATAGATAGATAGATAGATAGATAGAAATACACAGAGATAGATATTTGATAGTTTGTAGGTTAATGAACCCTGTCGGTTACGAATATAATCCTTTACTAATTTTAACTAAACTCATTAACGTTGGAACTTTTGCCTGTTCATGTGCAACACCCGACGCGCGCCAACTCCCAGTCGAACCAGAATAATTCCTTAAGAGGTGATGGCTGTGAGACAAACCCGGCCGAAACGAAAAGAGGGAATGGGCGTGTAAGGGGAACTGGTATAGTATAAGTCTTACTTTCCATAATGCATCAGCAGTTATTGGCGATCAATTAAACACATTCGCTAATTAATTAGTTCAATGAATGACGGGATACGCTTCGCTCCTTTTCATCCTACATAGTTTTCCGCCAAAGCCTATCGTTTGCCAGCGCTGTCTGACCATTAATTGACCCATTTTATCAATTAGATTAATAACCTCGCTAAACTGCCAGCAACTGGCCAATGTTTCATTTAAATAGAATGCTGAAGAAAATTATCTAGCCAAGAAAACATTTTCGAAATCCGTCTGAAGGCTACATGCGTTCACTTAGCAATATTGCTCTTTCGAGAGGCATGAATCCACTTTTTTTCTGTATTTTGTTACCTTCTGACAGAATATCACGACTTGTGCCACTATGATTGACAGTGAAGTTAATTGAATGAGCACTTAGACAAATTATTCTCTATGCATATTTCCTCTGCATCACACGTAAAACAAAAGGCAGACATAACATTTATATGAAGGCGTGCTTGCAGATGATCAGAAAGTTATGTATCACAGACCTGCAATTAAATTAGGTATACTTTATAAACAAGCATATCTATCTATCTATCTATCTATCTATCTCAGTCTAAAGATATCTATCTAACCATCTCCACCTGCTTATCTCATCCTGCCATTCACGTTCTCCCTCTTGATATATATATATATATATATATATATATATATATATATATATTTCTTAAAGACATTTTTATGTTTAATGTTCTTTTATATATATATACACACACACACACACATATATATATATATATATATATATATATATATATATGTATGCATGTATATATATATATATATATATATATATATATATATATATATATATATTTGTATGAGGTTATAGTTATTTCCTACGAGGGAAATGTGTATATTTTAAAGAAAAGAAAGAAAAGAGAGAAGCCGCAACCATTTTTGTTTATAATGTACATGTTTTAAATATATATTATACTTTATTTTTCATATTTTTGCTACACGGGTTTCGGATTTTGTGACCTACATCAGGCGAAGAGTGCTTATTTGCATATATTAATTAAAGAAATTAATTTTTCCTTCTGATATCCGATGTCTAAGCATTGTCATTGTTGTGTAGTAGTAATCCAATTTGGATTGATATATTTATATATTTGGAAGCCAAAATTCGTTTGAAGATGAAACATAACTAATGCATTTAATTTAATTATATAATTAAATTTGAAGTTTTTAGCTTTAGTTTTTGAAACATCGTTATTACTGTGTAGGGGAGAAACCATATTTTAAAGCAGTTAATTTATAAGATATATGTTCTGTAAATTTACATTGAGCACTGTTTTGTAAAAATAAAAATAAGAAAGATCAATAAGAACACCGGATTATATATCTTACTCTTCTTTCTTTATACATATATATATATATATATATATATATATATATATACAGTGTAACCCGGATATAAGAGACCCGGATACAAGAGACTTCTTCTCCGGTCCCGACAACTCTCTTAACAGAATAGTTGGCGACTAGTCAGATGGTAACTAGAATCCTGAAGTGATGGAAAAAATTTTGAGGATACGGAGAACTACGATTAAAATGCAATTTAATATTAACATGGGAGACAAAAATTATAAAAGACGTGAAAAAATGAGCAAAAAACACTACAGTGTAACGCGGATATAAGAGAGTTGTCTGGACCGGAGAAGAAGTCTCTTATATCCGCGTTTCTCTTATATCCCGGTTTCTTATATCCGGGTTACACTGTATAACAAATTCCAGGGAGTATAAAAAAGAAAATATGGACTGATAAGTTACCAGTAAAGAAAGAAAACGAACAAATTACTCTTTCTATCGGCACAAATACGGTCAGTGTAATTTCATATAAACTCACTAAGTACAGTGTAGATATTTGGCCGACCGTACTTTAAACAAAATGGACAAATACGAATTCTTTTATCTGTACCGACTATCTGGATTATCTAAAAGGTGTTGGACTATCACGGAATTCTGTGCCATCTACGTCGGACGTGTATTATGGGTAATACTGATATGGCCTGGGGCATGTTGAGCAATACGCGTTTCAAGATGATTGGTCCGCACTGTATAGTCAGCGTCACACTGAGATTTAAATTTATTTAGATGGTCTGTCCTATCCACAAGAAATTCGGTAGTTTATACATATACATATTTTCCACAGAGGTACACTCACATACGCAAACACACATACAGAGGCACAAACACACACACACACACACACAAATATATATATAAACCTAGTGAGCCAGACAAACCTATCCAGGTTTCACCTAAGCAGATCGTCAGGGAAAGCTTCCTTCGAGTGTGATTTGATTATTGGCAAATCAAAAATTCGAAGGTTTTTCGAAACGAGTATAGTTACCTATATATATATATATATATATATATATATATATATATATATATATATATATAACTGTATATAATATATCTCGTTATTTTTGTATATTTTTTCCATGATATATATATATATATATATATATATATATATATATGTATGGGAAACTTATCCTTGCTAACAAGACCATTCCTCTGAAGTATATATGAAAACGGAGGACATATTTTCCATGATATTTCTCGGATATTCAGGCCGGTAAAAGTCGTTGACAATGTTTATTATATACAGAGCATTTACTTCAATATTTGTATCTATAAAAATAACCTATAAATGGAATTTATATATATATATATATATATATATATATATATATATATATATATATAGTGTTTCTGGATGTTTTTCAATACCATATATATATATATATATATATATATATATATATATATATATATATATATATATATATATCAAGTACATGGTGCAGTTCAATTTACATTACATGAATCATTCATGCAGAAAACAGATATTGAAGTTAATGATGTAAATCGCGAGAATACATCCTCGCAAACAAATTTAATAAAGTACATTAACCCCGAACGTGTAGGTGAATGTTATGATCCCTGTTTATAAATTACAGTTGCATAAGTTATTTCTTAGTTTTTTACAAGCTTTCATCTGTGCATACAGACATCATCAGGTATAGAAATAGATTTGTTTTTTTACATCCCGATAATAACAGGACAATGAAAGAATAGATGTAATCCGAAATATGTTTTTAGAAATGTGTTATTGTTAATTGTAAGACATTTTGGAGCGTATGGTCGCAACGCTTAGGTTGAATTTTTAAATTTTAAGATTGTGCGTTTTTGTACTAATATGGTAATAGGAGAATTCTTTTGTGCTGGTAGGTTTTTCAGTGATGGCATCTGTAATATCGACGAAGAAAATCAGGAACAACAAAGTATATATATATATATATATATATATATATATATATATATATATATATATGTGTGTGTGTGTGTGTATGTGTGTGTGTGTGTGCGTGTGTAGTTAGATCAGGGCTACAGGAATGTAGGACGCCCATGGCTAAGATACAAAGACAAGCTGAAAAGCAAATTGTCAGCAGTTAATATACCAGATAACACCCCTGAGCGCTTAGCTTTGGAGTGGGTACAATGGAGATCAACGTGTTTTAGTGGATTCAGCAATTTTCAATCTGCTTGTCTGAATCATCTTCAAGAAGCGAGAGCAAGATCTAAAAGGTCAGCCAATCTAAGAGTGATCTCATCTCACAATCCTCACACTTGCTTCATATGTGGCCTCCTTTGTAAATCACTATCGAGTCTTAAATGCCACTTAAGATTAGCGCATAAACTTTCATAACTGAATCAATTAAGCTGCCAGATCCTCATACGTCGAAACCGCTTGGAGAGTCCATTATTATTATTATTATTATTATTATTATTATTATTATTATTATTATTATTTCATATTAGATAGATAGATAGATAGATAGATAGATAGATATAAATAATTAGGAGGATTTGAAATAATAATAATAAAGTAATTCATTGAGTCTAGAAGAAACCTCAACAGAATGCAGATAGCTCCGGAAGGCCGTTTCCTTCTATATTTGGGAGAATTGAAACCCGAACAGATAAGAGGCAAACGTACCAAATGTACCAACGGGCCTCAGAGACGAAGAGGTAACGAATTAGACTCGATATAGCGCCGCTCGATCAGATATTCCGTGGTTGAACTCATCCGAGTTTCTCTTTACCCATAGGACTGTGCCTTCACGAGCTACGACTACTATCCCCAAGCCGCTCAGTCCAGAGCATTAGAAGCCGGTTCAGCAAGGATATATAGATGGAAATAATTAGGTGGATTTGAAATAATCATAATTAAGTAAAGTAATTCATCGAGTCTAGAAGAAATCTCAACAGAATGCAGAAAGCACCGGAAGGCCGTTTCATTCTATATTTGGGGCTTATCAACAGTGCGCATACACTACCGGGAATTGAAACCCGAACAATTTATATTTCATGATTTCCTGTGAGTTATAGCATTTTATTATACCAATAAAAAAAGGTTAAACTTATTTTACTTTTCATGATTAAAAAGAAAAGCAAAATTTATAGCAACCACAGCCGACCGATTACGCCCTCACACAACATAAAAAAGATATGTAATATTAATGAAGGCGGAATACACTCTAAACCGAAATAATGTTTAGTTTTGCAATATATAATTCCTCGTAAAAAGTAAAATAAGTCTAACGTTACTTATTGTTATAATACATATATATATATATATATATATATATATATATATATATATATATATATATATATATATATATATGTGTGTGTGTGTGTGTGTGTGTGTGTGTGTCCGCGTTTGTTACGACACTCTTCGTATCCAAGCTGGTTATAGCACGTCAGCTTTATATATATATATATATATATATATATATATATATATTCATTTCGAATTTGTTTTTTGTATGAATGATTCATGTAAATACAAATTTAACTGCACCTGTGTGAAGTTAAATTTATATTTACATGAATCATTCATACAAAAAACAAATATAGAGGTTAATGATTTAAATGGTGAGAATACATGTTCGCAAACAATTTCAATTACTTCTCGGTAATAAGTGGACAACGAAAATAGAGATGTAATCCTAAAATGCTATGAGAAATGTGTTATTATTTTGGAACGTGCGGTCGCAACGCTGAGTTTGAATTATAAATTTTAAGTTTGTGCGTTTGTGTACAAATGTAGTCATAAGTTGAATTCTTTTGTAATGGTCGGTTTTCCGTCAATGTGGCATGAACTATATTGTTATAGTTATATATATATATATATATATATATATATATATATATATATATATATATATATATATATATATAAATTATATATATATATATATATATATATATTATAAGGAATTAGTATACACATATGCACACATACATACACCCACACACACATATATGTACATACACACAAACGCACATACACACACTTCCTATGTTGTGTAGGGTTCGCGTGCGTGCCCGTGAGCAGTTTTGTTTTTGTCAATATGTATGAATATGTAGCAGTACGCGCATGTACATGTGCACTCCCTCTCTATATACACATACTGTTTTATTATAAGGAATTAGTATACACATACATAAACACATATATACATCCATATGTATACACACACACACACACTTTCACACTCCCTATGTTGTGTAGGGTTTGCGCGCGTGCCTGTGAGCAGCCTATTGTTTTTGACAATATGTGTATACATATTCGTGCTCAACATATACCGGCGTGTGAGTGTATGCGCATGGATGCGAATGGTTTGACCACGGTATTTGGCCATTATGTGTGAATGCTGTGTGCTTTTGCGTGTGGGCTTATATATCTATTTAGTGCTGGTTTAAATTTGTTTATGAAGTTTTTTCTTGTATTTGTAGGTAAGAATAATTGTCTGTTTGGTATATTGGCATAATTTTAAATTCACGCTGGTTACATTTATAGATGTGTTGTGATACAAAGAGTTTTTTGTTTTCTGGTAATTTTATGTTGCTTTTGTTTAGGGAGACCCTGTTGTTTAGTTTTTGGCTGATACCTATATGTGATTCCTTGCATTTTGTACATTTGAGTCCATAAATCACATTTTTGGAGTTGCAGTTTAAATTTTTATTTATTATGAATGTTGTTTTGAGGTTTTCAAAAGTGTAGGAGTTTCCTTCTACAATGATCTCACAAACCCCACACCTTTTTTTTTTTTGTTGCATTTTGTGACTTCCTGTATTTTGTATAGGTTAAATTTGGATGAAGTTAGTATGTGTTTTAGATCTTTAGATTCGCGTTTGCTTTTAATTATTTTGTTTGTTTTTAGTATATTTTTCAGTTTGTCATTCTTGCTAAGTAGGTGTAAATTTTTTGTAATTTCTGTAAATAGTTCTGGAGTTGTGTTTGTTGTATTTTGAAACATATGCTGGACTTTATTTGACGTTACGTTTCTTTGGATTTCGTAGTTCGTCTAAAGGAATTTTTTTGCGAGTCCAAAACCTTTGTTTATTAGTGTTGTGGGGTAACTTCGTTTTTTTAGAGTTTTATGTAGTTCTTCTAGGTGGGTTTTTCGGAGGTGTTTGTCAGTCACTATAGTACAAACCCTACGTCCTAGAGAATAGGGGATGGATATCTGGCAGCTTTTTGGGTAATGGGTCCTGAAATGAAGATATTGTTGTGTGTCTGTAGGTTTGTGGTAGATATCTGTGATAATGTGGTTGTTTTTATTTCTAAAGAGTATATCTAAAAATGGTAATTCGTTGTAATTATATTCTTGGGTGAATTTGATTTTTGGCTGTAAGTTTTGAATTAGAGTGTGGAATTGGTTAATATCACCCCATGAGGATTTCCAGAAAATGAAGCAATCATCTAAGTATCGTTTCCAGAATTTAGTGAAGTGGGTTTTTATATTTTTCCCACATATATTTTTCTATCTTTTTATAGAGGTTTTAATCTAAGTAAGCTAAAGTTAGGGTGGCTTAAGTTGGTGACATTTTTTCCCATTGCGGTACTTTGTGTTTGGATATAGTTTTTGTTGTCGAATTCAAATGTGTTATTGTTTAGAATTAACTCAATACTATCGATAATGAATTCCTTAGTGAATCTGGGATCGTAGTGTTTCTGGATATTTTTCAATCCAGAATGATATTGCCTCCATACATATATATTATATATATATATATATATATATATATATATATATATATATATATATATATATGTGTGTGTGTGTGTGTGTGTGTGTATTAAAAAAACAAAAAACAGAATGTTCTTAGCAACTGGAGGAATGTAGAGAACACTATTTTCATATTGTTAGCTGAAAATAGCGTTCTCTACATTATACCAGTTGCTAAGAACATTCTGTTTTTTGTAATTATTAGTTACTTTCTTTAATTAAATTCATTTCATTTTTTGCTTTGAGAAAGACTACATTGGACGAAACGCGTCAGCAATAACTACAGTTCCTATTGTCATTTATATTTATTGTCTTTTCTAGAGGTTAACTCTGAGAAATTGTTTTGATTTTTCTCGAGTAAAGATCACCATGTACAAATCCCGAGTCCATTCGATATGGAGGATTACGTTAAGAGGCAATTTGTACGAATAGTAGAGAAATGAAACGGGTTACCCTAGACATGAACAGGTTATGGTTATAGTAATCGGGGAAACATCCAGTTGGGAGTCAGTTCCAAAGTACAGTGATCCTCCGAAGAAGCTGTTTGATTAGAACTTACTTCGCACTGATGGAACAAGGAAAATGTGTGGGTGATTCGATACAGTGTAAATGGCATGGTGGTTCCTTGCCGTGATGGTTACGCCAGCCGGAACCCAGGAATGTAGTTCGTCTGAGAAATTTCAGTGAAAGCAACGATAGAACAGAGAGATGCTTGCCACATCCCGCCCGTGTGAGAAAGGTTGGACAGAGTTTAGAGGGTTGTGAGAGTGAGGTTTAAAGGTGGGTTGATACAGTGTAAATGGCATGGTGGGTCCTTGCCGTGATGGTTACGCCTGTCGGAACCCAGGAATATAGTTCGTCTGAGAAATTTCAGTGAAAGCAACGTTAGAGCAGCGAGATGCTTGCCACATCCCGCCTGTTAGAGAGAGGTTTGATACAGTTTAGTGGGTAGTGCGAGTAAGGTTGAAGGGTGGGTTGATACAGTGTAAATGGCATTGTGGTTCCTTGCCGTGATGGTTCGGCCTGGCGGAACCCAGGAATGTATTTCGTCTGAGAACTTTCAGTGAAAGCAATGATAGAGCAGAGAGATGTTTACCACATCCCGCCTGTGAGAAAGAGATGAGTGAGAGGTTGAAGGGTAGAACATAATTCGTTACCCACAGGGACTTGGAGGCGCTTTTGGGTTGTAACTAATCTGGAAAGTGCTCTCTTTATTTATTTTTTTAAATAGTACAACATTCTTTTTCACAAAATGAACTTATTCGACATTTGATGCATTTTCGCTATATTGCTTTCCCTTGTGACAGTCCACTATTGATTTCTATGTCTCCGATTTTAATTAATTACATGATAAAATTTCGGTATCTTCATCATGATATAAAAGTAATTTTCATTCAGTTAAGATATGGAGTGGAATATGTCCTACCTTCTCCCGTTAGACTGTGCTATATTGGAATAGGGAGATAATTCATTTGAAATGTACGTAAGGTCTAACGGCTCTCAGCCAGGAAAATAAAAGACCAAGTTTAAACCCAGCTTTTAACTATTATGCTCACTTCAACCTAATACCAATGTATAATAATATTATATAATATCATATATATATATATATATATATATATATATATATATATATATATATATATATATATATATATATGTATGTATATATATATATGTATATATATATATATATATATATATATAACTATAGTCGTTTCGAAAAACCTTCGAATTTTTGATGTCAATAATCAATTCAATCTCGAAGGGAAAAAGATTTTTTTAAAAAAGAAAGCGCTAGAAACATGAAAGTCTGTCAAAAAAAATCGCACAGATACAGGTTTAAAGCCCAAAGAAAAAACCCCGACACGAGTAAACTAACTAAAAGAGCTCAATACAACCGTAGAGCAGACCTAGATAAACCTAGTGAGCCAGACAAACCTACACAGATTTCACCTGGGTAGGTTTGTCTGGCTCACTATTTTTATCTATCTATCTATCTATCTATCTATCTATCTATCTATCTATGTATATATATATATATATATATATATATATATATATATATATATATATATATATATATATATATATATCCTTCACCGATTGCACAACTCTGTCTCCTAAACAGTCAACGCATGACGGATAATTTTATATACCGAACTAGCATATATTCCAACAATTTTTTTGGGGCTTTACTGAAAATCTTTTGAAATTTCGTTTATACCATCATCGAATGATTTTAGGCAATATAAAATATATAAACCTCACTACACTTTCTAAATATTTCTGGCAATCAGGTACATATTATTACGTGAAATTTTGTATCAAGAGCCAAATCTTACAAGGGAAAAGGCAATAACAATTTATGCCCCGTTGAAAAATTTATCTTTAAATAAATTAATAACCCTTGCTTATTAAACAAGACAAACGGATTGATGGTTACATGTATGCATAAAAATAAATATCTACTTTAAATATGTTGATCCAGATTAATATCGAATGTATTATTATGTTTCTTTTTTTTTTTATGCTTCATATAAAAAATCAATATTACAACTTTAAAGTATTTATACTTACATTTATATATATATAAATCCCAGTTATTTTAAAAGCCGAAAATATTTTTAACTAAGAAAATTGTAGACCTGGTATGATATAATACTGCGTTAACATTGCAATAACAAGAATTTTTTATAAAAATTTAAATTACGTAATGGTCAGTCTATACTCAGAACCCACCCGAAGATTGCGCAGCGCATGAAACTCCGAATCGTGCAATCAGTGAAAGATAATATGCATATTCATTAATATATGCTTAATAATTTGTTTTTATTACATGTAATATATATATATATATATATGTATATATATATATATATATATATATATATATATATATATATATATATATATATATATATATATATATATATATCAATAAAGGTGCAATCAATTTACAAATTCATGAATTATTCATACATAAGACAAATACATTTGTATTTGTCTTATGTATGAATAATTCATGAATATATATATATATATATATATATATATATATATATATATATAGATAGATAGATAGATAGATAGATAGATAGACAGATAGATAGATATTCAAGGATGGTGTATTATCAAGGATTGTGAATTTATGTGTGCGGTTTCTACATCTGCGGGTGTTATATATTTTTGACCGGTCACGTGATCTTAATGGCTGGTTGACCTATGGACAAATCCTATATTCTTTAAATCCTGAAAAACGAAAAAAATGATAGAATGTTGGAAAAAACTCAATAAAAGATTAATTAAATGTTCACTTCCCTGCCGTTTTGAAAGAAACATTGATGCCCAAATATAAATATATATATATATATATATATATATATATATATATATATATATATATATATATATATATAATGAATAGCACCATGATAATGGCAATAAGATTCAAAACTACTGGGAATTAAAGAGAATGAAAAGTACTTTACAAGGAACCGGCAACCTAATCCTAGAATGGAAACAAGGGATAAACAGTTAATCTTGTTCAAAAGATCTGGAAGGAGTTTTAAGTGAGCAATTCATATATATATATATATATATATATATATATATATATATATATATATATATATATATGCATGGGATAATGGATTATAAACGACATATATATATATATATATATATATATATATATATATAATTCCATCAATAAGAACATTATTTTTATCCTTTTAAAGAAGAAAGGACATTTCTCATATTTCCATTTAGAAATAAGTTTCTACGATTCTAGGGATTAATTCTTTTTTACAGTTAATTCTCTAAATAAAGCAAATTACTCGAAGAAAATAAAAACAGTTCATATAATCGAGAATGTCAGAAGAAACATGTCATTTTAATACATTGTATTCAAATTTCTTTATAAGAAAGACATCTCAGCAGTTTCGAAATAATAAGATCTACCGTTGATTCTAATATAAATTTTAAAAAATGAACTTACTTTCCTCGGAGGTAAAATAGATTTTAAATAATGCAGATCCGCTTTGGCTACGTTCCTTTCTTTCTGAAATCTGCTCGATGTAATAAAATTAAGTTATAGCTTCTGTCATTATGCCATATTTTCTTCCCACAATTTGACACGAAGAATATATCTACAGTTCCCTATAGAATTTCAGAAGAATTCCTGGCAATAAATTAAGAATTAGCTGAAATTAAATCAATCCTAATTTTGAAATTACGTCAAAACGTCGGAAATGTTTAACCACCTCCACAACGAATTCAACGTGTTTGAATATAGCAAGAACTATGTGTTCGGTCTCGATGTCACTTCGCGAACTAATACGGCCGATCTTACTGTTCATTCGAGAAAGAAAAAATTCTCTCCCTCGAGGCTACTCAGTCGATAGTCAAACATCCATTAAATGTGCTATTATACTGAGCGGGTAGATTAGTCTCGTCGAATCCAGGGGTTTTGGCAAAATATTCTCTACTCCGCTATATTCCAGACTTGGTGCCATACTAATGTTGGCTTTATCCACAGCTAATCTCACCGCTAAAACAACGTAGATGAAGATATAAAGAATGCTCGAGACAGATGATAAAGAAGATAGATTGTAATGTCTGCTGCTTTCTTGTCAGGTATCTATACATAAGAAAGACATTAAATATCTAGTCTATGAAAATCATTTTATTTCTCGCTACGTTATAATGATTTTCCTCCGTCTTTATTTATTTTTTTATTTTTTTAAGGTAACACTCATCCACCGGTCGCCGAGAACAATATTTAGGCAAACTATAATAGTAAAATTTAGCATTTTCAAAATTAATTTTCTTTGATGTACCGTATCTCTTTAGCCACAGTTTCCATAATTTCTTTCACGATTTTTGAATTCTATCTCCTTCTTTATATGCAGTTTCGCTTCAGGATGTTGGTGATCACTGTCCTCCACATCTTCCTGTCTCTTGTAGCTCTTAATAAGTTTTGACATTTTGCTATTTCTCCAAAACCCTGTTATACCATTCATTTACTCAAGCACGTTACGCGCTGCTTTTCCTTCGTTGCCTCTATCTGTCCTACTAAGTATCAAATTTTCCAAGCCGTCCTTCTTCATTACTTTCCTCAGAAATTTCATCTTTCTTCTTCATGATGTTAAGTATAAGTTTCCTTTTTGTTTCCATTTTCTCTAAAACCTTGTCGTTGCTCATATGTTTGGTACATGGTACCCCGAGTTTCCTTTCATCTTTGACGAAAATTTCCAGCATTCACTGCTATATGTGAGGACAGATATCACGTAACAGTTCAGTACTCTTTGCGTCTAACGAAGTTTTTCTGTATCTTAATACTCTACTTAGCTTTTGGAATGTATCTTTGGCCATCGAAATGTGTCTTCGAATCTCAGTGTCGCTCTTTCTGTCCTCTTATAGAACACTTTCCTAATATTAAAATTTGTGTCCATTTCTTCGAGTTCAACCCAAGAAAGGATATAAAGCCACTTAGACGCAACGGCTCACCAGGTATGGAAGAATACTAAAGAGCAAAAACAAAAAAGAATAATCAGGAGGACAATAGCTAGCGATTGACATTGCATTTAAACTTTGGAAGATTAAAGTTGGCTGGGAAACATGAAGCCGGAAGGAAGTTCTACAATCAATAAGTGAGAGAAAAGGAAAAGTTATTTGCATTATTTACATTATTCACACTGTTATCTGCATCTTCATTGCCATATTCAGAACGTTTCGGCCGTTGTACGCTCCGGCCTTCTTTAGATGATTGGAATTTCGAAACTGAAACCTTTATTTCGGCCATCGGGGAATATTGTTCTAGTTCCACGTGCCATGCCTCTTCCGGATGCCTCAGTTATTTCCCTTTAACTCAACTCTCCAAGTTTTTGTTCACCACTGTTTGGCCTGGTATTGAACTCAAAACTCTTTGTTTCTAGTCACTGGATCTAACTAACGGTCCATGTTATTTAACCTATAGCTGGGGATATGGATGTATTTATTACCCAAAGTTATTTGCGCGTAAGTGAAGGTAACAAACTCGACTGGAATTCGACCTCAGCTCTCCGATTTCTTATTCCGAGCGGATATTCTTTACACCGCCCACACACTAAAACTACACTTGGGAAAGTTATCAATTCATTTCTTCTCTCCATCCTCCTCCAGCTACGGGTAAATAACAGGGAAGGCTGGCCTATGCAGCCTTGGATGGCAAGGCGGTTTAAGAGAAGGAAAACTGAATTCCAACCAACCTAGCGACACACGACAGCTGCTACCGCTGAAGTGCAGATTTTTATCTTAAGACTCTAACTGTTTACGGGACTCTTGATCGTCGTCATGAGATAGAAAGACTTAGTCAGACGGAGAGATGCTGTTTAGCTAACTATTATTTTTTTTTAATGAAAATGTATTTTGGGCTCCGACTTCCGGAGTTTAACCTTTGAGGTCAGATAGAAACATAATAAGGAAGTCGATTTTGATTGGCTGAGCTAGAGTGGGAATGATAGATAGAGAAACGTTTTTCAGGGTTCGAGTCTTAACCTTCATGCAAAGTAGACGTGTTCTTTTTCGTGTCTGAAATGGCTCCTCAGCGAAAGGGAACGACCCCCACGGTATTGTTAATTTGTGTCGACATTAATTTAATAGTTGAGCTGAAATTCTCTTTGTTAAAGATCTTCCAACTCTGGACTCAAAAACATCGAGAGATAATCGACCGACAGTGAAAATGCAACATTTTATCGAACTGGCACCGTTGACCTCCCAGCACGAGGGGGCTATACAACAAGGTAAGCACAAAGTGTGACAGTTGAAATTTCTAGGTTAGAATATAAAAAAAAGGGGATACGAAAATTTAACACTCATATGACATATTGAGAAAAGGAGGGAACCACTGAGTAAGATACTTAATGAATTTGGATGGGAGAGCGGGAATTTCAACGAAATTTCATCACTTAAAACATTAATGATTTTTCTCCTTCCCTTCGTAGAATCTCAGGATTTACTTTGGAAAATGTAACGTTCATATGACATATTGACAAAAGGATGGACACATTGAGTAACATACTTAATGAGTTCGGATGGCAGACCTGGAATTTCAACGAAATTTCCTCACTTAAATCATTAATGATTTTCCCCTTCCCTTCATAGAATGTCATGATTTACTTAAGAAACATTTTGGATCGAATGATGCGGGCAATATACTAAAGATAATTACAGCATTGACCCCTTGAAAATTTAAGCGTATGCACGTACATAAAAAATATACCCCAACCAATACTTTAAAAAAAATCCCTCAAAAAAGCTAAGACGTCTTATGGCATCAAAAACATTCACTTTTTTCTTTTTTTTTTTCCAACCGGAACGTATTCATGAATTCCATTAACTAATGGATCTATCTTGTCGAAATGTTTCTCCTAAGTATGACTCTGCCTTGCGACTCAATTTAGTGTAATTCTAATGCCCTTCCTGAAACATCGCCATTGCGTTAAAGATGATTGGATGAGGAACGCTAAAAGTTTAGCGTGTGATCAAGCGTCGACCTATAGACGACACATACTCTTTTACTAATTGAT
This sequence comes from Acanthosepion lycidas, assembly GCA_963932145.1. Taxonomy (NCBI): domain Eukaryota; kingdom Metazoa; phylum Mollusca; class Cephalopoda; order Sepiida; family Sepiidae; genus Acanthosepion; species Acanthosepion lycidas. The sequence continues at coordinate 80,466,503 of OZ010579.1, read as the reverse complement.
CTAAAGTTATTTATCCGATACAAATATAAAAGCTTTTCGAGAGCTTCTTCTCTTCCTTTTCATTCATTTCAGCCTCATCGATCCATATCAACGCCAACCGAGATACAGTTTTGCTTCATGTAGAAATTAAATAAACACGATGATCTTGTATCTATGTAACCAAAAAGAAACTACAGTTTTATACATCTTCCGACCGTAACACAAAACTGTTAAAATACACAGCAGATTAGTTTAGTAAATTAAAATAGATGTGTTTTGACAGGGATTTATTAAGTAATTAAACTAATTTTCCTATAATCTATAGATTAGTTTTTTATGTTAAAATGGTTAAAAAATTATTTAAGCGATTGCAATAATCTTTGTATATCCCCCTAGATTATTTTAATAGCTTAAAACAGAGGTAGTTTAGTTTAATAGCTTAAAATTTATGGATTTTTTTAATTTTTTATTTAATGATTTTTATCTATTTATTTTATGACATAGGTATAACCGATCGATTTGTTCATTAATTTATGACGTGTTAATTTTAGCAAGTTTTTATTTAAGCTATTAAAGAACACCGAAAATTCCATGGACGGGGCGAGTTTGCAAAAAGGAATTCTTAAACAAAATGACAAGAGAAAGACACGTTTATACTCAGAACCAGGAAAAGATAGCTGAGATTCCTTGGTCACATAATGAGGAAGGATGTCTTGAAGTACTTAACACTCATGGACCTTATTGATGGCAAAAAAAAGATGGGGAAAGCAGCAAGCTGAGCTTCTGTGTATTAAGAGCGGAACAGGAGCGGCGGTTGACTTCTCCGAAAGAGTATAACTACCGAGAACCACACGAGATAGAAATTGTGGGGAACCATGATCGCCTTTGCTCTGAAGAGGTGCGGCACATAAATGAAAAAGAAGAATGTATATCCCATAGATTAATAGTTTAAAACTGATGAATTCTTACTGCTTTTTGCTTAATTGCTTAATCTATTAAACCAATTAATGCGATGGATTAAATTTATAGCTTAAAACGAATTTATTGTAACATCTAAGCTCTTAAACAAATCTTTGTATAATTCACAGATTAGTTTAAAACAGGTGTATTTTAAAAGTTTATTTTTTTTAAGTTTTTTTTTATTTAAGTTATTAAACTATATCTAATCCGCTAAATGTGCTGGTAAATTAACTCTTATCGGCGCTGAAGAGGGAATCGACAAATTGAGTTGAGTTCAACTTTCGGCAGAGTCAGTTCTTTCTGGTCCACATTTAAGAAAGGCATGGATACATCCCTTCAATCTCCAAGTCTATATTAAATGGCAGAGTAGAGTAGATCTTTAGTCTCTTTTGGCGATTAGTCTAAGGCAAGGAAATCTCTGAATTTCCAACTAAGGGAAAGTAAAAGGAAACCACCTTATCATTTCCCCAAGAAAGCATGATAAATTCACAGATAATAAAGAAATGGACTATGAAGCGTCACGATCACCTACGTCTTGGAGGATTTAAAAAAAGGCATTAAAAAGACATAATTATGATTATAGCCCCATTGAATCTATTGCTAGGTCAGCTGCTAAGAAAGTGTGTTCACTGTGTCGTGTTAAATAATTTATCTCTCCTGAATCTATCTTACATATCTTTAAATGTACCATTTGTCCATTCTTACAATATTACTGCCACATATGCCCTTGTACTCCTGTTATATATTTAGAGATACTTGGGCACCTCAAGGTGATGTAATAGTTAGCAAGGTTTTCTCGAATGATTAGTGAGTTCGATTCTCACTGGCTGCCACCATAGTTTGGCATTGTGCCACATCTAAGCTACGCTTGGAAAAATCAACTGACTCCAATTCGCGTTTTTCATTTCCCCTCTTCTTTAAATTTTGAGACATCAAGTAATTTCTGTAGATTTTCTATTCTAATAAATAAGACATATTTATTTGAATAGAAAATCTACAGATATTGTGTGCCTAATTCCTGCCCCGGTGCAGACATGTATATAAGTTTTTAACAAAATTGATTTTTCAGACAAGGACGAATAGACACGTTCAAAACATACCGTTTAAAAGCCAGCTACTGACGTGTTTAGACGTCGATTTTGATTCTTTTTATGCACTTCTGAGCTTGAAACGTGTCCATTTGTCAAATAATACGTCTGGTATAAGTTTTAGCTACCGCTCGGGTACTTCAAGGTGTCTCGGTTTCTTAGTTAATATATTAAAAACAAATAAAAACATCCGGCCGAAAATGAAACGTTTTTTCACAAAATAATTGGCAGGGTAAGGGGTTAAACATATTTCATCATGTCTTAACATTACCAGTTCTGAAAGGATGTTATTGTTAGTTTAGTACAAAAAACTTTTATACTTCAATGAGCGCTAAAAGGACAGAACTGAATGACATTCAAATGGTTCTCTTTTTTAAGCAATTCCCTCCTAAACAAGGCAGTAGTCCCAGTAGTACGCAAGGAGCTACATAGGGTGTAAGTACATTATTTACATTATTCGGACTATTGTCCTCATCTTTGTCGTTATATTTATCTCAACGTTTCGGACGTTGAACGCGCCGGCCTTCTTCAGGTGGTTGGAATGTCGAACTGAACCCTTTATTTCTCTCACTGGGGTAGACTGTTCTAGTGCCACGTGCCATGCTTGATGGATGTCAGCTATCAATTATCTCCTGTTAATTTTCCCTCTGAAAGTTCTCCACTGCCTTAACCGGGTATTGAACTCACAATCTTTGGGTGTTGTCACTGGATCTAACCAACGCCTAAATCCACTGTGCCATGTGTCCTTGAGTCATAGCTGACATCCATCAAACATGGCACGTGTAACTAGAACAGTCTAACCCAGTGAGCGAAATGAAGGATTCAGTTCGACATTCCAACCACCTGAAGAAGGCCGGCGCGTACAACGGCCGAAACGTTGTGATAAATATGGCGACAAAGATGAGGACAATAGTCCGAGTAATGTAAATAATACCTCATCTCAGAAATATAAACAGACTCTGAGGGTGTAAGGGAAAATATTGTGTATAAGGGCGGGGTGAGGAAATGATAAAAATAAACAAAGACGAGGAAAAAACAGATCAAATCAACAGAAGATGTCGATTACAGTTAAATTTTTTGAAGATTATAGTTATCAGAGAAACAAGAAAGAAGGAGGAAAATCAACTGTAAGTACAAGAGAATAAGCTGTTGGAGAAAAAGTGGCGGTTAAATTGAAGTACTTCAACTGTAATAGGGTTGGACCGCGATGCCAAACTAGTAGCATGCTTAAAGTCATGCAGTCGAGGCTCCTGCGAAAATAGCTCGCCAGAGCAGATGTCATGAAAATATTTACAGAACAGACAGTGGGAAGCCACATTACGTCGATGTGAAAGTGACCGGAATCGAGACCCCACGTCAGGACCGATCTCACTGCATGTTCTATAATCCAAAAGTGTAATCAGCTGCCTTGTTTAAACCAGTGGTTCTTGACTGTTCTTCCCCGACTCTCGTTTTCAAACATGTCGTCCAGCTAGGGATGGTTTCAGTGAAATTAATTCGACAGTTTTATGACCGGAAGTAAACTGCGACTGGATTATTGAAGGCTTCCATAAATTGGTTTTTAATTTTTTTTTCTCCCTTTTTTTAACGTTACAGTGAAATCGAATGCAACAGAATAAAGCGGATTTTAAACTTGGGTTGTCGACTCCGCTAATATAATTATAGCACACGACACATCACCCTTGAAACTATATGACCTACATTGAAAATCAAGGTCGGAAATGCTGACATTTGAAATGCTCTATGAAACAGTTCATCACGGAACATGATCATAATATTCGATCAACTAAGTAGACAACATGTACAAAGAAGTAAGCAACCTGCTTGATTTCACAATTATTTTCACAGTAAAATCTATTATTATGATGTTTTTGCCTCTTTACATGACATCGTTTTTCGATGGTATATCACATAACCAACACAAAGGAAATAAAAAAGAAACCCTACAAATCGATAAAAATAACACAAAAATACTATATTACGTAAATTGTAAAAAAAAGAATAGAAATATGATAAGCATTTATTCGAAAAGCGCAAACAAACATCAATAAAATATTATTACATTTACGTACAAACATTTAATTAATAATAAAAAGACGAAAACGCCAAATCTCGCGAGAAGATCAAAAGGCGATATTTTAAAATGATTAAATCAAAATAGCTCAAAAAACTAATTGATAATGACATATGAAAGCCAAAAGTAGTCAGATATTGGAAAATTTATATTTAAATAGCTACAAGATAACAGGAAATGGTCCAAAATGCAGGAATCTATATAAATAAAGCGCAGTCTACGTGTGCCCATCGGTTGGTCTTTTGTTCGATGTCGGCGAATCATAAACAACCTGAAGAAAAAGTAGTAACAATAGATAGTAGTAAGTAATAGACTTGATTAAAAATTAAATAAATAACTCATTTAAAGTTAAATTTGAATATCGAACAGAGTGAAAGATTTAAAAAAAAGAAAAACAATTCTTTATTAAAAGTTTAACATTAATTTCCCTTTTCGTCACAATTGGAATTGATGTTGTCTAATTAAACCGTAAATAAAACTTAAGCGAGGCACAGTACATTGGTTATATGTTTTGTTTTTCCCCCCTTTTCTAGCACACGTACTGTAACGTATTCGAAATATTACACAGTTGGGATTCCATAATGTCTTTTAAGTGTGACTTTATGTGAGCGATCATAAAGAATGTTGATTTTAAAAGAAAAGAAAATTTCCTGCAAAATATATGTGAACAACCTACAGAAATCGGTTGCGTATATGAAGAAAGATTATGCCGAATTAAGGTGTCGAATAAAGATAAAATAATTTTATTATTTTTAAATTCTTATAACTTTTACGTGCATAGGACGCGGAAGGTAAAAATCCGAAGATTCAAAATCTCTCCGCAAAAGCAAGTATAAAGTCCGCCAAAGGGGCGAATTCTAGGCTAGTAAATAAATAAATAAAAAAGCATTAAATAAACATCTGTATTTAGTCTTTGAATAACCTTGTATAAATGGAAAACGACTACACAAATAGACCCAATTCATATATACATACATAAAAACACACACACATACACATATACACATAAACACACACGCACACCAACACACACTCACACATACACATACAAACAAAATATATATATATATATATATATATATATATATATATATATATATATATATAGATATATATATAGATATAGATATAGATAGATAGATAGATAGATAGATAGATAGATAGATAGATAATATTAGTGGTAAATATACACATACATATGCAAAATATATGAATATATATACATACGTGCATACACATACATACATATTTTGTATTAGAAAATTCCAAGAGGATAGAATCCAGGTAGAACAAATTGTCCAGGACAGAGTAAGGATATAATAAAAAGGCTTAAACACTAATATTCCATGGTCATAATTTATTCCATTGGAATCGTAAATACGATCCAATTCATCAGACCTACAAATTAAAAAAGAAAGCACAATTTTTTTTTTTTTTTTCTGTATTCTTTTTGAATTTGTAGGTCTGATGAATTGGATTGTATTTACGATTCCAATGGAATAAATTATGACCATGGAATATTAGTGTTTAAGCCTTTATATATATATATATATATATATATATATATATATATATATATATATATATATATATATATATATATATTATATATATATATATATATATATATATATATGATTTGATTTTTACGAGACATTAAATCTAATTACTATAAAAGTTATTTTGGTGGGTACACGGAAGTTATTTCCAATTTTAAATTTTCTAAAACAGTGAAATTAATAAAATCCTCAGATATTGAAGATACCTACGAATTAAAATCTGTGCCTTTGTTTTTACTGGTGGAAAAAGGGTATGCATGTTCGATCATTGTCGGACGAACTATTTTTCTACAATGGGACATTTTAATCAGTTCACCGATGGAACACCTAATAAATAGCCATAATTGTGCTCCTAGTTTTAGTGTGGACTCATTTAACATCTTTGGCAGGTCCCATTCGAATTATCACTAAAAAAGTGTTGGAGGCCATCTATATTCTATCGTTGAAGCCTACTCTGTGTAAACAGAAGAACTTTGTATTAGGTTGTTGCAAAAATAATGTCGTTTTCTCACATAGTATCATATGTGAGAAAACGACATTATTTTTGCACCAACCTAATATTAGGCCACCAACTAATAATTATCTAAACATTTTTTCCTTTCTCCAATATATTTTTTCATTTTTTTAGTTTTAATTCAGTTTATTAACCTCGATTTAGCTCTGTTGAGCGAGGTTTGAAACCGGTTAGCTATCCTGTTTTTCAGTTTTACTTTTTATTGTCATCATGAGAGGTAAAAATAAAAATAATTTTTGTCTATTTATGGCAGGTACACACATACACACACACACACACACACACACACGTTGTATATTATCCATAGTCACTAATATATACTTATAACTTTGTTTTATAACATTAAGCACAGTTTTACAAAACCGTAGGAATAAATATTCTTACGTACGTGCAAGCATTCTCATTTTTTATCCTATCTATTAGTATAAATATATATATATATATATATATATATATATATATATATATATATATATATATATATATATATATATTCAAACAGGCTTGGTAAAATAATTCAGATGTATCATGTCGAATAGTTTTCGTTGTGATCCTTTTAAGTTCGCGGATTAATTTTATGATAGTTTTAGGAAATAGAATAAGAAAAATACCAAAATTTTCTTTTGAATAATTTTTATTTTCCCAAGTACTTTAAATCTCATCTGAGGCTATCTTCAGTGGGTTAAGTTGTCAGTAAGTGTTTCTGCGAATTTGAAATATTTCACCTGTTCGTTTTTGAATGAGTATTTTTTATCCATATACATCTACTTGCCAGAATATCCGAGAAATCTTTTTAAAAAATATGTAGTGGGTGTAGTTGGAGAAAAATATCAGGTCATCCTATAAGTTCTGTCCGAATTTTAACTTTTTGTTAAAATGAACGAAATTTAAAGAGTATTTTATAATGTCTGATGCAGCTGATTATTATTTTTATATTTAGATGCATTTCAACTGATCAAATTATATTTCAGAGAACAAAAAATTCAATTTTGTTTGATTAAAACCCTGCTAACATGGAAGTACCCAAGAATCATTTGAGGCACATAATACTTTATGAGATCAAGAAAGGAAACTCAGCAGCCGAAGCGGCTAGAAACATTCACTCAGTTTATGGAGAGGAATGTGTGAATGAAAGAACTTGCAGAAGATGGTTTGCAAAATTCAGAGGTGGAGATTTCACCCTTGAAGTTGAAGATCAAACCGGACGTCCAGTTGAGTTTGATGAAAAGCTTCTTGAAGCAGACCTTGAAGAAAATCCTGCTTTATCAGTTGAGGAATTGGCAGTGGTTCTCAGTTCAAACCATACAACTGTTCATCGTCATCTTCAACAACTTGGAAAAGTTCCTAAACTTGGAAAATGGGTGCCTCATGAGTTGTCTGAAAACAACCTCAAATCCCGAGTTGACATCTGCTCTTCTCCCCATTCTCGCCAACTTGTTTCACCTTTTTTGGATAGACTTGTGACTGGCAACGAAAAATGGATATTTTATCGAAATGTTAAGCACCGTAGACAGTGGCTTGGTAAAGGGGAAGGACCCCAGTCACAGCCAAGAAGGGATCTTCATGGGCAAAAGGTTCTCCTTTCAATCTGCTGGGATCGCCAAAGAATAATCCACTTTGAATTCTTACCACCTAATGCAACAATTAATGCTCAAATATACTATCAGCAGTTAGAGCGTTTGAACCAAACTTTGAGGAAAAAAAGACCTTCTCTAGTGAATCGAAAAGAGGTGATGTTTCATCAGGACAATGCGCGACTCCACACAGCAAGAATCACGTCACAAAAAATCGAAGAACTTGGTTGAGAGTAAATTCCTCATCCACCTTATTCTCCCGATCGTCCTTCAGACTACCATTTGTTTCGTAGCTTACAGTATCATTTGAAAGAAACAGCTTTTGTAACACAAGAAGAGGTTAAAACTGACATTTGTGAGTTCTTCGAATCAAAGCCATTAGAATTTTACAGTAATGGAATTAGTAAGCTTGTTAATAGATAGAAGGAAGTCATAGATAATCAGGGAGAATACATTGTTGATTGAATCTGTAATTAAATGTAACATTTGGTCACTTGTTTTCTTTATTCAAAGTTCGTACAGCATGACCTGATACTATTTCACTAAATAATATTGCTTAAACAAAAAGAAAAAAATTCTATTCCAATATGAGTATCAATAAAAAAAAAAAACACGTTTAAACAAAATGAATTAAAGCTAACATTCTCTTCGGATTCAATCCATTTCCAAGTATATAAATAAATCCCAGCCGGATGAAATGCATCACAAAATTTCTTTCCAGTTTGTAATTATATATATATATATATATATATATATATATATATTAAATATCTCATATACACTTCAAGATACCGTCTAATATACCGTAAACGATATTTTATTCAATGCAAGGTGTTTATTTTGTATAACATGAGACATTACTTGCAGTGGGTGGTGTAATAGATTATTTTGGTATTATGCACTGCTATTGGTATGACAGATATATATATATATGTTTGTGTGCAACTATTTTGATAGTTGTATTTTCATCGTTCTTTATATATATATATATATATATATATATATATATATATATATATATATATATATATATGCATGGATGTGTAAATCTTATGTATCTATGCAGAAAGATTGAACTGCTTGACCTTCCCAGTCTTTCGTGGTCCCATTTCGAAAATCTGCCTTCCTAAATTGATTTCATACATAAAGTGCTTTACATAAGCGACCACCTGTCAATATCTCTCAGTTTCGTTAGAGGCGTGTTCTAGTCAGTTTTGTGTTATTGGTCTCGGATTGCCGTAAATTCCTGCAAGGCTAAATCACCAATCCTACTGAAACATGTTTAGTAAACGTCAGGACAAGATCCCGCTGGACGCGGCTGACGTGAAAACGCGTACTTGGTAGGCGGTTAAGTAGATTTCCGGCGATGTGCAACGACAGACCGATGTCCGGCGATAATCGCCTATTAGTAAATGGACTTGATTGTAGGTAGGTTAGAGGTGAAAATGGTTAACACATTCGAAATTGAAGAATCTTTCGTTGTAAACACCCAGTGTAAAAAGAAGAAATAATAACGAAGTACAAGGAGAATGAAATATTTATATTAAAGGGAATGGAAAGGCGGCGTAGATATCACCGCATAAAAAGAATGAGTTTGCATCGTTTCTTATTTGTCAGCCTGAATACTCAGATTTCAAACACAAATAATGATGCCATGACTTCGAAATCCGATTCTAAATGCTGGTCAACGGAACATCACTAAAACGAAAAATGCAACTCAACTTCCTCATCTTCTGATCCTTTCTTTCTTTTTTATGTACCATGCCCTTCCAGGACGTAGGCGATCATGGCTCTCCACCTTCCCCTATCCCTTGCAGCTCTCAGCAAGTTCCTTGCCTCTGCTTCCTCCGCCAAACCACGTTCTGTCATCCACTTGCTCAGGTATGCCAGTTATATCACGCGTAGCTTGCCTTGTCTTTCTTTCCCTCTATTCGACTAATGAGTATCAGATTCTGCAGACACTCATTATGCGTCCTAGAAACTTCAGCTGCCTCTTCATGATATCAAGTATACGCCTCCTCCTTGTTTGCAACCTCATCGTTGCTCACACTCTTGGTCCATGATACCCTTAGCATACTTCTGCGGTAAAGAAGGGCAGATGTCACATAACAGCTCAGTATTTTTTTTCTTTGTTACCAAAGAAAACATCCTGTCTCGCGATACTTTGCCCAGCTTTTGGAATATATCCGTTGCCATTCCAATACATCTACGGATCTCAGTGTCGCATTTACCGGGAAAAGAATCCACTATCTTTCCTATGAACTCAAGACAATTCACAGATAAAAAAAAAGTCATCTGCTGAGAGACATGAAGTAATACTGACTTGGTATTTGACATTTTTTTCAGCCTTTTTGTTTCATTTAAGTCATTTCACCCCAAACAAGGCGATAATGCCATTAAGACGTAAAGAAGATAATTCCAATAAGATTTAGTGAAGGAGAATGGGAAGAATTTAAAAGGAATCGGTCAACCATTCTTAAACAGGAAAGAAGTGACTAACATCTACTCCTGTTCAAAAGACCGTGGGAGATTGCTAACCGTACGATAGACAATCCTATCTATTCCTATAAAATTTTTAGTGATGGATCGTATATATGTTTTCCACTAGTGGTCTAGGGTTAAATTGAGTGCAAATATATGTTCAAAGATGGCAGCTTCATTGATAGTTCATCATGACAAGTGATGCTTCGGAGATTATTCGCTGATAATCTAGCAATACTGGCTTGGTATTAGAGGGATTGAACGTTAAAAATGAAAATTCATTGCTAAGCACATTACTACATAGATACTTCTTTGTAGCTGCTTTAGAAATAATGGAAGCAGACTGAGTAAATAGATATTTTCTCTTATTCTTTTTATCATGTGTTTGCTATGGCTTTCTAACACCGATATTAATTTCGATTTCTTGAATACTTTTCTTCACACCGTACATTTCTGAATCTCAAATGTATTTTTGCGGATTATCCACATGGCGATATTCTTCGGAAATCTTAGAAGAATAGGAAAGTTAATCTTGTGAAGTGAGGAATATCTAATGTTTTTTTCTCCCAGACTCTTTTGCGCTTGGCGCCAGTCTTTGCACAATATTTGCTTTAGATCTGCCTGTAACTGTTATGATTGATGTAATCTTTCTATTCCAAATACGGAAACCAATTACACAATCTTAAATGGTACGCCTTAAAATTCTTATCGAATGATCATTCCTTTAATGTAGAACGTTATACATACATATGTATATATATATATATATATATATAATCATTATATTATGTACTATGTATTATTGATATATATATATATATATATTATCATTACATCATGTACTATGTATTATTCATATATATATGTGTGTGTGTGTGTGTGTGTAATTTCTACATATATTATTTATATATTATATATTCACGGTACTTACTGGAAAATATCATTAATACAGCTAACATACTTTGTTATATTGATCTGAGTTTGGGACCCTGGATTTCACAGCCTTACGATCGTCATATATATATATATATATATATATATATATATATATATATATATATATATATATATATATATATATATATATATATATACCCATGTAATGAGAAGGAGAATAATATAAATTCTAACGTTCACAGCATAAATTAAAAAAAGGAATCAATACAAAGCGTAGAGCAATAATTATTTGTTTATAATAGATTTTTATATGTGGACAAAAAAATACCCACTACAAAGATGTATTCTTGTTTCGATGGCTTTGTTGCATCTTGACTGGTAATCATATATATGTATGTATGTATGCATGTATGTGTATGAATATATATATATATGTGTGTGTGTGTGTGTGTGTGTGTGTGCCTGTGTGTGTGTGTGTGCCTGTGTGTGTGTGTGCCTGTGTGTGTGTGTGATTGTATGTATATTTAGGCAGCATATCTTCATTCAAGCATTCAAAACAACAAGTTGAATCCGTTGGTTGCCCACCGCAACGAAAATGATTACAATATTGACATAACAGATGCTACCCTGATCAAAGGAGAAAACAATTCCCTACGACGTTAATTTCTAGAGTGAGATTTGATCGCAATAGTTCATCTGCAGTAATTTTGCGCCCTGGCTTTCACCATTCCTGGCAGATCTTTTTTTATCACAGTGTAGGATACCTATTAACATCAGTGATGGAAAGAAAAAGACACTAAATTAATTCGAATAGATAAAAAAAATTCTAAAAACTCCAGCACCCCTCGTTGGGATGCATGTTTATTCGAACTGACTTAACAAACTTAGTCCAATGAAGTCCTAAAAGACAAAATACGTGACATGCAAACTTTTTCCACAACATATCATACAATTTCAAATTTCTCCATCTATATATATATATATATATATATATATATATATATATATATATATATTGTGTATATTTTGAGATCATGTTTTCATTAAGACATGTCTCATTAAATAAATTGGACAAGTTTTGTCTACTTATTTTTAATAGGATCCTCTCGTAATTTAGGACATTTTTTGTATCCTTATTAAAGAAAAAAAAAGAAAATTACCATTTTGATGCATATTGATTTTATTCAGAGTACTTTCGACATTAGTACAATGTTATTATCAGTGTCTTTTATTCTATGACAGAAATTGTTGTGTTCATCTGAAAATTAAATTTTCACTTGTGAGCTGAAAAACGGCAAGGTTATGTACTGTGCGATTTTGAACTTTTATGATGTAAGCATGTGACAGATGATCGAGGGATGTAACTAAGTGAAATGTCTAAACACACACACACACACACACACACACATATATATATATATATATATATATATATATATATATATATATAGAGAGAGAGAGAGAGATTGCCCATTTTTTACTTCAAATATATCGAAGTTTTCGCGGAGTTCAGAACAACATTAGATCTTAACGTTTATTCCAACTTAATTTCATTAAAAATAAATAAATAGAAAAAAGTTTCTTCTTTAAATTATTTTATAATTTTAAACTTAATATAGATAAAATTTTATAGTATCATTTATTATTTATTAGAATTAGTCTAACCCTAACATTAAAGCATTAAATAATTATTATTACCAAAGTTCGTTGTCAACTTCTTTGAATTCTCACATACTTGTAATTTGATTGGTCATTCCAGCTTACGTAAACAAAATGGCCATTGTTTCTTCTGGTGTCTTATCAAGTGATGGCGTTGAATATAGAATAGAGGGTTTTAAAAGGTTCAAATCAATCAAACATCACTCGCTAGGGGAAAGGCTGTTACGTAAGCTGGAATGACCAAACAAATTACAAGTATGTGAGAATTCAAAAAAGTTGACAACGAACTTTGATAATAATAATTAATTAATATATATATATATATATATATATATATATATATATATATATATATATATTGTCATGGATCCTTACCTATAACTAGAGAATGAACTCTTCCTAACACTTTGTATACTACGCCTCTCAAGAGAGAGGGTCGAATCGAGTCGAGCCGATAGTAGTTCACCCCAAACCAGACTGACAGTCATACTAACACCTTCCACATCTTGTATTATTATTTCGTGTAATATACCTTCGTTATTTTTACTCTTGTGTTCGTGTTGTTCTTCCTTGGTCCTAATCTGGACCATAACAAATATATGCCCATATATTGAGAAACAAAATAGCAAAATAAATTATTATAGTAGAAAATTTCCAATTCTTGTATAGGCTTGAATCTTATAATTTACTGATGAATTCTCCTGCATTCCAGTCTGCGTCGTTTATTGATCATTTTCTTAAGACTGGTCTTTTTTACTGTGCATGAATGCATTTCTGTGAGCTTGCATCTCTGTTTCCGAATTAAAAAGACCAGAATTGATTTGTTACTTTTAAGTTTTTTATTGAAGTACAGAGAGAACGAATCTCTCATCCCGATCAGATATTTTCTTGTACCCACCATATCCCCAAAACATTTTGGCTTCACGGAGAAAAACTTCTCAGTTATTACACATTATAAGAACCCTTAATTCCAAAAATAAAATACTCGTCTCAAAATATGAAACTTACCGCTTTGGAAACTTATTTTGAATAACGTGTGATTGGTAAGAGAGGGCAAAATATCTTGATTATTTCTAGTCTCTAGTGTCCATATTATGCATTATTCAATCCTTTATTTTCCTTAAAACAATAAAAGGAAAGAACAACATCGCTGACAGAAATGAATGCCGAAATATTTAATGTCCTAGAAAATATTTTATATAGAGTTATATACAAATATCTATGGACCTGTCAGCATTTGTCCCACACAAAAAAAATATTATAATACATATGAATAAAACAACGGTGAAATCAGAATATCGAGCGAGTCTTTACATGTAAAATTTCCCGGATTAAGAACGGCTAGTTCTTTTACGTTCCTTGCTTGGAACGTAACCTTCACTATCCTTACCGCCTCCGGCTACTAAGTCTACCTTCCTCGAAGTCGACACTGCTGTGCGGCAACGAACGAGATGTCACTACCAGCGGCTGACGTCAATCACCCGCCATCACTTGACAGATTTGACTTGTATTCAAGATTTGTGAGATTCCTCCTATATATAAATTCGAACGATTTTGGACTAAAGTTCATAAGTCTCAAAAGCTGCACAGTATAAAGCGTTATTGTTAAAAAAAGCCGTGGTGATTGTTGTCTGTAATATGAATGAAGAAGGAACTGATAGGAAGTGAACATTATTAGGGTAGACAGCGATTTATACACAAGCGGATAAGATTGTAGTGTGCTGGAAAGCAACTATACTGCGGGTTTCTTTCACAAATCAGCAGCTTATGCAAGTAAAAAACGTGACGCGTATCAAACGCAATAAATCCATGTGCTTAGGTTCTGTATAATAAATATTGTTGAAAATGTGATCAAAAAACACGCGTGTCTGCACACACACGCACACTCATATCCCAGGCAAATTTCCAGTCGTGACAAACTGTTTAAACTTCTTTACAACGGACTGTACCATAGATAGCTAACCGGTTTTAAATAAGTGTTGTAAGTATTTCCCGACTTTTGGTAGTTAATCAACGCTGAAATCAACGCTCTGCTCCTATTTTTTACGTATCGTGTTGTCAATGTGAGAATAACAATGCTGACACTCTATGCACCACGTGATGTTCTTTGCTGGAATTATCAAAATTATTCTACTAAATTAATAGTCTACACGGCTTCACCGATGAAATGATTATGTAAATTACTTATACTTACACGAATCGATCAATTTAAATCGATATTTTCTACTGTACAAGACTCATTGAAAAGTAACTCCCTACTTATCTATGAGTGGCCAGCCAGAAGACCTAACTTAACAGCCTGTGACTTTTTTTTTCTTTGGGGTTGGTTAAAGTGGCAAGTCTAATATACATAACCAAAACTTTGGAAGAACTTGAAGGGCGAATACAAGAAGTTATGTCTAAGATACCACAAGAGTTCCTGGTGAAATCAGTTGACGTGATTCATAGGCGACTCGAGAAGCTGGTGGCCATATCGAATTTTAAATAAAACCTCATGTTAAACGCTTTCTTCTCATATAAATATCTTGCAAAATGTATAGTTAATAAATAAATTATAAGTATTTTAAAATGGGGATTTACTTTTCAATCACCCTATATATATATATATATATATATATATATATATATATATATATATATATATATATATATATTGGAAAATATGGTCGGAAAATATATCACAAATTTTAGAAAACATTTACGCGTCTTTTATACAGTAGGGCATCGACGTAAATTTTTCCTATTTTTTCATACATTTTCCTAAAACTTGATATATAAAAATGTATTTATATATAGAGAGATATGTTTGTATGTGTGAGGAGATACTTACGAAAATAACATTAATGATAGTACATTTTTATAGTCACAATTTTAATATTAGATTCATCAGTTTTTTTTATAGTCACAAACTTATTATTTCTATGTATGAAAACTTGCAAGCAAAAACATCATCTCCCTAATAAAAAAATTAGTCATGAACCAAGATATTATATTTTCTTCATATAGTTGATTTTATAAAGAATAGAGAAACAGAAAACAAAACCTGATTTGCAAAATATTCCCCAATAACGTCATCGAAAAATAAATGAAATTAGCCTGAATGAACTTTAGCAAAATATTCCAAACAAACACTTTGATATAAATAAATAATGACATTATAAACTTAATCTAACCAGAGAGAATTAATATAACAATTTATGATATTAGAGAATTCATCTCCAATAATAACAAAAAAAAAACTTACATTAAATTTCTACATTGGTCCTGCGCCCAGCGCAGCTTCTCGGAGTTTAATTTGTCACTTATTCATACATATCGCTTATCTCACAAGTAACCAGAATAAAATTATTAACGAAGGTCCAATATATAGATAACACAAAAAAAATCTATATATCTCAAATACATATTAAGTATTTCAAGAAACACTGTCTTAAATAAAATACTTTCCAGCACATGGCAATGGTATTTTAAAATGTGTATAAAATGTTTAATATACGTGTGAAATAAAAGGTCTATAAACTGTATATAGTCGTTTCAAGTGTTGTCAAGATCTGTGAAACCGTTCCACACAATCCGTTACATATATATTAGAATCTAGTATCTAATCTTTTAAATAATGCTAGGATGTAACCAAGAAACATGGCTTACGTTACCGACAATATTTACTAATTAATGACTGAGATGGTTAAAATATGCGATGATGAACAGCGTATTTAGAATTTTCATCTTGAGAGGCAACAACCATTTCGAAAAATTGCATAATGCAATAAAAATTAAATCAGGAAGACCCTGCCGGTTGAACTGAACACAGGTTGTTAAAGTAATTGTTTGTACACAAATATACATTATATACGTGTTTTATAAGAAAGAGAGAGAGAATGAGTGAAAGAGAGAGAACGTTTGAGAGAGAGAGAGAGAGAATGAATGAGAGAGATAGAGAATGAGAGAGAGAGAGAATGAGAGAGAATGAGTATGAGTGAGGGAGAGAATGAGTGAGAGAGAGAATGAGTGTGAGAGAGAATGAGAGAGAGAGAATGAGTGAGAGAGAATGAGTGTGAGAGAGAATGAGAGAGAGAGAATGAGTGAGAGAGAGAATGAGTGTGAGAGAGAATGAGTGAGTGAGAGAGAGAATGTGTGTGTGAGAGAGAGAATGAGTGAGAGAGAGAGAATGAGTGTGAGAAAGAATAGAGAGAGAGAGAATGAGTGTGAGAGAGAATGAGAGAGAGAGAATGAGTGAGAGAGAGTATGAGTGAGAGAGAGAATGAGTGTGAGAGAGAATGAGAGAGAGAATGAGTGAGAGAGAGAATGAGTGTGAGAGAGAATGAGAGAGAGAGAATGAGTGAGAGAGAGAATGAGTGTGAGAGAGAATGAGTGAGTGAGAGAGAGAATGTGTGTGTGAGAGAGAGAATGAGTGAGAGAGAGAATGAGTGTGAGAAAGAATAGAGAGAGAGAGAATGAGTGTGAGAGAGAATGAGAGAGAGAGAATGAGTGAGAGAGAGAATGTGTGTGAGAGAGAGAATGAGTGAGAGAGAGAATGAGAGAGAGAGAATGAGTGAAAGAGAGAGAATGAGTGAGAGAGGGAGAATGAGTGAAAGAATAAGACAGAGAAAAAAGAAAGAGGGAAAAAAGAAAGAAAGAAGGCACGTGTCTTTCTCATTATTTATTTTGTACATACAGTCATACAAACGCGTAAAAGTCAAGTATTCAATAAGTTGCTCAGAATTAAATCCTCTCCGATTAAGGTCATATTTTTTACTAATTGAATGTCCGGTGTAATGACTAGCGGATTTGAATGAGAAATCGGAGATCCAGGTTCGAATTCAAGTCGAGTTCATTACATTCAGCTAAGCGCAAAATCCCCTTGAAAAAGGTAAGCATTCATCACCCACCCTTTAGATATGGGTTGGATAGCAGCATAGACTACCTCCTATAGACTTGCTTGGCAACCAGGCTACTGCATAAAGAAACCGTCGCTTACTGCGGAATATATTCTGCCTCTCAGCCATGAATCGCATGAGACTTGATCGCCAAGTATGTATCACGAATAGGACTTGACATCAATATATTGTTTACGCGCAGGCGTTCTTGCGTGTGTGTGTATGTGCGTGTTTGTGTTTGTGAGAGACGGAGAGGAAGATGGCGACAGACAACGGACAGATGTATCTCTTTAATTATTTGTGTATTTATGTATACAGACAGTCAAATAAACGATTTAAACTGAAGGATTAGACAAGCTGTACAGAGTTATATCATCTCTGTAGTTAAGGTTACATTTTTCACTGATTTAATACAAGACCCCAAAGCCAGTGACGTTAGAGAGTTATGGAATCGGGGTTTTCTATGAGAATAACAGGACGTAAACGCAAATCGTTTTTTATCTACTTTCAGACATAAGCTTTGTATCAAACCGTAATATTTTTCCGGCATTCCCCAACAAGAATATGTACTTATTAGCTCAATATTGAGCTAAAAGAGTTTATCACAGTCATGTTCAGTCGCTCTCTTTTCTTCTCTCTACTGTGTGCATTGGGTGGTTATGTCTCTCCACAGCTTCGTTTCATGCCCTTCTTGATCCTCTGTGTACCGTCTGTCGCTTTATGTTACTTATTCTTCCCTTTATGCAAGCTTAGCAAGTTCATTACTATTTGCTTTTTTCGCTTCTCTTGCTTTCGAGAGTTCATGTGAGTGTTGAATTCTCCAAGCTTCCTCTCTTCACTATAGCAATTTACTAATCGTATGTTATATGTGACAGAAGGCCGCAAGTATGGAGTACACAATGAGGATCGAACTCAATACTAAGTCATATAGCGAGACAAGCTTATTTACCATTACACCACAACGACGAGCCCCTTTCCTCACTATGTGTCCCAGATATTTTACCGCTGAGTTTCCGATTTTTTTACGACAGATCCTTTACGATTTCTATTCTGTTAAGAATTTTCTCATTTATCGTTTGCTTTCTCATTGGCATTCTAAACTTTTATCGCTAGAATTGCATCCCTTTTGCTTCAATACTTTTCTTTATTTAATAACGGAATCCTCCAGATTCTACTGCCCTAATGGAGGGGCTACATCACACACCAGGTCGGCAATCTTCTCTTGGTTTATTCTGTTATTTTTTATTAACTTGCTCTGTTTCTATGAACTCTCTTAGGATATTTGTATAACGCATTTTTTTTCAAATTTTGACGTCTCTGATATGTAATACATATATTGGCTTGTCCCTTTTGCTCACCACTGCGAATTGCAATTCTCTTAATTAATGGTCAGTTTTTTTTTTCTTTTTCTGAATATAAGAACGTCCCCTAAAAGACTTTGGTATTTCCAATAAGATTTGTAGAAGAAAGCAAGAGCAATGAACCAACTCTATGCTTTTGGTCGAGTGTTCATCGCCTAGATGAATGGTTGGATGGTAGTATTCTGTGTGCGTGAAAATTATGAATTCGTTTTCCACAGGAGAGAAGAAACAAAACATATATAAAAAGCAAAAGGACGTCGAAAGTAATTTTTTTTTTATTTCTAGGCTTTCAACGCGTTGTTCAGGATCTGAAGATATATAGATTCTTATCTTTTATGTACTATCATTACTTATTGCAAAATTGATAGTATTTTTTTTTTGTTTTTGTCTTTTCAGGGCAAAGAACCAATTCTCCTTGATGATCAAAAGTTATTTTATTGAAATGATATATATTTTTATCTTCCATCGTTTACTTATATTTGGGGGACAGGAGATATTCTGTTTCTTAGCAAATTTGTGACTCCGTGTGATATTCATATAATTCAGACACAAATATTTTTGTTTTGCAAAGCAAACTTTATTACCACTAAAAGCAACGCTCAAGTGGAGAAATTATTGGCTTCTTAAAATATTTTCCCCTCTATTGTGACTGCCAGTTTTTTTGTCGGCGTTGCTTTTTAGAAGGATTCTTATATTTGTTTCAAAATCGCTGTTATGATCAATTTCTGTGTGCCATATCATTGTATGGTAACGCTCAGAGCTAAATTCTTAATATAAACTATATAAATTGATTTTACTCTGTTCCTTACCATGAATGTTTTACTAAATGAGACATTGACAATTTTTTTTTTGAATAGTATCACTTTAAGACTACCAAAGCAAAAACAGATGTATTTTGTATGAAATAAACATTAATATGTTTCTAATGTCATGGCTTTCAACATAATTCCTGTTATCTGAGAGTCTTAGCGAACAGTATGGGTTGGTGCTACAGAATCATAAACAAAGTACTGTATTAAATAACAGAAACCACATCACTTGCGGACTACCAACCGCAGCAACAACTAAAACGGATAGCACATGTACCTCGAAGAGAAAATAATGGCACATTGAAGATGTTAACATTCCAAACTACTTCAATACTTGAAAGTGCGATAAAAGTATTTTAAGAGAAACATTTTATAAATTTCAACCGAAAACATTACTGGGTACTCTGTCAGTTTAATGGCTTTTTATATGGAAACGGCTATAATATTATCATTCTTCCTTTATGTGGCGTGTCCCTTCAGGATGTAAGTGATGGCTCTCCATTTTCTCCTGTCCCTTGTAGCTCTCAATAACCTTATTTCTACCAGAACCTGTTCTGCCATCCGCTTGCTTAAGCTCTTTAAGGATGTCACGCGTTGGTTTCCCTTGTCACTTTTTCCCCTCTGTCCGCCTTGCGAGTATCAGATTTTCCAAGCACTCCTTTCCAATTACATGTCCCAGAAATTTCAGCTGCCTCTTCCTGATGTTAAGTATGAGTTTCCTGTCTGTTTGCATTCTCCCCAAAACCTCATCCTTGCTCACATGTTCATTCGATGGTAATCTTAGCATCCTTCTGTAGAACCATACCTCCATTGCTTGGTGTTTCTTCATCTTTGAGGATAGCGTCTAACATTTACTGCCGTAAGGAAGAACAGATACCACGTTGCAATGACAGGCTTAAATTCAGTTGCTTTTTATCACTTTATTCTAGAATAAATCGATATTATAGAATAATGCTCACAGTGGTAGAGCTTAAAGCAAATCGTACAGTTCAGTAATTAAGAATTAATCTCTGATGAGACTCAAATAAGTACTTTATTAAGCATTTCACCCCAAGGAAGACAACAAAACAACGAACTCAAAGAAGATTATAGAGTGTGAATGAATATAAGAGAAATATTATTAAGGGGAGAGAGAGCAATAAAAGAATAGGAAACAAGAAGATAATGATTGATTAAAACTCGGAGTACTTAATGTAGGTTAATCGTCAGTGGGATATTATGTTTGGTCGTTACTACAGCGTTTTGAGCACGGTCTTCTGTGGTGTTCTATACGCGCCCAAACACTTTTCAGTCTAAGTAAATAATAAGAAAAAATGGGTGAAGCGAAAAGTTTTCAATTGCATTAGTATTTTCAGCGTCTGAGGTTGGGGGCATTTCGTTACTCTTCGGCCTTAAACACGCACACATTTTTCCTGGTGCTCTGACAGCATGAATTTAAGTGTGCTAGATTGACAAGTAGTTCAAAACGTTTTATTGTTGAACTAGCTAGATGCGACCATCAGTTCTACTCTGTTTTTTCTCACACTTCCCAACAGAGAAACTCCCGTCCGATTTCTTTTTTTTTTTTTGGTAACTAAAATCCTAAAAAATGAAACGACACGAATGCGAGGTTTATGAATGCCTTTAAATAAGCGGACATTCATAAATGTTCATCATGTAGTTAAAACATCAGCCAAAATATGTGTAGGGTCTAAAGTATCATAATTCAAATTTTCGCAAAAAGTAAACAAGTAAAAGTAAATTTTTAAATGAATATTGTTTAAATTGTGATTAGATTGACGTATGTGCTGTACATCTACTAATCATGAGGTAATAGATCTAGCGGTTTTCTTTCGATTTTTCAACGTAATCCTGGACGTGCATGTTGACTTGAAAAAGTCGTAATTCTTTCAGGAAATGTGAGATTGGAAAGAAATTGGGGCGTAGATTTATGTTTTGATAAGATTCAATAGCAGCACTCGAGATAATTTTCCCTCTGGGTAAATTATTTTCTCTTTTGAGGACTGTGGCATTTTCAGATCAAAATTGTGGTTGAATTTATTTCTGTGTTAGACTAGTACTTTTGATAAATTTCTATGACAAACTCGATTTTATATATAAACACGTGCAAAAAAAAAAGCATCACCTAAGATGACGAAACACGTCTACTAAGAATAGTGTTTCCTCTTTCCTCTCTTTATTCATTTTTTCCTTTACAGAAACATTTTACATACACGCATATATATACTGTTGTGGATTCCGGGTAGAAATCCGGTACCAATAAATAACAAACGCCAGGAATGAATATATGGAAATAATGTCTTAACGTAATAATACAAACTGGTAAAGCAGGTTAGTAGTTCCAGGAATACGGGTTAGTAGCAATATATATATATACAGTCTTTGGTATTGAAGTATCGCTGTATGACTTCTTAACTGAGTCTACGTGCTCGCTCACTGTGACTCCTACAACACTGTTACCTCAACCCCACTCTTCCGGTTACCTACAACCTTTTACTCTGGACTCGACTCCTCGGTCTTACTTTCGTCTTACTCTCGTCTCGGGTCTTCACGTAGCAGTAATATATGTATATACTGGGTGAGTCCATTTGTGTAAAAAGGGGAGGACCCTCAACATATATATATATATATATATATATATATATTTATATATATATATATATATATATATGTATATATATATATATATATATATATATATATATATATATATATATGTATATATATATATATATATATATATATATATATATATATATATATATATATATAATAAATCCTAATTAGCCTGGTACTCTCGACCTATGTTTCACCACATAGGATCATCAGGGTGAACTGGCCAGTTAACCCTGATGATCCCATGTTGTGCAATCTAGGTAGGTAGTACCTGGCTCATTAGGATTTATTTACTTTACTTTTTCTCCACTTAGTGTATTAAGCACTATTTGATTTAGCTTATTACTGCAAATTTATTTGAAAATTGTGCTATCAAGGTTTTTTTTCACCCACCGAGTCTAAATACATTTAAACTATATATATATATATATATATATATATATATATATATATATATATATACTACGTATCATCAGTATTATTTTAGGTATTTTTAAAAGATATTCAGTTCACGTGATTTAATTTAGTTGATTCTTTTTTCATTTGAGATTTTCAAATTAATTCGGCTGTTCAAAGTGGTATATTGTGCTGTTATGGACATCACCTTTAAGATAGACGGTAAACACTCATTCTGACTGACAAG
>OZ010579.1:80398412-80440912 GCA_963932145.1 Acanthosepion lycidas | reverse complement strand
CTTATGCTATTATGTATGTGATAATTTGCCAGGAATGGTAAACGCAATTTTACTGTGGTTGATCTAGCCATTAAATAACATTCTATGCACTTTCGTTTTAGCAATACGATTGCTCTTTGAATTAAAATAGCATGAATAGACACATTAAAATGAAAAACTTTTGCGTTTAATGCGTCGTTTTCTACTACTCCCTTTTGCGTTCATATAATATTTTATTTAAATAAAAACTGTATATCATTTTCTTATATATATATATATATATATATATATATATATATATATGAATGATGAAATATAGTTTTAAGCTATGTTATATTTATGGGTTAGAGCGTATGTTAGTGTTGTGGTGTCCTCCCTCTAAGAGTCTATGTTAGACTCTACCGCCTACTATAAGTTTAGTAGGAGTGTAGTCGGTGTGCCAGATATCCCTCTCGAGTGAGACACCCCATAGAAGAGAACATGACTAAAGACTGTGTGTACGCTATCTAGTGCAGCTGCGGAAAGGATTATAAAGGAGAGACAGGCTGCCCCCTCAAGGTAAGGCTTCAAGAACACACAGAAAGCTGTAACGCGAGGGGAAGTAGAAAAATCAGGCGTGGCTGACCACATATGGAGAGAGAAGGGAGATCACCGTCTCCTGTGGGATCATGTTGAGATCATAGATAGGGAACACCATAGGAAAATTTCGTAAACTTAAGGAATCAGCATGCTAGGCCACAAAAATCTCCTGAGTCGACCAAGCATAGAAATAAATACAATATGAGAACCAGCAATAAGGAGTGCCAGAGAAAAGCAATGATAACAATGTTGCAATATGAGCTCTGGTAAAAACATGCAATGATAACAACAAAATTGCAATATGAGCACTGGAAAAAATGGTTGCTGAAAACATTAGGTTTATAATACCCAGAAATTCATACCCAGATGTCCTCAAGGGCACATGGCACAGAGGATAAAGGCGTTGGTTAGACAGAGCCAAAGAGTGTGAGTTCAATACCCGGTTAAGGCAGTGGAGAACTTTCAGAGGGAAAATTAGCAGGAGATAACTGATAACTGACATCCATCAAAAACATGGCACGTGGAACTAGAACAGTCTACCCCAGTGATCGAAATAAAGGGTTCAGTTCGAAATTCCAACCAACTGAAGAAGCCGAAACGTTGTGACAAATATGGCGACAAAGATGAGGACAATAGTCCGACTAATATAAATACTATACATACTGAAATATAGACATATATACACACACGCAAACAAACACACACACATACATATATATTTATATACACACACATATATATATTGTAGGCTTTGTTAAGCATAACTTTAAATTATATATCAAAATATCATTACATAGCTTACATCGCTGTTCCCCCTCCCACCGTCTCTTTGTAATTTAAGATATCTTCAAAATGGGAAAAAAATGCTTTATAAAAAAAAAGAATATAAAATTTCATGTATGTGACAAGCATTTGTTGTTAGGTATGTTGTCAATTTTATGGAAATTTTGAAAGATGTTGCGTAATGCAAAATTTTTGTGTAATAGGAACTTCAGTTTTTCTACTGTAAAAGCCGCACGAGACAAGAATATTCACCAGAATGTATTAACTTTTCCGTCTCCCTCTTCTTTGGCAACAGTCCTTCATTTATCGTTTTTCATAGACTCCTTCTTCGTGATGGATTTGACGGGCAAATATCTTAGCAATCAAGGATCTCTACAATTTTCTATACTTTGAAGCTCGATTAACTTGGTCCTTTTGTTATGTGCCGAGTCTTTTTAGAACGTCAGCGATAACAACCTTCCATCATTCCTTTTATAATTAGTCTTTCTGTTATATTACCTAAAACTTGATCCACCATCTATTGAACAGGAGGTCACTCTAACATGAGTCATGCCCATGTTTGTTTTTGGTTTAAGCTATATATTCTGTTCCATTATTTTGCTTTTCGGCCAGCATTGACCTGACGATCCGTTTAGGTGAAACTTAGGTAGGTTTGCTTGGCTCCTTAGTATTATCTTAGGTATTGCTCTACTTAGTGTATCGAGCACTTCATTTAGTTGCCTTTACTCGTTTTGGAGGTTTTTTTTTTCTTTAGATTTTCAGCTTGAACTACGGACGATTTTTTTCGCCTTTTTTCATGTTCTTGGTTCTTTTTTTTATTTCTCATTTTTCCTTGGGTATTGGTTTCTTTTACGATGTCGAAATATTCAAGGTTTTTCCAAGCGTGTAACACCATATATATATATATATATATATATATATATATATATATATATATATATATATATATATATATGTATGTATGTATGTATGTATGTATAATAAAGGCTGGTAATTTAATATAATGTTGTTGATCTGTGTTTGTACTTGTTAATATCATTTATCTGTTTTTATCGAAAAGAAATGGTATGTACGTAAAATTGTTCCCATATCAACATTCGAAAAAAACAATAAACATAATATCTACTAGACGTATGTACACACACACACACATACTCACCCGCATAGAAATATACATTGCCACTAGAATCACACATAGAAAAACTATAATTATTTTATAAACATAAAGAAATACTTGCGGGTTTTCAGTCACTGCTAAGACCAAACCTAATGATTTTATAATATTACCACTTAGGTAGAAATACACTTTTGCACACAGTCCAAAAAATGAGCCTCACTACAAATAAAGAACAATGAAACATTAAGAGAACATAAGGAAAATATAAAAATTGATTCAATTAATTTGCCTGAAGAAAGACTCGAGACTGCAAGCTCGTGTATCGAAAATATAAAGAATAAAACATAATATATTCACTAAAACAGATCTACATTATAACCAAAAACGTTTGCGGTTTCTCTCTTTTTTAAAATATACATTTTTCTCTCGTTCGAACAATTATGACATTATCCATATATATATATATATATATATATATATATATATATATATATATATATATATATATACACAGTGCCACACACACACACACTCACATATATATATATATATATATATATATATATATATATATATATATATATATATATATATATATATATATATATATTTAAGTCCTTGAAAATAATAAAGTACGTCCCATCCCGGATTTCTGAGCTGAAATATTTTTTTCCATGATTCCTATCACAATTTTATGACCGATAATCTTGACGCCAACATATTTACATAATATAAAGAATTATTCTCTATATGAAAGACTTTGGAATAAATCAACATTTAAACATGACAGTGAGTCGAGTTGTACACGTGTATGCAAGGGAGCGGTTTCGCTGAAAGCAATTATTTGCAGACGAAATTCGGAAAATAAAAGATCATATCAATCATTTGAAATACCGTTTAATAGTAAAATATAGCCAATTTCACTAGGTTTCTCACGTTTGATGGAAGGTGGGAAAAAGTTGTACCCTCGCCTGTAATAGCACACACACACACACTTCTTGACGCCCGTTTGGAATATCTCATTTTGTGGATAAAACTACAACGATTTTCATATCGTCTTGTTTTCTGTGGCTCTAATGGCAGTTTCTGTTTAAGTATTTCTTTTATACTTAGATTTTCATTTACTGCTTTAATGTTATATTTCCGCTTGATCATGCTTTTCCGTGTTGAAACATTTGAATTTCTTGAAATCTTATATATTATTGATACATCACATCTGATTTCATCAATTTATCTCTTCAATTTTGCTTTCCAAGGGGGCTCTTTTTATGATTTAATCTCTTATTTATCTTGACATTAAGTTTTTCATTAGCTGCTAAAGCATGTATGATATTATTTACTTCTGTGAGGCTTTCCGTTGTCTATCCCTTAACAATGTTTTCAGTGCAGCGTAGTTTGTTTATTAAACGTTATCATTTGAATTTTTGCAAATTGGTCTCTTTCTGACTTGTGGGCGGGTTACTTTGTGGATTATTAGAATGATATGATTTTTCGCGTCATTGAATTTTTTTTCAAGAGATTTTGCTGTAATGACGTTTACTTCATCTTCATCAGTGTCAGAATCTGAATCAGCGCAATTGTTTATATTGCAGCTAGATTTTTCCGTTTTATTTCCTGAGATCATTATTTCATATCTCATTTATTTTATTTTTGTATCTCATCCTCTGTCATATTATCTATTTTTACTCTTGCCTCATTATTTTTTGTGATTTATAACAGATTGTCTTATATTTAGTTTTATCTTATCTATTTCTCTAATCGAGAGACTTTTATGTCGCATTATGTCACTGCGGACATTGCCAAGTATATTTCGGTCGAAATAGGGATCTTATTTTAGTTCCTACCATCACTCTCCATATTTGGTATGGATGTTCTTTTGTGGATTTTCGAGTGCAGTGAAAAAAAAGCCATGACATCTTTTCACAATTCCATTTCGTTTGCTTTCTTTTATTTATTGATTTGGCTTTTTTTTCACCAGAATCAATGTTGGTTATTATTTTTATTATTATTAATATTATTATTTTCTTTGATTTATGGCGTTTACACATTTCTTTCCGGGTCCCGCCCAGCGACCTAAGGTTAGAAATGGCATCCTGACACTTTCCACTGGCAAAAAAAAAAAAAAAAATTACATAGATAAAGCCCTTCGTAAAGTGTGGGCTGTACTTGTCAGAACAATTTTTTATATCTTCTTGAGGCATGGACTTCCAGGAATCCCTCCAATTAGTCTACTGCAATCTTTTCCCACCAGTCCTAGGGCTCCAACTACAACAAGGACTGCTGATGTTCCCATATACCACATTTTCGAGATTTCTATTCCAAGGTCTTGTTATTATTATTATTATTATTATTATTATTATTATTATTATTATTATTATTATTATTATTATTTCTAGTTTACCCGTGCTCTCAAAATTGACGACCAGAAGGAATGCATTATAAATAATATGTATTATATTGTAAGTAATTTTTGATTAGCCGAAGTACAATTTTCTAATTAAAATAGTTTGTTTTGATCCTTAGTAATTAAACAGTTTACAATCTGAAAACACCTCAGGAAAGCTCTCCGTATTTTTATCCTCCTTGTGTGTATTACATTGCGCATAGCTTTTGTACGTGCGCTTTTGCGACATACCTTGGGTGTTCTTGAGAGACAAATCTGCTGAGAAATTAGAATATCATCGCTAGTGATGATGGATCCCACAATCCAAGACATCTGCAAGCAAAGTAACCTTTGTGTGAAGTTTAATTCAGGCTGAAATAAAATATTAGGTTGGTGCAAAAATAATGACGTAATAATGTCGTTTTTTGACGTTAAAAATGCGTCAAAAAACGACATTATTACGTCATTATTTTTGCACCAACCTAATAGAAACCTCGGCCAAGTTTTATCTGACATATAGTTATCTCCTCTCTCTATCCCTCTCTATTTCCACCTCTCTCTTTCATTATTTCTTTCTTTGCAGGTATCTATCTATCTATCTATCCATACATATATATATATATATATATATATATATATATATATATATATATATATATATATATATATATATATTAAATTACATATACATATATATATATATATATATATATATATATATATTAAATTACATATACATATATATATATATATATATATATATATATATATATATATATATATATATATATATATATATATTAAATTACACACACACACACATATACAGAAATCCAAATTTACCTAATCAGAATAGATATTTCAGCCAAGTCCTATGTTGGCATTTTCAACTCGGAAATTTGAAGGCATAAAATAGGAACTTCAAATTAAAACAAGAGAAAAGGAAAAAAGAAAAAAATAGCGAGAAAAAAAAAAAGGAAGCAAGCAGGAGGCAGCCGATTAAAATATAGACATTAAAGTTAACCAACCCCCAGCATAATGGAAAGGGGAGGCGGAAATGTCTGCCTTAAATAGAAACGGTTAATATAACCATCACCTATATTTTAAAATTCTAACACCCCAAGTCAGGTTAAAAAGGAAACAGAAAATTAAAAACACCGATTTTAAACAACTTGAAAACTTTAAATACAAAATAATAAATATTAGTTATGAACCAAAGATCAAAAAACGTATTTTCTGCTTCTTTTGGTTAAAAAAAGTTCCAAATCTATGCTAGACAAAAATATAAGAAAAATAATAGCCAGAAATAGATAGTATATAGAAAGAAAAATAACTTAAAAAATATTTAAAATTTAAGAAAATTTTTAAAAAAATATATTAAGAATATGTATATATAACGGAAAAATCTAAAATTAAAAAAATTAAAATAATAATAAATAAATTAATAGAAACAATAATTAAAAATAACTCAATATGTATTTAATTAGAAGGGAAATAAAAACAAAATAAATATAAAATTTATTTGTACTTCGACTTGAAGAATTTAGGACCTGTACTAGATTGGTAGCAATTCTCATCATTTTACAGAATGAAATTTCTAGATGTAACCCTATGTTCTATGTTAAGTTTCATCTCCCTCCCATATATCGCTCGTAGAATTCTTTTCCATCTTCTTGCATTCCAATCAACTTTGATGTTCATATATTTAAACGCAATGTCCATCGCTATCTTCTGTCTTTCTTAACACCTGTTCTTTTATTTCCCTGTCTACTTAATAATGATTTTTCTCAGATTATTTCTCTTTCAATGGCTCCCCTTGCGTCTTAGTGGCTTTACCGCCTTAAATCTCAACCATTGAGAAAAGAAATCATGTATTTGAGGATTTCAAATATCTTGGATCTCACATAATAGATTTCCCAAAAGGACTTCAGCCTCCGCAAACCTCTTCTATGGGATGCGTATAAAAAAGACGCAGAGAGACGCTCTCGTGAAGTTGAGCATCTCTCATGCTGATAGATGCAGGGAGGTTTCACCGTGGTGGGTAAATAATAACAATTTCGTTTTGGGGATATTAAAATTTACATGCCTTTTCCTGCCCAAGTCAACCATAGATTGGATGTTTTTTTCGAGATCAACGGCCAGGTCAGCTTTGTCAGTAATGCCGGATTTGCTATGAGACAGGAGTAAATGGTAGTGTCGTCTGTGTATATATTCCCAAAAAGATTTCAACCTCCGCAAAGCTCTTACATGGGATGCGTGTAACAAACTTCACAAGATTTGGCGCTCGAACCTTGCATCCTCTTTAAAAGTCCAAACATTTCGAACACTGATTGAACCAGTCCTACTGTAGGGATCAGAAACTTGGACATTATGTGTCCGTCTTGAAAAACAACTGGAAGGAATATATACGAATCTTGTTAGAAAAACAAAGAACATCAGTTGGAGATCCCATGCAACGCTTAACTCAATTCACAGAGACTAATCTCTCTTAAGCGATGGCATCCTGTTGGAGGTGCCTACTCACGAAAATTGACTTTCTCAGACTCGGGACTGGATATTGGGTATCTGGGGACGGTATGCAGGACCGAGCAGTGTGAAAAGGGATTGGTAAGAGAGTTCTGTCCAACCACAGGGCGATCGAAGGATGATGATGATGATGATGATGATGATGATGAGGAGGAGGAGGAGGAGGAGGAGGAGGATGATGATGATGATGATGATGATGATGAGGAGGAGGAGGAGGAGGAGTATGATGATGATGATGATGAGGGAGAGGAGGATGATGGATGTAAATCAATATTAGAGTATTTCAAAATTTGTGTATTTTTGTTTGTAATTGTAAAGTATTTCGATATATTTATCACAGAATTATTAGCATTTTATTTTCTAAATTCCTGTTTAATGGTTATACTTTGTTTCGTGTTGATTAAAGTAGTTTCGAACAGTTTCATATTAAAACTAGCTGGATTACCCGCACCTTGCTACGTGTCATATTTTTTTATAAGAAAATGATGCTTGATTTTGAATCATTGTCAGAATTTTTGGAGAAAAAAAATAATGCATTGCAATATTATTCAATGATCTATTTACGGATGGATAAAAAATCTAAATTCTATTAAATAGAAAGCAATAATTATTCCAAAATACATTTCTTTGTTTGAGCGTGAAATGAATTTCTGAGATCATTTTTGTTAGTGGTATAGGATACCTAAAAACTATATTTAATCACACACACACACACACACACACACATATATATATATATATATATATATATATATATATATATATATATATATATATATATATATATATATTTATTTATATTTCAAATATTATTTAAAAACAGGTATTTTGTGTCGATTAATTTTATTGACCGATTTTTCCAAGTTACGAAAAATCCTTCTCAGACAAGGAGGAAATTCCGTCGGAAATTGTCCGAAGTTCATTTTCGGAAGACATAGGGTCCAAGCTTTCGACTCTCTTACGTCATCATCAGGGTAGGTTGAGAAAAGTGATGAAATCCGTAGAACTAGTGAGTGTTGGGAAAGTTGTGACCATTTTGTGTGTAGATGTGTTTGTTTTTATATACAGTTGAGGATCTGGCCACTTAAATTATAATTGTTTTTATGTATCGATTGCTGTTTTTCTTGTATGAGTATTGCTTCAATTATCTTAAGTCTGTTTTTACTATTGGATTTTGCTATTTTTTGTGAGTAGCTGTCTAATGTTATTCCAATCTTGATCCTGACGGCACTCTGTTCGGCTAAGTGGCAGCTGATTCTCCGGGAGATTTTTATTTTTATTTAGAGAGAAACATTCTCCGAGTGGGGAAGCATATGCAAACACAATGCTGGTTATACAGAGGGGGTTGGAAGATTGGGATATATTTTTTGGCAATTCCGTTAAAACATGAATTTTTGTAGTAAATAATACATCTGATGTATTTATTTTTATTGGCTCATTTGATATTTCTGTAGAGGATTTTTTTTGCTGGTTCATCTTTTTAACAACGGCGAATTCTACGGCGTTGCATTTTAAGAATAGAAAGTAATGTTCAAGGAGGATGGTTAGCTTTGGTTTATAATATTATATTAATTTGAAATATATCATTTAGAAATGCAGATTATATTCTGAAATATCCGTTTATAAATTTAAAATGTAGTTGATTTTACTTTATGAATATTTATATAAACGCAGGCTACGTAAACATCTGGATTATATCTACATTAGTGATATATATATATATATATATATATATATATATATATATATATATATATATATATATATATATAGAGAGAGAGAGAGAGAGAGAGAGAGAGAAATAAAAGGAGAGATGGAGAGATGTATGCACATCTTTTCTCTCTATATCTCTGATATGCATATTTATAAATTATATTTTACAACAAATATAATTAAATACTTTCTTAATTTTTCAAACATTCATTTCAGAAATATTCTTGAAATTGAAATATATTTCTCTTTATGTATATACATATATATATATATATATATATATATATATATATATATATATATATATATATATATGGGGGTGCATGTGTGGGTCTGTGTGCATGTGTGGGTGGGTGTATTTGTGTGTCAGCAAGCGTCTGTGTGTGTATCTCTGACTGCGACTCTGTGTATTCATTTCTGCATGCATATATAAATATATACGTTTTATATTCACACACACACACGCATATATATACATATATATATATATATATATATATATATATATATATATATATATATATATATATATATATATGTATATATATATATATATATATATATATATATATATATATAGCTTTTGTGTTTACATATAATATCCACTATTAAATTTACGTACGTTTTGTCTTTGATTTCGAATACTTTTACCTATAAGTAGAGCATATCTTAAAACTATATTTAATCGCGCGTGCAAACACATACGCACACGACATATAACATCGCACATTAATTGCTGGGGTTAATTAAATAGCGCTCGATGCAGAATAACAGAGCTTATAAATTATATATTAATATTAAAAACATTTTTCCTCGCCGGTAGCACAACTGGTAGCACAAGTTTCATGCAGGAAGCAATGTTCAGATGCTGTTTGATATCTGACCTTTACATACTTCCCATAATTCAAACTTTGATATATATTACGGATTATAATGGAGATATCCATTTACGGTTTATGTTTAATATATATATATATATATATATATATATATATATATATATATATATATATAGTATTCATTTATTTTTATTTATTTAATTTCTTTTTTAACATTTATTTTTGTTTAAGAGTGATATATATATATATATATATATATATATATATCACTCCTAAACAAAAATAAATGTTAAAAAAGAAATTAAATAAATAAAAATAAATGAATACTATATACACATAAAAATATGCACAAACCACACATCCACACTAATTATTTACCTCCAACTAGAAAAATGTAATTATAATTCAAATAATAAATATTAACATCTAAGTAATTATAAAAATAATGCAAAAGTACACACAAATATCATGGCATATAGACGTATGCAACTATATGGATATACATATGGATACATCTAGATATTACCAAATGTCTAAAAAAATTTTATATATTTTAGAAATTTGTTAATATCCATTGTAAAACAAAATTCATGTGTATCTGTCTACATCTAATCATGCTCGATGTAGTACTCATATAAAAAAGTATATATATATATATATATATATATATATATATATATATATATATATATATATATAAATATTCCTACACCTGCATATACGCATACACGCCAATAAAAATATTATATATATATTGTTGAATATGTTTTATATTAGTAGTACTATGAAGTCATTTAAGACTAGATGGTACCAAAATACCTTATCCTTTACCAATAGTATTAATAAAAAAATCTACAAAACTTTCTAAATATTTTTTTAATTTAGAAAGGGTAATAAAACTCCTACGGTAAAATTGTAGATCTTTACATGAACTTTGTTTTTTATGTTTGCACGAGAAACTAGAAATTATCTGATTTTCTGATAAAATATTCTTATTAAACCAAAGAAGAGAATTAACTGTAAATCGTAGACATAGTTTTCCTTTTACCTTATGATACGACTAAAATTTGTACTTGATACTACTTTTTATTAAGTAATAATTAATAGCTTAAGATTCTATTTGTAAGATTCATTTATTATATAATATAACTCTGTATTGATGTATAGTTAGTATTATTAACGTCTTATATGGATCTACCAGCATTAAGTTAGCATTATTAAAATCTTACGTAGAGAAGTCAATATTATTAACATCTTATACGTATGGTTTTACTTAACGGTAGTATATTAACTTGCCAAATTAGTTTTGTATTTAAGATTTGATTTTTTAAACAGGTAGGTTATTTACCAGTTTCGTAAAGCAGCCTTTTAATTATCAACTACAAAATTTTATCTAGGAAGCTGACCGACCATATAGCTAGTTAACATTATGTTAAATTACCTCCCTATCTTTTTTCCTTTAACTCATTATGATAGTTTCACGTCATACCTGTATATATTTTACGAAATTATGTAACCATTTGTATCAGTCCCGATAGAAATTGTCTAGGATTTATATGCAGACAACTTCATGTCATGACCTATTGTGACGTCGTCCCCTGGTCGCAGCACCAACCGTGACGTTCTATCCTAGTCTACCACGGCACCAACTGTGACGTTTCTAAACAGCACCAATTGTGATGTCCTCGCCGCGGCGCCAGCCGTTCGCTCCTCGCTGCTCCGTTCGGGTGTCGCTGCTCCAAATGTGACGATCTAACCTTATGGTGATTCGGGTGGGAATCTGGTTAGATTTGATATCAACCTCGTCGTTCCCAACTCGCTTCCAATGCCTGGTTACCAAGGTAACTGCACTGATCCCCAGTCCGCCTACCCACGTTGTGAATTGATCTTAGGCAGACGGGATCAAACAGTGGTTGGGGCCGTACTGCAAACCGAGTTCAACGGAGGTGATACCACAAAAATATGCATAAAAGACAATAAAATGAAAACTCAAAAGTTCAAAGTATCAAAGAAAAAGGTAACAAACTTTATGTCTAATTGTTCGATACATAGGACTGCATCTATCTCCCGACCCGTTCTATGGATTGTGACACGTCGTTTTCCGCTAGGCAAGTTTTAACACTTGAAGTTGTCTGCTCTCTAAGAAATTGGTGTTTCGGTGGGTCTTTGGACGAAAGTCAAAAGAAAAAAAACTTATTTCGGTGATCTGGATCTAAGTCGCTCTTCAAAATAATTGTTCTTGGGTTGAAGAGAGGTCCGGAATGTGCGTGAATCTTGGTCAGCTATCTGCGAGGCTTGCTTCAACTGAAGACTGACTCTGGGAACTGCTGGAACTCAACTCAACTCTGCTCGTTGTGGCTTCGTTTATATGGGCGCCGACCAAAACCGGGGTGAGTTTGTCGGCGCCGGGGGGTTCCTCGATAATTCTAAATACATATCCACCTCTCTGGTTAGGAATTTCCACCTTTTTCCATTTTTGGGAACCTTTCCTCACTCCCACATTCTCATCATACTTCAGAGGGGCGTGAACTGCCCTCCCCATATCTTCGTAGCAACCTCTCTTACTCATCCTCCAGATGGGCTGCAACAGCCTCCCTCGTGCGTCACGTGATCACCACTCGACCAATGATGTCTTAGTCGGGCGTGGACGAATCCGCGGCTTTGTTTCAGGAAGAGAAAAAAAAATATCTTGCTTAACTAAAAAAAAATATCTCTTCTCTTTCCCTTTTCTTCCTCTTAATCGTGTTATCATTTCTCTGGCCGCGAACGGGACAATATGACAATGGCGGTCATAACTCTTGTTCTACACGTGGTTTACGTCAGGTATTTTATCGCTAATTATCAGAATGTGTGGTCTTCCTAACACGGTCTCAAAAAGAAACATCTCCAAAGTTCCAGTCAGTCTGTCACCTCGAAGAAAGAAAAAAAAAACACTTCTAGGTTCCCATTCATTTTCCTTCGGTACATATTTCTGATAACATAATTTTATATCTGTCCAAAGTCCCTTTAGTTGCCTGTTTTTCGTCACTTATCGAATTAACATTTTCATTTGAATTTTTTTTTCTTTGGCTAGCCGGTCTGTAGTTGATAATAAGATGTCTTCCCGTACCAATAGTTTGTTTTCATATCCTTAGATAACACAGCCGATGCCAAAACATATCTGATTCTTTCCTTCTTTCCCTTTCTTTTTACTCAGAATTTCCCTGTCATTGTAATGACACTCTTTCGCCATTTGTTACTTATCAAAATATCCTTTTATCCATTGTCTCTTAGCCGTGTGTGTGTTCTTGATTATCACTAACGATTCGGTCCTTAGCCTCTCCTTTTCTTCTTTTCTTTCTTTTCCCTTTCTGCCTCGTTAAATGGTGCCACACTATATCATTTTTTCTGGTTAGTTTGAATTTAGCGCTAGTCACATTTGACTGGTTAACCCACAAGTCTCCATTAATTCATCTTTTCGAAAAAAGAGAAAACAGTCTGCTTTAGAAATTAAATTAATTGTTCACGCGCCAGAAATTTACCATCGCCCGAGGAGGCACATTTGTAAGGTTGAAACACGATCGCTATTGTGCTGCGATTTTTAACATGTTTTGTTTTAATCTCCTATAATAATTTATATTTAGCTCTGGTATATTGAGCCCGCTTTTAAACTAAGTATTACAGTGAGTTGAATTATACGTCATTTGTTCTCATCTTACATATATATATATATATATATATATATATATATATTATGAATGTGTTTATATAACTTTTCATATATCCAAAGAATATATATAAACTGTTGTTAAAACCATGCAACTTATATACTTGTGTAATTCGCGATGTTTATTGTAACTACAGCTGTACTGTTTTGACTACATTAAATTGATATATAGTTTGGTATAGGGCGTAACTAGTACCAGGTGAACATACGCTAATTTTATATCTCGTTTACGATTCGACTCCCTTAAAATTAGCTTCAAAATTAAATCTCCAAATGTCGCATTTATTTACACATTTGAGACAGTTATAAAGCCATAATTCTAGATATACACATCCTTCCAATATAAAAGAAATGGCTGAATATATAAAATACGCATTATAACTAATAAACATTTAAATATATATATTTATATAAAATTTTGTAAAAAAACTAAACATACATACCATTACATAGAAAATCCCTAATAACAGCTAGTGATAACACGATCATACATAAATATATCTTTAAAAGTAAACAGATTAGTTCACAAAAATGAAGATATAGACTTGAATTGAAATCAGTCTGGTTCAACATATTTTAACAGGTATTTATTTTTAGGGATACATGAGGCCAGTAATTAATTTCTCTTTATTGAATTAGAGTTATTCATTTATTTTTTTAAATAATTAATTTTCTACATGGAAAAAATGACATCTTTCGTCTTTATTATTGTAATATTAGACCTTGTTATTATGTGCCAAGTAATTATGCGTCTATTACCTACATCCTTTAAATTGCCAGAAATATTTAGAGAGAGTAGTGTTGTTTATATATTTATCGATACTTAGACTTAGTTTGTGATGGTTCAAATGTTATTTTTATAAACTTTCAGTTGTATCTATGTCAAATTTATTTTCTTTATCAGATTTCACTTTAGCTAGATATACAATATTCGCTATCAAACATTGACTGTTTAAGGTTGCATATATTATTCGGCAGATACATTTTTGATTATCTACTATTGCTTCGTTATTATCGTTCTTTTTGGTAGTTATATCATTACTCAGTATGATTGTGTTACGACGGGATATGGATTTTTCGATATTACTAACGCAACCCTATTATGTTATTATTATTTTATTTTTTTTTGTTAAAATATTTCTTTAATGTTGCTGACTTTTAAGATGTTTATCTATTAAGATGAGAAAAATTATACCAACATTAGTTTTTACATTTAGTCTATAAACGGATTAAAGCCTAACATGTTGCGGTGTCTTTCTTTTATTTTTAAATCCCATGTTTTGTTTCCAAGTATTCTCTATTTATTATGTGTTTGTTTCCTTCTAACTTTCTTTATTTGACTTTAGCTTCATTAAATATTTCCTTATCACTGAAATTCGTTGCTATTCTATCTTGTACTCATTTCTGTGAATGATTACGTATGATAGGAGAATGATTTCATTCCCTATTTGTTATTCTATATTGTACTCATTTCTGTAAATGATTACGTATGAGAGCAGAATGATTTCATTACCTATTTGTTATTCTATATTGTACTCATTTCTGTAAATGATTACGTATGATAGCAGAATGATTTCATTCGCTATTTACGTATTTCTGATTGGGTAAATCATTTATATACAGTGTGTGGCGACCATTATTAAAATGATGTGTCCCTTTAAGAAAGTTGATTACTTTAGCATTTGTTATTATGGTAAATGTTAGCTCATGCCTTTTTTGTTACATTTAAAAACCCACCTGTGAATAATAAGGAATTCTCCGCTATCATTACAGTCCGATTGATACACAAAAATTTAAATTATGTAAAGGCCAGTTATTAAATCAGCTCCTGAAGATTGTGTTGTGTATGAAACTCAGAGGAAAAATATGTATATAATGCATAATATATATATATATATATATATATATATATATATATATATATATATATATATATATATATACTCGACTCTACCGTTGAATTCGAGATATGAGGGTCAGGCAGATCAGTTCCCAGGAAACCGACAGCCCGACAACATCACAAGAGATTTGTTTATAGTGGGGCAGGTTTCGTGCTGGACCATCCACACTTTTTGAAGGGACGAATACAGAGACCTGGTGCACTAAGTGCCACAAGGTACCCAAACGATCCTCCGCAGGTTTTGAATTCAGAGTTGTCCTTCTTCTAGACTAGTTGCTATCCAAGGCTATAGAACTCATTCTATCCTGCTATTTACCCATAGCTGGAGGGAAAAGAAGAGGATTCACAACTTTTCCTAAGGGTATTAGCACGTAAGTGAATGTAATATATATATATATATATATATATATATATATATATATATATAGAGAGAGAGAGAGAGAGAGAGAGAGAAAGAGAGCTAGAGAGAGAGAATCACAATCTATGAAAGCCAAACAAATTTATCAAATGTATTTCAAGTCAAGAGAAATGTTTTGTTTTGTTTTTTCCCACGGATGAAATGGTCATCTGTATGGGATAATTTCTTCATGCTTCGCTGATTGTAATTCACTTATATGACATACAATAATATATATATATATTGACCTCGCTTTTGTAGATCACTTTTAATATTTTATATTGATAGGATCTACTTGGATTACTTACTCACGGATTCTTTTACCTATATATATATATATATATATATATATATATATATATATATATATATATATATATATATATATATATAAGTTATGGTCCAGGTTAGGACCAAGGAAGAACAACACGAACACAAGAGTAGAAATAACGAAGGTATATTACACAAAATAATAATACAAGATGTGGAAGATGTTAGTATGACTGTCTGTCTGGTTTGGAGTGAACTATTATCGGCTCGGCTCGACTCGGTATCTAGCCCCCCCCCCACGCGGGTTGCATGTGGCACACGGCCGAGTTTAACGTGGGTTTTCCGAGCCCGTAGGCTCGGGCAAAAAATGCCTGTAGAACCCGTATAAACGGGATCGGGTTGGTCAACCTCCCCGAACGAGACTCTGCCCTTCGTACTATTTAAAAATTAGTTTGGTGTGGAGGGCAGTGGGTTACCAGAGGTCAACTAAAACTACAATGTAGCAATCGTAAATTTAAGAAAAGAAAAAGCGCGACATAATTTATTATATACACCACTGTCGCCATAGGTGAAAAATGTTTACCACCTAATTCGGAGCAAATCCATTGTTTGGTTTCCGGATGATGATTATAAATGGGACTAAATATAGTACAACTATAGTAATATCATCTTGATGTGCAGTGTCCCTTCAGGGGTGTAGGCGATCATGGTTCTCTATATTTTCCTTGTCCCTTGTAGCTCATAACGAAGTTTTTCTTTTTAATAGTGTTCCCCCAAAACACAGTTCTACCATCTATTTGATCAAAGTATGTTACACGATGTTTTCCTCTGACCCTCTTTCACTCAATCTGTCCAGTCATTATCAAATTTTCCAGGTTCTCCTTTCTCATTACGAGGCGCTAAAATTTCAACTGCCTCTTTCTTTTGTTAAGTATAAGTTTCCTTTTTGCTTCCATTTTCTCTAAAACCTTCTTGTTGCTCACATGATCGACCCATGGTATCCACATCTCCTTTCTGTAGAACTACATTTCTGTTGCTTCAAGTCTTCCTCATCTTTGATGATAAATAAAAGTTTCATCAGTACCGTAAATTTAAGCAGACAACATATGACGTTTAATTTCTTTCTATATTAAATCGAGATATTTCTTTCTTTTTTTTTATTTAAAAGGAGCACTTTACGGCTTTTCTTATTTCTTTGTTCGGTATGGCATACGGCTACATATATTCCCTGTAAACGTGTAAGACCAGTCCGCAGAAGGGACTTTCAGCTGGATGCAGCAGACAGACGTATTACCTGGAGCATCGTTTACCCTTTGAAGCAAGTACCTACTAGACCGATGTTTACATACTGACGTTAAATAATTTATCAACGGTTTAAGTTCGGGTACAACAACAGTTATCAGCGCACAGACTGGAATCGGGAACCCGAGTTCAAACGTTCGTTTTGTCTTCTTGCGCTCATTAACGCAAAAGCGTGGTTCCGTTTCTCTCTCTACACAAGCGTTCAGCTATGGGTAAAATGGCAGAGCAGACTGGGCTTTCAAGCCTGGTGACATTCTTTCTACGAGAAGGCAACTGAGAACCGCTCAGCTATTTTCTCTTGGGAATCATGGAGAGACATGGTCGCATGTCCTGAGCCTATAGGAGGTATGATCAAAAAGTATCAGGACTGGTACTAAGATAAAAAAATGCTTAAGCAGAGTGAAGCGACATGGCACAGATTGATCTTGAACTCTGTTAAGCAGGATCACAACTTGCTGGCTCCATTCTGTTGTTTATAGCAGTGCTTGGAAGGAAAATTTGTAAAAGGTGGTCGTCTCACCACATCACAAAAAACCTTTTGTGAATGCTCATAACAGGTTACGAAATGTGCTTCGAAACTAATGAACAGTCTTCTCAGTGGAAGACTACAATCTCTCCGCAAACTTAAGAAAACACGAATGAGTTAAAGCAATTTTTTCTTTGATTACAAGTGCATCGTTCATGATGGGTATGGTTCTGCAGGTCAAGCAGTAAACAAGGCGTAATACCGTGACGTATTGCTGCGATCTTGGGATGCTTCTCTTCGTAAAAGAGCAGAATTGCATGCTTTTGGCGAGAGGCAATTCCACCATGCTAACGCACTTGCGCATTTAGATCAGCTTGCGCAGGAGTTTTTAGACAAGTCAAAATTCCTCAGGTCCGACAACCGCTATATTTTTCAGGTTTCGCTCCTTGCGGGATTCTACACTCCCACCTCTCAAAAAAAAATCCACCCACTAGAAAGTAACAAGATTTCCATACATCGACGAAATCCATGAGATTTCCACAAAAAGTTATTTCAGGAATCATTCCATCAATTAAAATGACGCTGGATAAAGTGTGTGGCTACGGAAAGGGACTATTTTGAAGGAGATTAAATACTGAATTAATAAGTATTGTAGTTTTATTTTTTCATAGCACCAGTCTCGTACGGTATTAAATGTTGCACTTTTAGACTTATGGACTTCTTATTAAAATAAATCTTATGAAGTCTTTATTGACAACTGCAACCGCGTAAAGCGAAACCTTATAAATAGGATACGCGGGTACGGCATGGTTATTTTAGTTTGTTCATTTATCTTAATTTTGCACGGGAGCACAACACCATAAGCAATTAATCACTTGAGCATATCGAATAAGCTGAGTTGACTTTCATATAAGTGGCAGTAATTTGGCATGAAAAATATGCTCTACATGATACCGAATGAGATATCTCACTAAGACTGTTATCAAAAGAGAATTATCTTTCTCTATATTTTCGATTTTGTCATATTCGACATATGGATTTTGGATTTATCAACTTCTCTGTTCTGATAAATATTTCTTCTTTAGAGAGATAATCTCTACATTCCTGCTGTCTAGCCCTGGGATTGAACTAATGGCTCCAGTGTATGTAAATCACCAGGAAATATGAAGAAATAACTTTAGGCATAAGCCCTTCGTTCACAAATACACACACACACACACACACGCACACGCACACGCATATATATATATATATATATATATATATATATATATATATATATATATATATATATATATATATATATATATATATATATATATATATATATATTCAAAATGGGAAAGAAAAATAAGGTATAGTAATGGTAAAATTTGAAATACAAGATAATGTGTATCCGTTTACCGTTTTCTTTCTTTCGATTTAAAATGCAAATGCAAGATACCTAAAAAATGTTCAAGAGCAACGCCAACAATGACAACCAATACGAATCTCATATTAAATATGTGAAAAGGTTGCTTTGTGTTTTTCTCTAAAAGCACTTAACCCTATACATGTGTCTTCTATATATCTTTGGCTTCTTACTTTAGTTGTATATAAATTATGTACATATATTGTCCCTTCTATTTTCTTTGTACACTTTTCTTTCTTTTTTTGTCTCCTCTCTATCTTTTTACCTTATTTTTATCTAACACACCCACACACACACACACACATATATACATATATATATATATATATATATATATATATATATATATATATATATATATATATATATACTAATTTTGTGTTTCCTACAATTGGTTCTTTTAATTTATTTTATTTTCTTCTTCAATTTCCTGCAGAATTGAAATCTACCGAGTTTTACTTTAAGCCGATTCAAGTTTTAGATAATTTCCCCGTGGTACTCAGAGTCCATGTCAATAATAACGCCTGCGTCGCCAGAGAATTGTTCTCATTGAAAATCTTAAACATTTCCTCTTTCTTATACTTTTATTTTACTTCACGTCACTCTTTCTCCATTACACTTGTTTCAGAATTAGAGACAAGACTTCGATATTCCTGAGCTCCGGAAATCTATTTTGAGAATATCTAAAACATGCTTTCTTTATTTTTATTTTTTTTTCATGAGAGACCTTTCAGATTTTCAGGAGGCGTATTGTATAAATTTTTGTCAACGTCATATTTTTCTGTTTTTTCCTTCCTTTTTGACATTAAACCAAGAGGAGGAGATCTAATGAACTATGGCCACGTTATTTATAACATCAAATTCTGCCAAAAGTACTCTTAAAAGCAAAGAGAATTTCACTTGAACAACATAGGCACTGATTTTAATTTGGCTGTCGGATTATCTTCTGAAAGGTTTATCTACATAAATGACAATCTCAAACATATATCTACATATCTTATTTGTGCCT
Organism: Acanthosepion lycidas; assembly: GCA_963932145.1. NCBI lineage: Eukaryota > Metazoa > Mollusca > Cephalopoda > Sepiida > Sepiidae > Acanthosepion > Acanthosepion lycidas. The sequence goes on along the minus strand of OZ010579.1, from coordinate 80,420,532 downwards.
TTTTCTTTCAAGTCATGATGATCGTGGCTTTCCACAATTCCTGACCTTAGTAGATCTTAATAATAATATATATATATATATATATATATATATATATATATATATATATATATATATATATTGTTGCTATCTCTCCTGATCTCTAGCCAGCCAGTTAAGTATCATATTCACTGCTTTCCTCTGTCTGTCTTCTCTTAAAAATCTCTTGTAAGTGTCAAATTCTCCAAACCCTCTTTCCTCATTATATATCCTAGAAATGTCAATTGTCAATTTCTTAATTATGTATAAGTGTTCTTTTCTGCTCCCTTCGTATTGCAACAGCGATAATTACGTTCCACTCGAGCAGTTTCTTCTTGATCTGTGGAAATGACACCCAAAAGGATGTTTTCAAGATCACAACAATCTTAACCTTTTCAAGTTTAGGGTTAATATTCCCCACATATCAGCATAAACTGTGTCTGTTACTCTGTAACCTTTTAACTTGAACGCTCCCCGAGCCTTCTGCAGGGGTAACCTCACTGTAAAAAAAAGTTACTTGAAAATTCTTCATTACTCACATGTTCAGTCTATGATATACGTCTGTAGAACCACATTTCTCTTGCCTCAATTCTCTTATTCATCTGGGATGAAATCTTCCAACATTCACTGCCATATAGGGCCACCGATATTGCATAAAAGTTCAGCACCCTTTTCTTCGTTTCTAACTATTAGGTTGGTGCAAAAATAATGACGTAATAATGTCGTTTTTGACGTATTTTTAACGTCAAAAAACGACATTATTACGTCATTATTTTTGCACCAACCTAATAATTCTTCCTGTTTCTTTATACTTTGCTTAGATTTTGGAAGACATATTTCGCTATCCCAATGCACCTTTGGATTTTGGCTTCGGCTTTTCTTCCCTCTGTTAACACAGTCGCTGCATTTTTAAATTTAAAAAAATTTTCTACTTTATTGATTGTTTTATCTCTAATTCTTCGCATCTTTCTCTTTTCCTTTTTTTCTAACGATCAAACATTCCGTCTTCTTAAAACTGATGTTTAGTGCTTCGTTCTTGAGTTCCATTACAGTTTCCTCCCTTCATCTTTTATCAACACTGTGGCATCTGCATGTCTTAACTTTTTTTAATACTGTAGTCGTCAATAATGAATCTTATTATGACTCTAATTCTTCCAGGATGGAAACAATATAAAGTTTCAATAAGTCCAGTGAGAAGACATCTCCTTGTCTTAAGCCCTTTTCTATTTTTATGTATTATACAATTCCTGGTTTTAATAAACACTACCGTGTTTCAGATTCTAACATTGCACACCCAATTCTTAACCCCACATTTCTCAAGGGAGTTTCTCACTTCGTCAGCTTGCCTCATCATTGTCTCCTTTCCTGCTGTTATTCGAATTATGAATGACTCATAAATCAAAGTTTGTAGAATAGATGCGGACAATTATCAGGTAAGCCTTAGCATAACGTCAAGTAATTTACAACCAGGCTTTAGATCATATAAATTGGCTTCCGCTGCGGTGATCATCATTTGCCGCTCTTTGGGGGAGAAAAATGTCTCTTTTCAACTCAATATGTCGCGAAAAAATAGAATGGTTTGAATCAATCTTTTCTTCGTCTTTTCTGAACCGTGTTACCTAAAAAAAATCTGCGATCATGACTATCCAAGAATTCTTATCCTTTGTCGTACTAGTGTTTGAACATTTACTAATTCTCATACTACACGACATCCATTTACGCCAGCTTTTTATGCATGGTAATCGTTAATTCACTCTGTTTCGCTTTATCTTTAGTATGTACTTTGAGTGTCAGATTTTCCAAGCCCTCTTTCCTTATTATGTGTATCAGACATTTCAAATATCTGAACTTCAGCATTTTCCTCTCTACTTTCTCATTGATCACATATTCAGTTCATGATATTTTTCCGTGTCCTTTCACAGGACCGTATTTCTCCTGCCTCAAGTCCTCCAACCTTTCTTCGTAAAGATATTGTCTAGCATTCTCTGTTGTATAGGATGATTCGTATAACATAAATTTTCATCACCCTTATCCAATGAAATTTTCCTTTTTCTTTGTATTGTCTTTACATTCTGGAAGGCATCTGATTGATTGATTCATTCATTTTCTATGGCTTATTCTGGTTAATTCAAGCCATAAAATATTTTTAGATTGTTATAATTTTTTTTTGTTTAGATAATAATGATTTAGTAATAGAAGTCTTATTACTGAAACCAGGTGTGGATTCGTATCTTACACAAGGGTATTTTCGCGTAAGTAAATATAAAGAAAACGGCGAATACTGGAACTAGCCAACCCGATTACCAATTCCAAGACATTATGCATTATACTACTCGCACCTGCAACTTTACAATACCTGGTATTCCCAGGTGTTAACTAATTTATATAATGATCAGGCTCGATTTGCTTAACTTCAGTTATCATTCAAGAACCGCTTCTTTAAAGTAACATAGCCGTAATATCATATTCGAGTCATCATCATTTATTCAATTAGTCTATTTTAGAACTCCATTGGTCATCAATCCCCTCCATCCAATAGTTGTGGTTTATGGTTATATTCAAGGCAGAATATTGCATTGGCTTGCTGGTTCTTTTTGTGCCCTTTATGTTACTTCGCTCCTCATCTCAAAAGTTAAAGAAACAAATCTACAAAGCATCAGATGGTTTGAATTCAGGGTTTTCTCTCTTCTAAGCTGGTTGTCAATCGTCGATGTATTTTCTCCTTTTCCTTTTTTTTTATTCAATGTCTATGTTTTTCCTTAATATATTAACTGTTCTTGGCATGTTGCGTGTGAATACGCTTTATTCTATTGCTTATGCAGTATCATAATTCCAGAATGTAACATGTGTGAGGTAACTGGAAAAACAGTGGAAAGTAGTACTCATAACAATATGAGTACTTGAACTTGTACGAACAACACTAAGAAATAGATAACAGAAAATGAACATTCCAGGAAGAAGTGAAACTGTCAAGAGATTAGAAGAGATTGTCATGACAAAAATATTATTATTATAATCATTTTTATTTCCTTTGATATCTGGCGTTTTCACATTTCTTTCCGGGTCCTGCCCAGGGACTTAAGGTTAGAAATGGCATCATGACACTTTCCAATGACAAAAAAAAAAAGATAAAGCCGTTCGTAAAGTGTGGGCTGTACTTGTCAGAACAAATTTTGTATCTCTTTGAGGCATGGACTTCCAGGAATCCCTTCAATTAGTCTACTGGAACCTTTTCCAACCAATCCTAGGGCCCCAACTACAACAGGGATTGTTGATGTTCCCATATGCCCCATTTTCGAGATTTCTATTCCAAGGTCCTTGTATTTTGACAGATTTTTGAATATCTTCAAAGATACATTGCAGTGAGCAGGGACTGCCATATTATTATTATTATTATTATTATTATTATTATTAATAATAATAATAATAATCAGAGGAAGAAGATGAATTAATCAAGTTTTACGTGAAGGAAACGGCAGGAAACTGGTATAAACATCTCCCAGACTTGGTTACAGAGAGAGAACCTGTAACAATTAGATGGGACTATGCAATACACACAGACAGAACAATCAATGCAAATCGGGAGGACATCGTGATCAAAGATCATAAAAAAGAAATGTTTTACCTTACTGACATGGCAGCCCCTTAAAAAACGACCAAAATACAAGGATCTTGAAATGGGAATCTCAAAAATGAGGCACATGAGGATATTAACGATTCCTGTTGCAATTGGAGACTTCGGATTGGTGGAAAAAGTGTCGTAAATATTCATTTACATGATTCTTGGTAGCTCATGCCTTTAGGAAATACAAAACAAAATGTACTGACAAGTACAACCCATCCATAACGAAGGACTTTATCTATATAAACTGTATGTGATTTTTGTTTTAGTTTTTAGTTTTACAGAAATGATCAGTGGTAAATGTCATGATTCCATTTCTAACCTTAGTTCTCTGGTTGGTACCGGAAGGAAATATGTATACAATATAAATCAAATGAAAATAAAAAAATAATACTTACTGTTATGGTCCAGGTTAGGTTCAAGGAACTATAACATGAACACAAGAGTAAAAATAACGAAGGTATATTACACGAAATAATAATACAAGATGTGGAAGGTATTAGCATGACTGTCAATCTGGTTTGGAGTGAACTACTATCGGCTAGACTCGATTCGGTATCTAGCTACCCCCCACATGGGTTGCATATGGCACAAGGCCGAGTTAAACGTGGGGTTCCCGAGCCCGTATGCTCGGCCCAAAAATGCCCGTAGAACCCGTATAAACTGGAATCGGGTTGGTCAACCTCCCCGAACGAGACTCTGCCCTTCGGCGGAGCCTCGTCCGGGTCCCTCTCTGCTCAGAGGCAGAGAGTTCGACTATCAAGCCGAGAAGCTCGGCTTGATTCGTTATCTAGCCATCCCCCACGAGGGTTGCATATGGTACAAGGCCGAGTTTAACGTAGGTTTCGCGAGCCTGTAGGCTCGCCAAAAAATGCCCGTAGAAACTGTAAAAACAGAATCGGGTTGGTCAACCTCCTCGAACGACACTCTGTCCTTCGGCGGAGCCTCGTCCGGGTTCCTCTCTGCTCAGAGGCAGAGGGTTCGACCGTCAAGCCGAAACGGCTCGACTCGATTCGACCCTCTCTTTTTAGAGACGTAGTATACATTCGGAATATATGTTCGGAAGAGTTCATTCTGTAGTTATAGGTAAGAACCCATGACAATAATAATAAGAAGAATAATTACCAAGAGCTTTAGGAGGCCGAAGTCTAATCCAATTTAAATCTAAAAACTACAACAACCGGATTGGAAGCATACCTCATAAAAACTAATGATCCTGTCTTACAGATATTAAAACACCAAATCCACTCCGTCAAAAAAAGAAGTTGCACTCTTCAAGAAATAGCTTAATATAGCTGAAAGCCTACCAACAAAAAACGAAGCTAATAACATCTACACCCAACGATCAAAATAGAAAGCAAAACAACTTGACCACATGAAGTTACAAAAAAAAATGCAGGTAGGACAAGAGATTACATGGCAAATCCATAAAAAGAACGAAAGAATTTGTGAACCAACAGAAAACACATCAGTGGCTGAGGAGCACTGGGTTGAAAGCTGGGAGAGAAGGTCTATCTATTGCAGCTCAAGACCAAAACATCGCAACGAGATCATTTCAATCTCACATAATAAAGAATAGAACTAACCCGAAATGCAGGATCTATGAAAAATATGAAGATCATATGACCTCACGATGTCTGGAACTAGCAAAAAAATGAATATACCCACAGATATAACAAGGTAGCGACATATGTTCATGGGAAGATATGCAAGAAGTACAAAAACGGAATTCCTGAGAGATGGTATGAGCACCAACCAGACACAGTTACATACAATAATGATCTAACTATCCCCTGGGATATGCCAATTCCAACTGACAGGGAAATAAAAGCCAACATACCTTATATAATCATAAAAGACAAAAAAATCAGAATGTGTATGCCTGGTGATATGCCAATAAGCATACCATCTGAGAGAAACACCTCCATGAAAATTATCGAGAAATTGCCCAAATACAATGACCTGGAGATCAAGATTAACAGGATATAGGGAATGAAAACTAAGACGATACCAAAATCCAATCGGAGTTCTGGGCCTCGTGAGGAAAAGAAATGGACAATTTTACAAACACTCAGGTAAAATCAACGTACAATATTCCTAGAAGATCGCCCTCCCAGGAACATCTTATATAATAAGAAAAGTGTTATCTTTTATATTATAATTATTCTATAGGACCTAAGGACTATAGTTTGGACACGTCTCTACATGATATAAGGCAGAAAATATTACACACACAAATGATAATAATAATTATCCTTTGATGAAAAATAATGAAAAGAAAAGCTACCACATCGTGGAGTACTTGTATTAAAACAGCGCCAAAGAGATTCATCCTCCCCACTCAAACTCAATACCTACCAACAATATTCTTCATTGATAAGCTGTCTCCATCCATTTCAGACATAGGTGTTATGGGTCTACAGAACCTGTAGCCCTTAGAAGTTTTTCTTTACTAAGAATTCCAAACCCTGTTCCACGATTCATTCCCACAAGCTTGTCACAAAATGACTCTCTGCTTTCTCCTATCTGTCTTTCCCTAAATATTCCTCGTGAGGGTTAAGCTCTCCTTCGGCGTTTAGTGTCAAGGGAATTTCAGATGTTTTTTTTTTCTTTTGAGTATAAGTTTTCTTTCTGTTTATATTTTATTCAACAGTTGCTTTTTACTGAATCGTCATGGAATTATCGGTATCATTCTGTAGAACCACATTTCTGCAAACTCTAAACATTCCCCCCTCGTTGATTGCCAATCTTTCATTGCTATACAAAAGGATAAATATCACATAGTATTCCACCACTCTTTTCAAATGCGTGTCCAGATCTTGATGTCGCCTTTTCTATCATTTGTGAAAACGCTTCCTTGATAATTAAACTTCTGTACCTGCTTGATGTTTATATCGTCAATGTGTAACTCGAATTTTGGGTTTTTATTCTTGCTTTCTGTGTTTCTGAAGAAGTTGGTTAGTCATTTTTTCTTACTTTTTTTTCTGAGTGTTGCATTCTCCTTCGTGCTGGTGGAATCTTGGTCGACGACGTCGAATCGCTCATATGTTGTAACTTCTCACTCTCCTCTTTGTCATCTTCCGGCCGGTGATCGCTAGCCATTTTGGCTCGGAGATAAAAGACCTTCAACAAAGGGAATTTTAAGTTAACTATTTTATTAAACACGTTGATGTGTAAATTTCTAACTAGTCAGTTGTGTTTCTTTTCCCCTCCACAGAGATGAAACACGTCTACATTGTTCGACGTGTAAGAATGAACTCCCCCAAAATCCTTTCTCTATATATATTTCTCACGCTGACTCAGCCAATCAAAATCGACTTCCTTTGTTTTGCCTTGTATCTGATCCCTTAGGTCAAACTGAGGAAGTCAGAGCAGCCATACACTCTAAAAAAAAAAAAAAATTCTGCTAAACTATTATTTAACAAGATGTCCTGTAGTTTCCTCTTCCAGTAGACCATCAACACAGTGTCATTTCCGTGTCAAATATTGTTAAGATTACGACAACCGATAATAAATCCTGGTTGGGTTTCCACGCTGCCTTAGGATAGCCTCGATGTGGAGGTGGAATAAATCTGGAGAGAGGACGCCCCATTGTCTCATCTTCCTTTCTATTTTTGTATCGCTACGCAGTTACACATTTTAATATATAACACTGAATCAAAATGTTGTTTTTGTACAAGAACTGAGGACCGTAATATCTATTTTTTTCCCTTTTCTCTCTTTTTTTTTTTTTTTGAAATCATTACACCCCTGGTGAGGCACTAACACCACTAAGATTTACTGTATGTAAGAGAATAGTAGGGAAAGAGGACAATAGAAGAAGACGAAGCAAGAAGACATAAACTAACGGTTAATATTACATTCAAATTTTTGAGAATCAGTAGACTGGGAAGCAAGAAGCGAGAAAAGAGGTCCACAAGCGAGAAGTGCTAGAGAAAAAAAAATTAGCATAGAACTTGCGGTTACCTCTAGCTACTTCAACTTTTAACATGAGGAGACCTTGCTGCACATGTAGTACTGCGTTTAAATTAATAACTTTTTTTACCATAGCAGTAAATTCGTCAGGCAATTACTATAAAAATATTTATAGATAAGGAACAGGAAATCTATGTCACAGTGGAGTGAAAGCGACTGAAGCCGAGATATCAGGCCAGGAACAATAAATTTATTGTTTCTCATTTGGGCTTTTTTTTAAGCATCAAAAGCTTGTGCGGGTGGTGTAATGCATACCCCCTCGGAATTATAAATAGGTGAACCGAGTTCGAATTCCAATAGAGCTCATTGCATTGAAGTAAGCAAATTAATTTTGGGAAAGGCATGAATTTCTCTTCTCTCCCATCTAAGGGTTAAATAGCAGGAAAATTTTCTGTTCTTTATAAAAGTGGTTGAAAACCGCTCTAGAAGGACAAATCTGAATTCAAAAAAAATAGAGATAAGGAAAGTTTCTGTTATTTTTTTGACGAAATTGCTTAACAAAAAAGTAACTTATAGTATATGAATTGTGTAAGGAACTATATAATATATAACTGGACAACTGCATTTTTAATAAACCCCTAAAAAAGAACAAAACCTCTGAAAAAGTATGCTAATTTTATGGTGCCAGAGTTCGGTGTTCAGTTCGTTTAGTACACAAAATTCTCGTATTTAGGACGAGACTGGAAAATGAATCAGGATAATGAAATACGAAAGAAAAAAAGAATTTCATTAAAGGTTTTGAATTGTAATGCCAACGGTAGGATTAACCTTTTCTCTATAAGGAAACATTTAATTTTCTTTGACCGTGTAGCCAGTGCTACATTCGTTTGAAATTTATAAAATCTCCCTTTTAAAATGTTTTTCAGTAAAATACGTTTTTCAAATCCAGTAGCTGTTATCACTCTTTCCAATATTAATAGGGGTTTCCTTCCTAAACTTTTATTTGAAGTAGTGTGGAATTTTAACATTTTGGTTATGTCATTATTTTCTCTTCGAGTTACAAACGTTATGCATTTTATTTTTTTTTTCCTGTTGGTAGTCTTCAAGTGATGGCATGTTTGTTCTTTGGAAGAATTCCTTGTTTCGAAAATTGTGGCCCCAGTCCACAATATTCAAATAAGGATGATCTTTGCCACGTTCCCCAGGAAACAGAAGAATATTAGAATATTAATGCAGGTTTCACGCAAAAGACTTCTTTTTTATTAGAAATAAATTTTCTCGTCAACAAAACTGATGTGATTGAGCAATATGTTAAACTCGTGTGGAAGGTTAATATCTTGAATATGTCATTATTTTCTCGTCGAGTTACACGTGCTATCCATTTTAGTTGTTGCTGCTGTTGGTAGTCCTCAGGTGATGTAGTTTCTGGTAGTTGGTACAGTTCTTTGTTTGATATTCTGTAGCACCAGTTCACAATGTTCAAGAAGGGATGGATTTTGCCAAGACCCCCCGGCTTCATTTGCTCATAGCCTTTCGTATCCATTCAAGGCCTTTTTTTTTAATCATTCTAAATTCTGCTGGATTTAGAGGATAGATCCACTTGAGAAGGACTGAAGAACTCTTCGGCTGAGTCATAGTTTTGAAATCAATGTTTGCTATTATGAGTCCTAACAACATAAGCAATATTTCGATTCAGGGTATAAGCTAAGCCAAAAAGTCACACGTTGTTTATGCTATACAGTCCATGGGGAAATCAAACAGTTCACCTCTGTATCTATCTCCAGTAGTGCTAGCTACGCTTAAATATTCTGTTTGAAAGTCATTTAGAGACAGAAGAAACTATCGACAATATGTTTGTATTATTAATAACTAAAAATAACAAAACATTCGTCGCTGCAAAGTCGCCACTACTTTCTGTTGTAAATGATGTAAATACATACAGAGAAAGTACAATTTGGTTGTTTTGTATCATATATTAAGAAAATAAAGAACGCCTTTGCTATTTCATATGTGATGCATACGCAATTCTAGACTAGATGACAAAGACATGGTTCGCAAATAAGAAAATTACAAAAAAAAAGAACTGAATTCTTATCAGAGGTTAACAAGAAAAATTATAGAAAAACAAACTAGAATGTTTTTGATGCAGACAGCTCATCTCCAATAATAAATGTTACCTATTTTGAGATAGAAATTCGAGCGCTCAATTCATACAAGGAGCTTGAAAGTGCATATATATATATATATATATACTGGTGCGATGAATAAATTGTCACAATTTCATATTCTTCATTTCGTGCATGCGCGCTGTTTGATTTTGCTTTGTCGTCTGCACAGAATAGTAGGGAGAGTTGAAATTTGGAAACAGCATGCTGTCCTGTTGGCATTTGCACCAATAGCTTCAATACGAACATTTCAGAGCATTTGGGTTTCAATCTGAGTTCAGTGCAAAAGATTCGGAAACAGGGGGATGTTTCTAATGGTGATTGCGAAGGTGATAGCATGGTTATACCTCCATTCAGCTTCCCACAGAACATGGAGGCCTACATCAAGTACCTTGAGGAAGTAGTATTGTCCTGGGTCAAGAGGGTGACTGTCTGGGAACATGACTCTGTACCATACCACGGAAGCAGGAGAACACGGTCATGGCTCTCAGACAATTTCTGCGACCACAGCTGGCCACCTAATTTCCTAAACTCCAATCCCCTTAATCGTTATGTGTGGGTTGCAATTGAGAGGGAAATCAGCAAACTTCTTTGTAACACCAAAGATGAACTGAAGGTAAGGATTATGACAGCATTCGCCATTTTAAATAAGGAACGGTGCCGAATAGTTGCTGTAGATTCTGAAGAATATTTACTCTTCAGTATTTCTTAAAATGTGAAAATAAAATGGTATTCGCTATCTTCAGGGCTTACCGTATATATTCGGGTATAGTGGGAGTTTTTATGTTCAGTTATTTTTACGCAAAAAATAGGGGGGCGCACTATACATAGGTAATCTTTTGGAAGTTGTTAAGAGTCATTTTCGATGTACACATGTACCCTTTTCTGGAAGGGTTAAAATTTTATGCCGTTTTAGTGACCTTAAGATGACTGGTAGGCCTACGTTCTCACGATACCTCAGGGAAGAAACTTAGCCTACGTAGGAGTGAAGCTCGGAGTAAAAGATGTACCGTAGTCAAGCATTAACGAAAAAAATGCATGGTATCTAAATCTTTGTATTTTACAGTTAGTGCTTTTTCTCGCCATTTTGTTATAGCTTTGTACAATAAAGAATGAAGAACCTTTATTTGATATACAATATGTCAAGGATGATAACCACTACGGCAATATTTTACTACAATAGGCTTAATAGTATTGTCGAGAATATGAGTTCGCCTCATGCACGAGTTATATGATAAAATCAGTTGTTTTATTTTTATTTTATTTTTTTTTTCACAAAAAAATCAGATGTCACGCTATACATTAAGTAGATATATAGACGAATATATTAAGTAATCTATAATAATATGAAATAAAAACTGAATAACAATTATTACTTCTGTTTTTGGCGTCTATTATCCATTTCCACAAGTAACGATAATTCTCATACCAGAAATTCAGCCGCCTTGTGTTTGACGATAAACTCCATCCGCGTCCTGGGTAGGACAATAAAATACGTCCAACAGCAAGGCCTCTGATCAGAAGGTTTTGAGGAATGTGGTACCACCTTTTAATTGCTAAAGTTCTTAGGTCCACCCTGACCAGCGGTGGTAGCGCCAGTTAGGGTCCCATGTATAGTTAACCCCAAACTGTCGTCAAAACATTATGAAAGTGTAAAAACAGTTTTAATATCAGAAATATTTTGTAAAAAATTATTACCAGCAAAGAATTTTTGAAAAAATATATTACCAGCTATTTATTTTTGAAGGGGAAAAAAATATTACCAGCAATAAAAATTGTTGGCATTAAATAATCCATTGTGGTTGATATGCCGTAAAACAAAACAAACCAAACGAAACCAGAAATTCAGACGGAAATTGCATCATTTATAATAATCTTCGATTCCTTGTCGTCTTTATCACTTACGTTTCGTCCAACTCTGGCCTTCCAGCGTACGGCTACATCATGATGAAATATAAGTTTCCGTGCGATCACAGAAGTTAAGCGGCGTCGAGCCTGGTAAAGTACCTAGATGGGGGACCGCTTGGAAATAATCGATGTGTGGTTGATATCAAGGATAACGTCGAGTTTGGGAATCTCAAGTGACGTAAGCTTGGATGTACAGGTGGTGTAATGGATAACGGCTTGTAATTGGAAATCGGATGGCCGAGTTCCAATTACAGTCCCATTCGTTATATTCACCTATGTGCAAATAAGCTTTGCAAAGGCATGAATCCAGCATTTCCTTCGAGTTAATTAGTATTATTCAAAAAGAAAATACTTAAAATCTAACTATATTTTCTGACTTTAAATAACCTTCAAAGTGTTGGTAAATCTTGGAATTTGAATATGTGAATAAAATAACCTTCAAAATGTTTGTAAACCGTAGAAAACAGCTGATTTTTTGAGTTTTCGAAATTTGGAAGTTGGCTCAGAAGTTTCAAGACTCGACATGTAATACAGCAATTCAAAATTTCAGGTGAACAGCGCTCAGCCAATACGAATTTGAATAAAATAACCTGCAAAATGTTTGTAAACCGTAGAAAACACCTGATTTTTCGAGTTTTCGAAATTTGAAAGTTTCAAGACTCGACATGTAATACGGCTGTTGAAAAGTTCAGGTGAACAGCTCTCATCCAGTACTAATTTGAATAAGATATTTGAATAAAATAACCTGCTAAATGTTGGTAAGCCGCAGCTGATTTTTCGAGTTTTTTGAAATTTGATCTGAGAGATAATCCATTTCTCTTATCACGAAAGACCGGGGAGTGAATCGGTCGCAATACCATGATAGACACTTTAAAGACCATGAATTTATCTGTACTATGCAATATCGACTGATTACAAAATCTCATCCATAAGTATTCAGAGAATAAAAAGAAAAAAAAAAGGTAATTTCTAATTACTATGTTGTAGATGTCATTAAGAACTGTTGTATCCGTCTTATACTTGAAGCTACTACAAATATAATTTAACCCGCATACTGTTCAAAAGTAAAAGGTGAGCGACTTAATTACCACAGCGGATAGTCCCTACAAACATTCTTCCCATCCCTTCTTCTCTGATTAAATACTTTACGCAAGTCTCTGATCCTCAAGCAGATAAAACGAAATTGATTGGTTTCGGTCTGTCTAAAGAAAATTGATTTCTAACCGATGCTGTGTCTTAAGAGATAACGGAAATACGATTCTTGTGAGAAACAGTATGTTCATTGGTGTATAACACCCAACAGTACATTCATTGGTGTATAACATTCAACATTATGTTCATTGGTGTATAACACCAAACATGCGGGACTCGACACCTTACAAACCATTGGTCAGGGCTTATTATATATATTTTTATTAGGCTTGGCTCTATACAGAACAACTCCTCTAAACCGAACACTCAAGATGTTCGGTATTGAGGATACTGTTCGGATTCAAGGAAAAAAGGCTGCTGTGGCAAGTTTAAAATTGTTATTAAGTCTTAGAGTTTAGGATACCAAAGATACTTTGTAACGTTGATTCGTTTTTGTTTAAAATGTAGATTGAATACTGCTGTAACCTAGGAAGGGTTAGAGGATGGGGAGTAACCAAAACGGAAGTTGGGAATGAAATGGTAATCTTTATAACATCAACAAAATACAATACTCGCCAGCGGCGTGAAGTAGGTAAACCACTGCTAGTGGTGCACTATTTAGACAGTATATTACTCCCTCACTTACAGTAGTGTCCAACGTATTTATGAGAATTGGGAAATACCCAGTCGGGTTCATATGTATGGTATATAACAAATACAAAAATGTACAAAAATAATCGACAACCAATAATAATGAAAGATTTTGGGCTAAACAAATGCAGTGTAACCCGGATATAAGAGAGTTGTCGGGACCGGAGAAGAAGTCTCTTATATGCGGGTTTCTCTTATATCCAGGTTTGGTTTATTTTGTTTAGGTAAGTATGGCTCTAATTTGGGAGTAGAGAAAATCTCTCTTATATCCGAGATTCTCTTATATCTAGGTCTCTTATATCCGGGTTACACTGTATTTTAATTTGTGAAAAAACTAAGTCACTTTATGAAATGTTTAAAACTTTATGAAATATGTTACTCAAATTCGTATTGGCTGTTCACCTGAAAGTTTTAATTGTCGTATTCCATGTAGAGTCCTGAAACTTCTAAGCCAACCTTCACTAAATTTCATGATTATTTTCAGTTTCTTCTCAGCATATAGAGTCTTTGATTTGACATTTGTATCGGACCTGATATTGCCACACCTTCTAATCGTTTTGAGGCAAAACCACGCGTTTAGAGTTTGGTCAAATTGATAATCTTTTGGTTCAGGAAAAGTTTTTCGTAAAGCATTTCTTCTTTTTATTTTCACAGAACGAAGCAGCTTGGAAAATTTTCTCTCAATGAATTTTCAAATAGAAAACAATGTTTCTTGTTGTATTATTTCATTTTAACCGAGTTATTAATTCGTTTATTTTTATTTTCAAGAATTTAACGTTTTAAACACCAAACATGCGGGACTCGACACCTTACAAACCATTGATCGTCAGACAAACCCCTATATATATATATATATATATATATATATATATATATATATATATATATATATATATATATATATATATATACAAAGAAGAAAATGCTTCATATCCATGTCAATACAAAAGTTCGTATTTGAAGATGTGTCCGGTCTAATTGTCTTCCTTTTTGAATTTAGGGGGAAAAAAATCTTATTCAAAAACAATTACAATCTGTAAAGGAAGTAAAAAATAAGAATATACACTATAACTCCTTAAACCGAATATCCGAGAGGTTTGGTATTGAGGGTACTGTTCTGATTCGAGGAAGAAAATGCTTCATATTTATGTCAATACAAAAGTTTGGATTTGAAGATGTTTCCAGATTCGAGGAAGTCTAGATTATGTTCTGTTCGGATTTGGGGATTTCTACTCTGTATATATATATATATATATATATATATATATATATATATATATATATATATATATATATATATATATATATATATATATATATATGTGGGGGGGGGAATGTGTGTGTATATAAATATAAATAAATAAATAAATATATATATATATATATATATATATATATATATATATATATATATATATATATATATAATTATTTATATATTATATGCGCGGTACTTATTAGAAAGCGCTCAATATCAGAGATAGAGCTAACATATTTGGTTGGATTGCTGTGAGTTTGTGACCCTGGGTTTCACGCTTTTGCGATCGTCAGACAAACCCCTATATATATATATATATATATATATATATATATATATATATATATATATATATTTATATATATATATATATATATACAAAGAAGAAAATGCTTCATATCCATGTCAATACAAAAGTTCGTATTTGAAGATGTGTCCGGATTCGAGGAAATTTAATTCGTGGAAATGTACATTATGCTATATTCAGATTTGCGGGGGGGTGTTCTACAATATTTGCCATTCTAAAACCTTTTTCGAACATTTATCTGCAAGTGAAAAATATGTACGCAGGAAATCATCTGAATGCACAAATCCAATGGTCTTAGCGAGTTGAGCCGATAACCTCAGTTTCCCTCTTCTTGTCTTAAATTAATTTCCACAAGTGGCTCTACAATAATGTAAGAAAGTATAAACACCTGAGAAACTGCTTTCATTACAGTGCAATTTATATTCGGGAGTGCTCACCTGTATAAATATCTGAAAAAATGTATTCGAAAAGAAATGATTATGAACCCATGTTATGAAAAGAAATGATTGTGAATCAGATGCTGTAATCTTGAATGTTTAATGATGATACCACGTATTATTCAAACTTAATAATTGAAAATTATTTTTAATTCGAAAAACGTTGTTGTAGTGCGTATATTAATTATTTGATATGCATCCTGAACAGTCAGTCTTTTGCCATATCGTCATATGAAACAATTAGTAGAAGCTGGTTCCATATCATAAGAAATACCGTAAAACGTTAATATTTCCATATAGATCTTATTATAAAAGGAACAGCGGAAATACCTCTGACATTTTAAAGGTTGACAGAAAGAACAAGATGACTTATTAGACAAATACGTGCGCTCTTGTTTAAACAAAGGGCTGAAGTTTTTTTTTATTCATTTTGCCTTAAAAATTACCTCCTGCAAATGGCGGCCTCTATTCGCCATACACAATTCAAGATAATTCTTAAAATCTCCCATCACCAGGAAGTTTGAGAGGTTCGAGGTCTTCCAAGTGGCTTTCTTTTAAAAAAAAGCCTAACTCTGAAATTTTCAGCCTATAGAAGTATCGATTTTCAGTCCGGAACAGTATCATTCCGACAGAACATGAAAAGAGTACGAAAACCTCTCTGTGTTGCAATTACAGATTCGCCAGTCTTAAAACGGTTTCAATAGCAAACGCACTGTATGCACCGATCCAAGCCATGATGCTAACTGATGGTATCTAAAAAGAAAAGTGGTAAGAGATGAGCGAGATAAATGCACCATAGTCACTTGCACTCCAAGTTCATTAGCACGACGGAGTTGACAGTTTAAAATGCGGAAGGTTTTTCTACTGCCCGCTGTATAATGAACAAGTCACATTAACGCTAAACCCATTCGATGTGGTTTAAGTGCTTCGAGAACTTGTCTCGCTAGAAACAATTACAACTGAGGAGAGAGTTCGATCCTCACTAGGTGCCCTATACTCTTGGCCTTGTGTCACATCTAAGCTACGCTAAGAAAATTACCATTCATAAAGTTAATAAGTGCATCTTACTTTAATTCGAACGTCTTTCCTGGTGGTAAACAAATAATTGATATACATACTATACCTACCTATAAGCATATATATATATATATATATATATATATATATATATATATATATATATATACATATATATATATATATACATATATATATATATATATATATATATATATATATATATACATATATATATATATATATATATATATATATATATATATATATATATATATATATATATATATATATATGTTCTGAAACTACATTAGCCAGGATACTTAGATAAGTATATTTCATTTTTATCAAAGGTGGGGCATCCACATCTCATTGAAAATTTTTCTATTTGATATAAAATTAATTTCAATTTGAACAAGCAAATGACTATCCAGAAGGAGAAAGCCAGAAGATGGAGGGCATATCAGATCATGGTCAAAGGGGTCCCTTGGAGGCAGAAACCTCTCCACTAGATTTTTTTATTATTTTTGAAGGGAATGACACATATAGTACTTAGTTTCTTTTTTTGTTTTGTTTTACGGCATATCAACCTCAGTGGGTTATTAAATATCAACAACTTTTTTTTTCCTGGTAATCTTTTGTTTTGTCAAAAATCTATTTCTGGTAATATTTGCTCCTGAAAAATGTATAGCTGGTAATAGTATTTTCAAAAACGTATTGCTGATAATATTTTTTTCAAAAATATATTGCTGGTAATATTTTTTTCTGGCAATATTTTATTAGGTTTGTTCAAAAATAATGACGTAATAATGTCGTTTTTGACGTATTTTTAACTTCAAAAAACGACATTATTGCGTCATTATTTTTGCACCAACCTAATATTACAAAGTATTTCTGGTATTAATAATTTTTTTTTACACTTTCATAATGCGTTTTACCTCATTTTGGGGTTAACTATTTGGTTAACTAGAAGAAGAAGAAGAAGAAGAAGAAGAAGAAGAAGAAATAGTAGTAGTAGTAGTAGTAGTAGTAGTAGTAATAGTAGTAGTAGGTGGAGGAGGAGGAAGAAGAAGAAGAAAAAGAAATAGTAGTACTAGTAGGTGGAGGAGGAGGGAGAAGAAGAAAAATAAATAGAAGTAGTAGTAGATGGAGGAAGAAGAAGAAGAAGAAGAAGATGAAGAAGAAATAGTAGTAGTAGTAGTAGTAGTAGGTGGAGGAGAAGGAAGAAGAAGAAATATTAGTAGTAGTAGGTAGAGGAGGAGGAGGAGGAAGAAGAAGAAGAAGAAGAAGAAAAGAAATAGTGGTAGTGGGTGAAGAAGGAAGAAGAAAAAGGAACAGGAACAGGAAGAAGAAGAAGGAAAAGAAGATGAAGAAGTAGGATCAGGAGGAAGAAGGAGGAAAAGGAGCAGGAGGAGGAGAAAGAAAAAGTAGCGGATGAAGAGGAAGAAGAACTAGAAACAGTAACCTGTGTGTTACAATCTCCTGTTAAGTGATTCTTATCACCATTACCTTAACAAATCAGAAATCGAAAAATGTTGCTATATTGAACTACTCGGTGACGATCGTAGCTTAATTCAGTCGACATGAGAAGTAAATTAGAGTGGCAGTTATGCAACACTGAGCTAAAACCGGGAATTTCTAAACGTTACAAGTGATTTTACTATAGCATTTCGTTTTAAATATTCTGGAATCACTTGAAAACCTTTATCGATCCAATATACAAAATGGTCATTGCGTTTGCATTCTCATAACATTTTCAATGAGCAAAGGTGTGTTTATTCTTGAAGGGATTGTGACAGAATGGAAAGCAAATGTCCAAACAAATATGTGAAACCTAAGGGTCAAAAGAGAATGGGAACATCGAGAATCGGCGTAAATCTTACAATAAGGTCGTTCAATGGTTGAGGGTGGTGGAAATTAAAGCTTGATATTTCTTCGATAGAGTTTATGCATTTATCAAAATGGCACGAAGCTAGAAAGTGGAGAATTTAGAATCAATACAAAGAGAGAAAGCTTATCAATTAATAGATAGAAACGAAAAAGACAAAGAAAAATATAACTGGAAGTGAGGCATAAATGGCAGAAGAAAGAAAGAAAGAAAGAAAGAAAGAAAGAAAGAAAGAAAGAAAGAATGACTGACACAATGAAAGAAAAAAGAAAGAAAGAAAAAAGAAAGAAAAAAGAAAGAATCACTGAATGACTGACAAAATGAAAGAAAGACTGATTGGCTGACAAAATGAATGAATAGTAGAAAGAAAGAAAGAAAGAAAGAAAGAAAGAAAGAAAGAAAGAAAGAAAGAAACAGAGAATGACTAACAAATTAAATGAATGGAAAAAAGAAAGAAAGAGACTCAAAAAATGAAAGAAAGAAAGAAAGAAAGACTGATTGGCTGACAAATGAATGAATAAAAGAAAGAAAGAAAGAAAGAAAGAAAGAAAGAAAAAGAGAATGACTAACAAATTAAATGAATGGAAAAAAGAAAGAAAGAAAGAAAGAAAGACTCACAAAATGAAAGAAAGAAAGAAAGAAAGAAAAAAGATAATGACTGACAAAATGAATGAATGGAAGATCAAAGAAAGAAAGAAAGAAAGAAAGAAAGAAAGAAAGAAAGAAAGAAAGAAAGAAAGAAAAAGGGGATGACTGATTAAATTAAAAAGTAAAAAGAAAGAAAGTTTAAGATGTGCATGGAGAAGAAAGAAACGGTGGAGCAAATGGAAAAGAGAGGAAGATAGAAAGAAATATACGACTAATAAAAACGTAGAATAAAATACAGTAAAATAGAAAGAGAAGAGATATAAGAAGAAAAAAAACAAGGAAGTATTTAATGAGAGGGAAAGAAAAGTAAGAGTGATAGAAAAGAAAATAATAAGAAAGCAAACAGGAAGAAAAAAATAAAGAAAGAATTATTGTCAGAAAATAGGTAAGCGATCAATTAAAAATAAATAAATGAATGTCAAAATATCGAAAGTAAGGGAAGTAAAAGGAAACATGAAAATGAATAAAGGAGAGAGAAAGAAAGAAAAAGAGGGAAAAGTAAAAAAAGAGAAAGAGAAAAAAAAAAGAAAAAAAAAGGCGAAAGAAAAATAAGAAAGAAAGAAAGAGAAAACGATAATTGAGAGAAAGAGGACATATAGAATTCATGATAAGCATAATGTATAAATAAAGAGATCAAAGAAGCAAACATGGAAAGCCGAACAAAAATGTAGTTCCGGAATAAAGATTATAAGTGATTTGAATTCCATTGAAATTGGGAGAAAAATGCTGTTATTTCAGAATTAAAGTGAGAAAATAATTACAATTCTAAAAAGAAAAAAAAAACTTAAATAAAAAAAAAAAAAATAAAGAGAAAGAACGTTTCACTTAAGAAATAAAGAAAAAAATTACAATTCAGAATGAAAGGTGGAAAAAATAATATTCAAAAGTTACGAGTAAAAGATTTCTAAAATTCAAAAATAAAGATAAAAAGAGAAAATAGAATTAAGAGAAATAGATAAAAGCAACAAAATCCAGAGATAAAAAAATGTTTTTTTTTTTAAAAAAGAGGAAAGAGATCAAAAATCACACAACGAAACGCAATACATAAAGAACATTGATGAAAAAGCTAAACAAATTAAAGAAAATAAAATATATATATATATATATATATATATATATATATATATATATATATATATATATATATATATATATATTAGGTTGGTGCAAAAATAATGACGTAATAATGTCGTTTTTTGACGTTAAAAAATACGTCAAAAAACGACATTATTTTTGCCCTAACCTAATATATATATATATATATATATATATATATATATATATATATATATATATATATATATATATATATATATACTTGTGTAACAGCAAAATAGTACAAATCGTGTAACACCATATTGTCCATCCCAAAAAATATTTACTGTCTAAAAATTCACTAAACTGATTGAGATTATTTTTTCCATGTTTTCAGGTCAGAAATGTAGTAACCTTGACAGCATTTTTCATAAGAATCACTGAAAAACCTTTTGCCTTATTCAGCTAAAAAGAGATCAGGTTGAAACTGTTATGTATCAGAGACATTGTCTTTTCAGCTAAGCAATGGTGAGAGGAAAAAGATCATTCATACTTTAGTAATGATAAAAGCATTCGTACTCTGTCTTCCCTCTTCGAAGTCCATTCAAGAACCATCAAGAGAACTGTTAATAAGATTTAAAAAGAGGGAACGGTATAGAGAAAAACTGAATCATCAGGTCACAACAGAAGGAGGGATCCTCATTCCAACTGAGAGCTAAAGAGACCAATTACGGAAGAACCAACTCAATTCATAAGACGTTTGACACGTGAGAGAGGAGTTTCAACGATGACAGTCCAAAGAGAAGTGAAAAAAAACTTGAAAATGAAGCTCTAAGGCAACGCTCTAAGGCAACTTGTTACTCCAGAACAGAAATTTAGAAGGCTAGAGTAGGCGTAGATCATCGTGAATAAGTTGGAAAATGATCCCGAAATAATATATATATATATATATATATATATATATATATATATATATATATATATATATATATATATATATATATGTATGTATATATATATATATATATATATAATGAATCATTCATACAAAAAACAGATATAGAAGTTAATGATATAAATGGCGAAAATACATCTTCGCAAACAAATTGAATAAAGTACATTAACCCCGAAACTGTAGATGAATGTTATGATCCCTGTTTAGAAATGTATAAATTTATTCGGGGTTAATGTACTTTATTAAATTTGGTTTCTCGCCATTTATATCATATTCTTCTATATCTGTTTTTTGTATGAATAATTCATGAAATGTAAATTGAACTGCACCACATACTTGATATATATATATATATATATATATATATATATATATATATATATATATATATATATATATGTATATATATATATATATATATATATAATGAATCATTCATACAAAAAACAGATATAGAAGTTAATGATATAAATGGCGAAAATACATCTTCGCAAACAAATTGAATAAAGTACATTAACCCCGAAACTGTAGATGAATGTTATGATCCCTGTTTAGAAATGTATAAATTTATTCGGGGTTAATGTACTTTATTAAATTTGGTTTCTCGCCATTTATATCATATTCTTCTATATCTGTTTTTTGTATGAATAATTCATGAAATGTAAATTGAACTGCACCACATACTTGATATATATATATATATATATATATATATATATATATATATATATATATATATATATATATATTTTAATTTCATTTTTCGTTTCATTTTTGGAAGTGCTATCTGATGATCCGGCGTCCTTTAAAAGGACTCTGGTGAACTAAATTATTATAATGGTACCTAAAAGTGATCTGTTTTTCTTTAAAATATTAGCTCTGGATTTACATTGAGCTCTCAGGATTTCATCCTCCTTGGGATTTACCCATAGGGATTCATAACTTAACTATATATATATATATATATATATATATATATATATATATATATATATATATATATATATATATATAGTCAGCCACAGAGTCCTATTTTGGTGCATCCCAACTCATCAGTGTGGCTAGATATCCGATCGCTTCAGGGCCGAGATCAAAACGCGACCGATATTGTATCAGTCGGAGAATCTAACCCCTAGGGCATCGACGACCGGAAGAGAGGAAGGCG
>OZ010579.1:80388412-80393412 GCA_963932145.1 Acanthosepion lycidas | reverse complement strand
ACAATGGTGGTTTATATTTCACAGCCACAATGTGGTTTATATTTCACACCCACAATGTGGTTTATATTTCACAGCTACAATGTGGTTTATATTTCACAGGCACAATGCGGTTTATATTTCACAGCCACAATGGTGGTTTATATTTCACAGCTACAATGTGGTTTATATTTCACAGCCACAATGTGGTTTATATTTCACACCCACAATGGTGGTTTATATTTCACAGCTACAATGTGGTTTATATTTCACACCCACAATGTGGTTTATATTTCACAGCTACAATGTGGTTTATATTTCACAGGCACAATGTGGTTTATATTTCACAGCCACAATGGTGGTTTATATTTCACAGCCACAATGTGGTTTATATTTCACAGCTACAATGTGGTTTATATTTCACAGCCACAATGTGGTTTATATTTCACAGCTACAATGTGGTTTATATTTCACAGCCACAATGGTGGTTTATATTTCACAGCCACAATGGTGGTTTATATTTCATAGCCACAATGTGGTTTATATTTCAACACTGTTGATATGAACTTTGTCGCAGTTTATGGAAAATCCCGCATCCTCTGTTGAGATCAACAATTAGAAGAAGGTCAGTACCCTCAAAGGTCACGATGACTTGTGACGTCTTGGTAATAAAATTTGCGATCAGATCCATCAAACGAAATTTCACTCACATCGCTGACTACATGTTACGGTTTTCAAGAACTTTGCAAATGTTCCTCACTGTTAGATCGCGTTCCCAAAGCAATAACATGAAAAATTCCTGACAAATCAATCCTGGGTCTTCTTGTAGGAAACTTCTAAACACTCGGGCATTTGATGACACGTAGCAGAAATAGCAGTAGTAGTAACAGTATCCACGTTTTCATCACATCTTTTCCACCGATAAGTACTTCAACCTCTACCTGAGACTTTTCCCTTTTTACTGGAGGCATTTCTGGTTAACATATGATTCCATGTCTAATGCTAATATTAAAAGAATATTTATGAATCTAATTGTATAAAATGTATATATTATAAAAGCCATTTATATCCAATTTAAGCAACCATCCTTGAATAAAAATATCATTTCAGATTACGTATTTTAATGTATAAAATAGTATCATTCCCGACATATTTTTTTTTTTACTAGTTTAAAGACATTTGCTATCACTTGACTTGCTACATCAAGATTCTTTCGATTTGGTTTTGTTTGTTTTGTTTTGTTTTACGGCATATCAACCGCAATAGATTATTGAATGACGACACGATTTTTATTGCTGGTAATATTAGGTAGGTGCAAAAATAATGTCGTTTTCTCACATAGTAACATATGTGAGAAAACGACATTATTTTTGCACCAATCTAATATTTTTGTTCAAAATGTATTTTTGGTAATTTTTTTTCCAAAAATATAGTGCTGGTAATTTTTTTTTTTTCGAAAATGTATTGCTGGTAATATTTCTTTTCCAAAAATGTTTTACTGCTAATATTCTTTTCTTCCAAAAATTTATTTCTGGTAATATTTTATTTTTCAAAATGTATTGCTGGTAATTTTTTTTTTTTTTTTTTTTCAAAAATTGTATTTCTGGTAATAATTTTTTCCTTCATAATTTTATTGCTGGTAATAATTTTTAGAAAACTATACTTTATACTTTCATTTTGACCTCAGTTTGGAGTGAACGCTTTGCTAATAGTTGGGAACCTAAAACCGTGCTACTACCTCGGGTCAGAATGAACCTGGGAACACCAACAATTAAGAGGCGGTTCCAGCTCCACAAACCTCCTGATCAGAGACCTTGCTGTCGGATGTTGTTGTCTTACCTAAGACGACTCATTCATTGGGGTATTACCCTTTGCAGAGGTACAGTCGGCGTATTCTGAAGCCTCGGCCGATAGGGTGGTCTTTCGATTTGGTTTTCAAAATATAGTGACGCATTTTAAAAATATTGATAAATATACTTCTAAAAGTACACATATTTCCACACACCCAACATACAAGTGTCGAAAGCTTGGAACGACACATCATGAATTTTTACGAATTTATGCACGGACAATCACATTTGTGAATATTATTCGGACATTAGACAAACCATTAAATACAAGAGATACAAAAGTCTATTATTTAAACAATTGCTGTCCAAACATTCAAGCAGACAAATGGTTAAAATCACTTCAAAATATTATTTGCTAAAGGGAAGTAGATATACGGTCCTATGGAATCCGTTCAACTGGATGTTTAAATGACTCAACGCTTGTCTGCAGGATATGTGGCTATGGTATTTAGAATGAGTTATAAAAGAAAACACACCATAAAAGAGAAATGAAATGACAAATTTATTTAAGAGGCGTTCCGATAACTCTTTAATGATAAAGATATTAGTCAAAAGCATAGTGAAAAATAACATTGGAATATTGGCCAAATTGTAAGAAGCACAAAGTTTATTTCCTGTCAAAGGGAAAGCCACAATGTGTAAAGACAAAAGCAAACTATATACATATAGGCAGATATACGAATATTAAGAGACATAGATAGATAGATAGATAATGAACAGACTGGTATATATATATATATATATATATATATATATATATATATATATATATATATATATATATATATTGATAGATAGATAGATAGATATTAGGTTGGTGAAAAAATAATGTCTTTTAATAACGGATTTTTTAACGTCAAAAACCGACATTATTTTTGCACCAACCTGATAGATAGACAGATAGTAAGTTGGTAAGTAAGTGACACGTTTTTCCACTTTCGGCGAACATGATTTCCAATATTCTTACATCAGTAATATGCACAATATGAACAGTTCAGCGAAGTTGAGTTGATATATGAAATGTTTCTTTGGCTCCAATTTCACACTTTGAAAAAAAAAAAAAAAATATATATATATATATATATATATATATATATATATTCTCAGTTTCTTAATTTTGTTTCAATAATGATTGTTAGAAAAAAAATGGTTTATCAATGGGATCGCCGCTCAGTGAAGTCATGGCATGTATGTTTTTAGAATTTCTCCAATCCAGTCCTTTCAAAATATTTTAACCAAACAATGAACATATTTTCGTTATATTGATGTTGCTCTACTAATATATCCTCGTGATACTCATTTACCTCATCTAGTAGATCAACCAGACAAAATCGAACAAACTATCGAATTTACATACGAAATGGAAGAAGGTAATTACTTACCCTTCCTAAATATCAAGCTACACTGCGCTAACAGTAGTTTAAAACTCGTTGTCCACCGGAAATTAACAAAAAATGGCCTCTATTCTTATCATGACAACAATATAAAATCCAGTCTCATCATCGAATTCTACCTTCAGAACACTAAGACTAAGCAGCTTGGATTAATTACACGAAGAGGAGAAATACACTGAAAACACTTTAAAAATCCTTCACTGCCCTAAATATTTTATATTCAATACGAAACAAAAGTTCCTTAAAATATTCCAAAACAAAAAAAAAAGGCCTCTCTTTTGAATAAAAAAATATAGATTATCCTGCCTAATAATTCTATCGCATCTACATTCGAAAAGAATCTCTCTAAACTCAACATAAAATTTGTTACTAGTACATCTTACATTTCACAATTCCTGGCAGAGCTTATAATATTACAATTTGGAATAGCTACTTACAAATAAATGAAGATAGATTTAGATAAAAATAAATTCTAAAATATCCTACACATGTCGTAAGCATGAGTAGTCTTACCAAGATAACAAATTTAGTGAAATGAAGTCCTGAAGTGCACTAGGTATCACAAGTAAACTTTTTACCACTTTGTCATACGATTACCACAATATCGTTCTTGATATACACAAAAATGTATAGTTATATCATATATACATCGGTTTCGAAACATTTCTATGTCACGATGGAGACATATTTTTTAAATAATAATTATAATCTTATGCTCTATTATGTATCGAATATTGTTCATTTAAAATAAAAATAAATACTAAAGAAATCTTGATTATAAATTTGACTGTTTTTTCCTATTATTTGAATATATATATATATATATATATATATATATATATATATGTAATTGTGTGTGTGTGTGCGCGCGCGCTCGCGCGTCTGTGTGTGTTTGTATGCGTGTGCTTCAGACTTTCAAAACAAATTTACATCTATAGAACGCCGAAAGTCCTAGTTAAAATACCTTATTTTAAATCACGTATTCTAGGTTTAAATAAGAATTTATGCATTCTCAATGAATAGAGTTTCCATAAAAATCTTCTAAAAACTCTTTACAACCATGATTGCAGTATATATATATATATATATATATATATATATATATATATATATATATATCGCACCTGTTAGAATAGACGAAACAGAATAATAATAATAATGACAAAAAAAACGAACCCAAATAAATAAATTAAATGATAAACAAATTAGCAAACCATTATGACCAAAATATTAGTTAGACTGAAAAATAGAACCAAAAAATCGGACGAAAAAAAATACCTATAACTGTTATATAACGATTAAAAAAATAATAATAATAATAAAAATAAAAAATAAATAAATATGTACTATGTTACTTAAATACCGAGAACCGAAAAAAGAAAATATACAAATAAAATAATTTGACCTAAATTCAGCCAAGTAAATAAATAAACAATCAAATCCCGATAAAGTTACCGTTAGAAAAAAACAAATAAAGATAATCAACGCAAATAAACACAAATTTAAAACTGTTCCTCCCAAAATAATATTTAGAACAAACTACAACAATCAACCCCAAAGTCGAAGACATAGCTTTAAGTAAATTCTCAAACCAAAACAAAACTGTTAAACAAGTGATATAAACAAATTTTTACTACGTTAATAAAAACAGAGATTAAAAATTAAAAAAAAAATAATAAATAAATAAATAAATAAAATAAGAAACAAAAAATAAAAATAAATACAAACAAGCAATATAATTTAACCCAAATAAATAAATAAACGACTTCCGGTAAAATAA
>OZ010579.1:80295912-80380912 GCA_963932145.1 Acanthosepion lycidas | reverse complement strand
CTTTTGAACATACACTCTCTGTTGATTCTCGAATCATCCTATCTTAACGTAAACAAAAACAATTTATTTGTAGAAAATGTATTACATCCGACATATTGTTATTTTTAATTTATTTTGTTTAAACGTTATTTTCGATGGTTACTCATAATCGAGTAGAAGTTCTGCTTTTTTTATTTTCTTTAATTAAACAGTATTTTTATTCAACTACATCTACTGTCAGAAAAAAATATTTTTCTGCAAAAATTTATCGAATATTAAGGCCGGGAGCTGTAGCCGGATAAAAATACCGTTTAATTTTTAAAAAATCAGAGCTTCAAAGACAAAGTTTAAACAAATTAAATAAAAATATATATGTTAATTTCTTCTGTGTTCGTTTGGAATAGTAATAGAGGATAGACTAGAAATGCAGATCCGAATAGTAATAGAGGATAGACTAGAAATGCAGATCCACATAGTAATAGCGGATAGGCTAGAAATGAAGATCCGAATTGTAATAAAGAATAGCCTAAAATGCAGATGTGATTAGTAATAGAGGATAGACTAGAAATGAAGATCCGAATAGTAATAGAGGATAGGCTAGAAATGGTGATCCGAATTGTAACAGAGAATATTCTAAAAATGCAGATATGATTAGTAATAGAGGATAGACTAGAAATGCAGTTCTGAATAATAATAAAGAATAGGCTAGAAATGTAGATCCGAATAATAATAGAGGAGAGACTAGAAATAACGATCTTGAGTCGTAAGCTACTTCCTATATATATGCATTTCCTCTATAGTCACGTGGTCTACTTAATTCAATAATGGGATCGCCGGTGCTTGCCCACTGGCGTTCTATGTTCAAACTCAAGTGTCAGGTGCAACGACACTTTATTCCGATATAACACACTTTTTATATATTGTATCCTTGATATTTATTATTTAAGTTTGAAAGGGTATTCTTTTATTCAATCTTATCGAAAGTGAGAAATGATTTAAAAAAGAAATCTACTATATTTAGCGCTTTCTGTCTGTAGTAATGTTTCATATAATAATTAAAAAAGGATAATCAGTGAAAATTTGGAGACGAATAGCCAGCCCGACGCATGAATTGAAATATCAAGTCTCCCGTTAATTTGATTTGCCTAAGTGTAAACAAATAAATTACAAAAGACTAGAATGACCCCAGACATATCGTAAAAAGCCGACAAAACCCTTAGGACGGTTGCGTGATTAATGAAATAATGGAAATAAACGGAGAATTAAAACGCAAATGAATATTTGGTTTTCTGCGAAATGCCGCTATTTGTGAAATATTTAAAATGGTCATTTTATATAAGTGTGTTAGTAGATACTAGACGCGTCTGGTAAGAGGCTTACATATATGGGTTGCGTATGGAGATTAGTACAAACAGTTTTTATCAATGGCTTATTGGTGAGGACACAACAGGTTTCATTTTTAAAATGCCTTCGTTTTTCACAATCGTTTGGGTAATATAATGACCATTTTCTTTTTCAGTCGGAAATGTTTAATCATTTCAACTGATTGATTGACTCGTGTGTTTTCTACAGGTTATCAATCCTTTGCAGGCTCTTTGGGGTCAAGACAGAAAATACTTTTAGATTGTAAGAATTTTTCTTGGAAATAATATTGATTTAGTCATACACATCCTACTAATTAACCCATAGCTGGGGGAGAAGAGATGGATTCATAACTTTCCCTAGGTTATTTTCGCATGAGCGAATATAAGGACCCCAACGGTGATTGAAACTTGGCTCTTCTTCGATTAACAATTCCAAGGCATTATCTATTACACCATCCGCACATCCAATTTTAGAGCACCTCGTATTCCCAAGCGGACAACCATCTAGGATCTGGTCAGGCTCGACATTGCTTAACTTCGGTAATCTTAAGGGAAAGTGTTTCAACGTAATGTAGCCGTATGCCCTAACCAGTTTAAACAACATTCGTTAGTAATAATTATACTGAAATACGTGACTAATATCTGGTTATATAAAAGCAATAAGAGACCATTCAAGAGAAATTCATTCTGTATATTTTTTTGGAAACTATTAGGTTCGTGCAAAAATAATGACGTAATAATGTCGTTTTTTAACGTTGAAAAATACGTCAGAAAACGATATTATTACGTCATTATTTTTGCACCAACCTGATATTACAGGCGAATTTGAATATTCCAGACGCTTATAACTTTACGAGTTAACACCGATGCAGTGTCGCCTGAAACATGGTTTTCACACGTGTCGATAACTGTGAAATACGTTAACCTCCACTTTACTTTCCCCTCATATACTATTTAGTCTCTGTAAGCGTCAACGAATGTCTATCTGTGAGCTTATTATGTCATTCATTCTGGAAACCAATGTTATACCTCTACTTCGTTCCTGCAGCAAGGTCGGAATCCGTTTTGCCAAACTGTTACCTTTGCCGAATCTGAACTCGACAGAGATCAAGCATTCTTGGAGTGGATGATATTTGTCCCCATGCAGTCACTTTCCAACAGAAGCATAGCGTCAGATCCCCCTCTTTTGTATAGCTGTTTCCATGAGAAATGTTCAGACATGCACAATCTTCAGTTCCATCAGACCAGAAGTGCAAAACTCAGACTCCATACGTTACCTCCTCTCAGTTAAATCAGCCTCATCCCCCCCACCGTACTGAGATTTAATAAGAAGTTCCACAATGAAAGCTTTTTCGCCATGAAC
Organism: Acanthosepion lycidas; assembly: GCA_963932145.1. Classification (NCBI taxonomy): domain Eukaryota; kingdom Metazoa; phylum Mollusca; class Cephalopoda; order Sepiida; family Sepiidae; genus Acanthosepion; species Acanthosepion lycidas. The sequence continues at coordinate 80,378,206 of OZ010579.1, read as the reverse complement.
TGTAACTTTGTGGAACAGACACCAGCCCGGTTATTTTTCGAACCCTACAATCTTAATCACTTTAAGTCTAGTGTCAAATATACTCAACGTCATGTTGCTAGAAGTGATGAGTGTAATAGACTATACGTTTAACAAAGGAACTTTAGCTAAGGTGGTACCTACAAAGATGGTCATGAAGCGATTCTTTATCGTCATACAAACTTCTGACTGTAACAATCAAGTTGCATAGCGTCTGCCTGCTGCTGATAAATATTAATGTTGGCATTGACATAAATACAGCGGTATTAATGTCAATGAAAACCACATCTGATATCCCATTTCTTCTTCTGTTTTGTATCCTTCAAGGGCGCCGGCGTTTACATTTCTGCACAAAGCAATGTTTGGACTCTTTACTATCACTTTCAGTTGATGTTCTGCCGTCCACTTACACTAATTTGTAACGGAGGTTAAATAATTTCTCTTCTCTTGCGTCCCGTTTACGGTCGCATCACGTTGGAACACCGGTTCCCGTACGATAATCGAAGGTAAACAACGTTGATGCTGGTCAGTATCTAGATGGGTGACCGCATGGAAATACCAGGTGTTTCATGCTTGGAGGTGCAGATGGTGTAATGTCTAATGCCTGGAAATTGGAAACCGGAATGGAGAGTTCTAATTCCAGTCGTATTCGTTATATTCACTTATGGGCTAATAACCTTGACTTTCAATCCACCTTTTCTCCCCAGCTATAAGTTAATTAGTAAGACTTGTATCACTAAACCATTCAATCAGTTATGTGCCATTCGTGATACACGCTTAAGTGATAATATACCGTTCGATACATGACTGACTAGGCAGATTTTTTCCCGTAGTAGGTTGCCATTTCTTTCTGTGATAGACCAGTTGTCATCTATGGCTATAGACCTCGGTCTGTCCCGCTATTTACTCATAGCCGGTGGGGGGAGAAGAGGATTCATACCTTTCCCAAGAGTATTAGAACGTAAAACAATGTAATAAATTCGACTGGAATTCGAACTCGGCACTCCGACTCTTCAATCAGTTATGTGCCATGCGTGACACACGTTTAGGTGATCATGTATGTTTCAATACAAGACAGACGAGGCATATTTTTCCCGCAGTAGATTGCCATTTCTTTCTGTGCTAGACCAGATGCCATCCAAGGCTATAGAACCCGGTCTGCCCTGCGATTTACCCATAGCTGATAAAACAAAAGAATTCATACCTTTCCCAAGGGTATTAGCACTGAAATGTAAATAGATTCGACTGGAATTCGAACTCGGCTCTCCGATTTGTCAATCCGAACCATTAGTATGTAAAAAAAAAAACTGTTAGAATCTGAAGCATTAGATAACAAATTCATCAATAAATTCCAGTTGCCCCAATATGTTCTGTGTCTCCAAGATGTTTTTTCCTGTTATGCGTCAGTGTAGTTAAAAATATTTCTTTTTTTTCTTCTATATAAAAAAATGTTGTTTTCTTTTCCATTTTCCTTAATATTTCCTTTTATACTATGTTCTGTTCGCGGCTTTTACAGCATCTTTCTTCAGAATCATCTCTCTATTGCCTCACGTTTTATCTGTTCGCGTATTGTCCAGAATTATCTGTGATATATGAGGTTGCATACTGAATGGGATTTCAGCACGCTTTCCTTTGTTTTTTTTTAACGGGAATATTAATGTTCCTTAATACTTCGTTTTTGCTTTTGGGAGGCACAATTTTCCTTTGCCTCACATTTTCAGTCGTCTGTTAAGAAACTATCCAAATAAATTTCTGTACCTGCTGGATTTTGAAAGTCACCAATTCGTACCTCACACCTTGATCTGTTTCTATTAATAGCGACCACGCATGCGTGACTTCAGTCAAATTTTCTGTACCTGCTTGATTTTGAAAGTCAACAATACGTATCTGACACCTTGGTGTGTTTCTATTAATGGCGATCACGCATGCGTGCCTGTGTCAAATTTTACGTCCACTTATACAAAAGAATCAATACTCCAGTTTTTTATAATATTTCTTATGTGAACACTGATATGGCAGCTTTCAGATTATAATCAGATACGACCTTTTAATGTATTTTATACTAAACACTCCTAATGCTATCGCACCAAAAAGAGTCAAGTTACATTTACTGCTGCACAATATGTTTATTCCAATTTGTTGGCGTGGGGCTAACAAGGTGGAAAATAATTCCTCTATAAAAATTGGTAGCGTCACGTATGGTTTCTTGTTTTCTTCTCATAGAAGTTTTATACACTGATGAATTCATTATGAAGCTTAAAAAATGTGCTGACCCGTAGGAAACGGAAATATTTGCAAAAGTTTAAGAATAAATATTGATGTATATGCTTTACATATATATATATATATATATATATATATATATATATATATATATATATATATATATATATATATATTAGGTTGGTGCAAAAATAATGTCGGTATTTGACGTTAAAAATACGTCAAAAACCGACATTATTTTTGCACCAACCTAATATAACATTTCCATTCACGACAGTGATTCTCTTTCTCCACAGATTCCTTTTATTTTTTGTATCTGTGATTTGCCATGCATATACAGAAAAGGAGCGTAGCTGTTTCCCATTGCAATCTGGCACTCGGTATATTTCTTCTCTTAGTATGGTTTCAAGGATAAGGGTGGGGAATCCATTTTCCCTGCTATTTAGCATCGAGCTGTGAGGAATATAGATAAATACACTTCACTCTCATGACTACTGGTGCAAGTGTGAACACACATCAGGCTAACTAGGGATTTGAACTCTGCTCGCAAATTTTCACGCTGATATAATTGACACGGTCCTCACATTCACGTGTACATACAGATGCTTATTAGGTTTAAATTTGAAAGACAGTTTTGTAGTGTTGTTCACCCAACATAAGGCCCAACACCAACTCAAAATAAAGGGTTACTGAATATAGTTGATGTAAGGAGATAAAGTTAGTAATTTGTTGGATATATGTATGATAGATAACAATTAACCACAGAATTAAATAGATTAACATAGTAATCAGCAGAAGCACCCTCTCGGGAGTATGTCCACAAAGTAATAGTTTTCGGGAAGAATCTGTCTTAGCGGAACTTCCTACTTTCAAATGGAATACAAACAGAATGTCGATAAGGTTTCTCTGTGTACATGGCAAGGAAGGTCATAGCTGTGAAGGCCTGAACTGGTAGGAAGGATGGATGTTGATCATCTGTACGTTAGTAAGAAAAATCGGCATAGAATTCTGAAAAGACAAGCAATATTTTGTCTGTTAGAAAGAGGCTGAATATTGGGACATGTTTCATTACTTATAAGGCTGAAATCTGTCAAGGTTGGAAATTGAGAATCGACATGAGAGCAGTAACCCATTATTACTGTGATCTTTTTTCTTGTAATGATAGAGTATAGCTGGCCTAAGGTACTTTCTTGAACGGTTCGGGAACCGCCCATTTCTTTTCCAGAATCTGTAACAACGGTCTGTAAATACGACTTCGATTTCAGTGAGCTCGAATCTGAATAGATGTTCAAGTTGATCGGTACTTTGAGAACACAATCATTCATCACTATAAGAAAAAAAAACAAAAACAAAGCCTGTACAGTGAGTAAACTTTTGGTTTCATTTTTTAAAAACTTTAGCTTCGAGTTTCTGAATATTACACGCCAGTGTAGAGGCTTAAAAATCTATATAATCAATGCCAATGTCAGTGTTTCCCACTTTTCAATTTTTCTCCTAGCAGCCGCAACCCAACATATCATACCATTATGTAATCAAGCCGACTCCGGGAGCAAATTAAAAACATTCCGGTCCGGATCCGGACACGCTATCCTAAAATTTTGCATTACCCAAGTTTTCATTACTGCGACTGATTTCGGCGAATTTTTTGTGCGATGACAATTTTTATAACTTGGAGATAAATCTGGGAATAATTGATATTAATTGCAAAATCCAGCCAAATTCACCCATGAAAAAAAAAAAAAACAATTGTTTGTACGGAATTAAGGACCTACGTACATCAAGTTGTCTTTAAATTAAGTGGCAGCGGAAGAATTATTGTTGAACTTTTAAAAGGTAAGCTTATATATTAATGTAATACTTAAATACAGCGATCAATTTTGAGTCATTCTGTAGTTTATTGATGTCTATCGCATTTACTCCTCCCTATCCATTATGATGAAGGCCCAAACAAGATCCCTCCTATAGAACAGCTTTTAAGCTAGTTAATGACATACAACAGAAACGGATGGCCAAGTTCAAATTTAAACAGAAATAATATGTGAAAAATGTTTGAAGCCATCTCCCCTTCTCAAAGCAAAGTCTAAAATATTAAGACAAGTTAGTATAGTCAAGACAAGAGAAACTGTCAGGCTTGTAATGGTAATAATAATATTAGTTTCCTTATAAGGAAACATTTGGCATTCACTGATCCAGCAATCAGTGTTACTGTAGCTTAAAACAATTTTTCAGGAAACATTTTTCCAGTTTCAGTAGCTGTTATCGCTCTTTCTGCTAATGATGGTGGTTTCATTCTTAATGTTTTATTGAAATTGGTGTAGAACGTCCACATCTCGATGGTATCATTGTTTTTACCTTTAGTTAGATGTGTGACTTAGTTATTGAAAGTTCACAGGTTTCTGTTATATGTGTTTGTGATCCTGCAACACCAATTCACGAAGTTCGTAGAAGAATAACCTTCGTCAAGATCCATAGACTTCATTGTTGTGTAATGGATAATATATTCTTTCCCAGTAAATGAATTGAATATCAGTACAGACGTAGACCCATAGCCTTAGTTGGCAACCAGTTTGCTGCAGAAAGGAAACGGCAGCCTACTGCGGGAATATCTTCTGTTTAATCAGTTATGGAGCTAAAGAGATGATCGCCTAAGCATGTAACACGTATAGCACTGGCTTTTTCATAGAAAGCTGTTGTATACAGCTGACAGTTTAGATATTTCTTTAAGATTTTAGCACCCTGAATGACATCGATATGAAAGTTTCGGTCTGACGAAGGGTCAGGGTAAGGTTTTGGTTTTCATGATGATAGGTTACGAGCTTGACTTTGGAGATATTAAATGATATATGTCGGTCTTGCTCCCACTGAACGGTGAGAGTGAGGCCAAAGGAGAAAGCTATACAATATTGAGGAAAGCAGAGTTACGAGAAATAACAGTTTAAACAAGCTTAAAGCTGAATATATAATTTGAGTGCATTTAAATTACAAAATCAAAGGTTACGTTTGAAGATATATACTCATTTCAATTTGATAAATGGGATCGATGTTAGAAACTAAAATAACTAAAATTTAGCCTACAGTTTCTGTATAATAAGCGGATATTTATTTTGGCTTTGTGCCAAAATAACCCACTAAAAATCGATCGTCTAACAATTGATCTACAAAACCATCTTAGTGATCATATTTAAACGTGGTTTCAAAACACGCAGTCACGATTGATCTCTTTCCCACAGATAAAACGTCGTATGCATCTTGCTACTCCATCGCTATAGCCAAAGCCACTGTTCTTGTCAGCTAAATTCCTTGGTGCCACCAGTTCAGACCTTTAGAGCTAAGACCCGCCATAGCACGTACGCGGAGTTCGAAGCATCATCGTCCCCTTCGTATTCCATTGATAAGGAGGAAGTTCCTTTCGAAGAGATTCGTCCCAAGTTACATGTGCTACTCTGTTGTTGCAAGTCTTCAGGTGACGCAGTTTCTGTTATATGGTTTTGTGATACTGCAATACCAATCCCCAAGTTCGTTGAAGATTGGCCTTTGCCAAGATCTATAGACTTCTGTGCTTTGTAAAGGATAATGGCGTCTTCGTGTTTATCTAATTTCAACAACATCGGGTTAGTTGATCGACACGTTTTTACGGATTATCAACCATATCCAGAGGATTTAAAGCAGAAAATATTTTGAGATTGTAAGAATTTCGTGATACAGGTCCTACTAATTAACCCAAAGCTGGGGAGGAATTACAGGTAAATCCGTACCTTTCTTAAGGGCATTCGCGCATTAGTCGACATAACGGATCGGGTCAATTATCGATTTTTAACAAATTTATTCGGTAACTCTCTGCCTTGAGTGGTTTGGGACCTAGTACTAGGTGATTAACAATAAAGAAAATTGACTGTAAACAAAATGTGCTTTTCAAATATGCTTGCTGGTGAATGTGATCTTAGCGTAAAGATTATTACACAGAAAAAAGCAATTGGGACTTCCGACCAAATTCGTTACGTTCGCATTCGTGACAATGTCGCTGATAATCGTTTAGATCTATGCTATATTTTCCATTTGTTATTTTTATCTATTCACTTCCTACTCCTTTCAATCATTTTTTTTTTATTCTAGCTTTTTACGATTCTCTCCTGTAGTTTTCTGTCTTATACTTCCATCAACACTTTGTCATCTGCATATCCTATATAGCTAGAATTATTTATTATAAGAATTATTATAATAAGTCTTAGTAGGATAAACACGTTGTATATGTCCGGAGTGAAAGCATCCTTGTCTCGGGAAGATTTATCTATATATATTTTTTCTCAGTATCTGAATCGACAATTTCTTCAAACTAGTCAAAGATAAGAATGTTAAATTTGAAAGTGAAATCATAATTTAAATTTAAATAGACACCGAGGCTATTTTGCCGGTCTCAGTAAAATAGTCACCAAGGTTTTTTTGCCGGCAAATGTAAATACTGTTTTAGAACGAAGAATATATTATGTTTGAGATCGTCAGCGGAGTGGGTGTGAGCTGTGTAGGCAGAAATTCAACAACATGCATTCTGTGGTCTGTGACTGTTGTCTTAAGTGGGTGCACCTAAGGTATATTGGCAAGAGAACCATGCCCAAGGGCAAGTTTTAGATTTGCAGAGACTGTTATTCATGAAGTGCTTAAAATATTCAGAGACACACACACACACACACATATTATTTTTTTCGCTACACAGTTCTAACCATGTTTCAAAAATGGAAGCTAAAAGCTTCGCATTTGATATTGTAATTAAATTAAAGACATTAGTTCCATTTCATGCTTAAGCGAATTTTGGACTCCAAAATTTTTGAAACATGGTTAGAACAGTGTAGCGAAAAAATATTTATATCAGTTAATTTATAATATTAATGCTCTGTATTTTTACATTGAGCACTATTTTTTAAAAATAAAAATATCTATAAGAACATCGGATTATATATCTTACTGTTCTTTGTTTTATATATATATATATATATATATATATATATATATATATATATATGCATAAAATAATTGATGATTAATAAAGTTGTGCTTTAGAGTAGAAATAGAAGGTTTCATTAGATAATAGTGGGGGTCTTCCACAAGCAGATATAAGTTACCTCACCTGTTTGTTATTTTTAACATTACCTGTTGCAGTGAAAACAGAAAGTCCGAATAAACTTAAAGATAAGCTTTATTCCACTTTATCAATACAATATGTAGGGAAAAAATCATCTGCTTATATCTACAGTCGACTGTTTCATTCTCAACAGGGATGGAAAAGAGTTCTCAATTACTTCTGAATACTATACCTGTGTAATAAGAAACAGAACTAAAGTACCATGAAGAAGGTTTTAATAAACAGAGTAGTCTACGTCCGGGCTAAGAGCAAACATAAATGTATAGAATACAAATAAAAGATGTTATGCATATATAGTACACCAAAAAGTGGATGATTTTGTAAGAGTCCAAATACAGGGCATTTAATGCTTATGACGACATCATAATGATAAAGAAATATTTACCGGCAAATTAGCCTGAGGTTTTTTTTACCGAGACCGGTAAAATAAGCTTAAGAGCATGTTAGTCTACTTTAACGGAACGGGGGAAAATATCCTCTTCATTTATTTTATTTAATTTGTATTATCTTCATAGTTAATCGTATGGGTAAATTCTATTAATAACCTTGTATTCAATTAAGAATAGCAATGGCTAAACCTACAGTGCTGTTCGATAAAAGTGACTCACCTGATTTTTTTTACTAAAAATATTTTTTGTCTATTATTTTGAGGGTTAAAATAATTTTTAATTTTTTTTTTTTTAATCTTTCTAATATAAAGACCCCTTCCCGACCACCTAGGAAAAAAGTTTATTCACCCTAAGATATTCTATTGATAATTATAAATTTGGATATAAATGAGATTCAGGAAAAAAACTCTGTGCAAAAAAAGTGACTCAGATATTGCATTCTAATGAGTAAACTGGTAAATTTAAAGAGCTTTTGACAAAATATTGAAAACTATTTTACAATACACTCAGAACAATATTCTAGAGAATTTTAGAACAGCTTAAATTAAATCTAGAGTATTCCAGAAAGCCTCATACAATATAAAAACACCATGAAATAGCCACTAAAGTCACTAACCAGAGGAAAGGATACAAACACGCATCAGAACCACTTAAAGCATCTATTATTGCCCTCTCAAAAGCAGGCAAGTCTACGAGAGAAATTGCTATAGGCTCGCAATAAACTGTCTCTCGGGTGCTTAGGGCACATAATGATGCCACTCCTGCTCCAAGGAAGGAAACAAGTGGACGAAAGAAAAAGATTGATGATAGAACTGGCAGGGTAATCAAGAGAGAAGTTGCGAAGAATAGAACTATAACTAGCCAAGAAATTGCAGCCAGTCTAAGCGAAGAGCAGTGTTTTAGTCTTGCCTCTTCAACAGTCCGTCAGAACAAGGTTACAAATCTTGTACACGAAGGTTTAAGCCGCTAATATCCAAAGCCAGCAAAGCCAAGAGACTTGAATGGGCTCACTATTACAAAAATGTCAACGTAGAAGACTGGAAGAATCTTCTCTTCTCCGGTGAAACGTAAGTTGAGCTAAATTCAAAGGATAAGGTGAGTCACTTTTATCGAACAGCACTGTACTTGGGTGGAGGGTTAAGCTATATGCGTTAAAATCTATATATTTGTGAGCGAAAACATGAAATTTTCACTTTTAAAAACAAGAATTTTACGGTCGATTTATAATTTCCTTAGTACTTAAAGAAATTATATTACAATTATATGCAAATAAAAAAGACCTTATCTATAAATATTAACAGACACGGAGTTATCTCCCTTGAATTATTAGTGGACATGGCGAAAGCAACCATCACAGTTTTGACCACCACCTTGACGTAGTGTAATCTTTACCAAGCTTGTCTCGCTAGATCAATGACTAATGAGCACGACCCTCAGTCAGTGCTTCTTACTTTTGGCCTTGTGCCGCATCTAACCTACAATTAGAAATTCACTATATTTTGGAGACTTCGGTGTAGGCTAATGCGTAGCTAGTTTTTCTCGCTAGAACAATTACAACGGAGTAGTGAGTTCGATCCCTATTGGGTGCTCCATGCTTTCGGCCTTGTGTCACATCCAAGCTACGATTAGAAAACAAACATCACAGTCTTGCATTGCAAACTAAACATAAAAAACTGCTGTATTATCCAACTTAGTTAATTTTAAAGACGTTGATATATATATATATATATATATATATATATATATATATATATATATATATATATATATATATATATATATATATATATATATATATATATATATATATATATATAATGTCCCTTCAGTTACATACTGTTAATAACGTATGCTTTTGAAATACCTCTTTAATTAAGAAGTTGGCACCGAGAGTTAATTTCATAATTCCTGCTGGTGCCAGAGATTGGTGTTCGTTCTCAGGCAAAAGCAAAGATTTCGACTTCTAATTAAAATATGATCGCTTTCTCTTGAAAGACTGAGGGAATGTATTCTTCCCCCACCGCCTTTTAGCATTTACTTTATAATGCTAAGCTTAAATTGCAAGTTCGCCAATGCTTTCACCTGAGAATTTGCAAGGTAAATTGGTGCGAGCCTGGGGTTTATTTTACCGAGACTGGTAAAATAAGTTTAAGAGTACGTTTGTTTATTTAAACTGAATCGGCAAACTAGCTTCATCCTTTATGTTATTTAATTTGTATTATGTTCATAGTTAATCTTAAAGTAAATTCTATTAAGGACCTTGTTTTCAGGTTATCTCAATTGCAAGCTAAATTGGGGTGAGTCGAGAGAAAACCGATTCAGGAGGCGGAGAAACTTCCCGTCGGTTGTAGTATCTTTCCCGTGCCGGAGACCTTGTCTCCCCTCCCCCTTTGCGTGTACAGATTCTTCAGTCATGTTCCATAACATCTCTTCCGTAGCGCTTGTATGACCGACAATATCAAGCTAAGACCAGCGGCTTGAGTGAAAACACTCAAGTCCACACGTTCAAAACCGTCCTTGTGTCACAATCTGATTCAGTGAGGGGTTCACGGTAAATCCCGCGAGAAATCCGATTCAGAGTGGATGAATTATATAGTGTAACCCGGATATAAGAGACCCGGATATAAGAGAAACCCGGATATAGGACGATTTTCTCTGGTCCCAAATTAGAGCCATACTTACTTAAACAAAATAGACCAAACCCGGATATAAGAGAAACCCGGATATAAGAGAAACGCGGATATAAGATACTTCTTCTCCTGTCCGGACAACTCTCTTATATCCGGGTTACACTGTACTATACAAACGAACTGATCGGTGAGACGATTTAATGGATAGCGAGCTCGGATTGAAAAAATCGGAGTGCCGAGTTCGAATTCCATTCGAATCCATTACATTCACTTACGTGCTAATACCATTGGAAAAGGTATGAATTTGCTTCTTCTCCTGCATATATGCGCAAATAGTAGCACAGGGCGGTTTCTATAGCCTTAGCTGGTAACTGATCTACCGCAGAAAGAAATAGTAACCTCCTGCGGGGAAAAATATCTTCCTCGTCATTCATATATCTTTCGATACATGATCGCCTATGCGTGTATTACACATGGCATATAACTGATTGATGGTACCGAAGATATTATTTACATTTAGATCATAGTATAGCAAAGACCACATTATTGCGGCACCCAGTGAGGAACATTCGAAAATAGTTAATTAGTAACAAGTGCTTGCTAAATTAAGTCATAATTATTTGCTGAGCATCCCTCTTCATGAACCTCTAACTGGGATCAAGTCCTGGTATCTCTTTAAACTACGGATGGCCACGGGCCCGGGGATATCGGAACTGAGGAACATATTCGTCAGTGTGCTAAAAAAGGAGGGTTCTAGATAGTGACACCCACATACCAATGGTAGCGGTAACTGTGAAGTATATTTTCCTTGTACGCGTATGGACACTCTATATTAAACTGACCTTAACATAGTAGGAATTTTTTTTTTATTGATTGAGTGAGTTGATTTTTTACGGCTTATGAGACTTAATAATGAAATGGATATATACCTATCACTATAGTAATGCAACAGTCATTGAGAGTCAAATGAATCGTACTAGCGTGTTTTCTACGAGCACCAACTTACAAAGTATCATTCTTTATTATATGTCATAGCGCATGGACCCTGTAGGTCTTAACGAGAACGAGGCTTTTCTGAATCTCATTAGCTGGCGCTACAGAATCACAAAGAAACGATATGTGAAAGAGAACATATTGACATAATCGATAAATTGATGTTCTATATTCCTTCGAATAGAAAGTTAAGGAGGAAGCGCGAATCAATACGGGAAAGCGCGATACAAATTAGTGCACTTAAGAAATCTGTTTACCATAAGAATGTTATTAGCAGAAAGATTTTTTATGGTTTCAACTAACAATGACACTGGCTGTTCAGTCAATAAAGATTCCATCTAAGCAAATGTTTAATATTTCCATTACGTTGATTATTTACTAAGCAAAAATATCGCACGACACCCAAATACATTACACTAGCGTAGTGTTCAGGCCGGCCAACTTTCTAACAATTGCGCTAAATTAGGCGTTATTATACATTAATTTACCATAGCCTAGTCTGGATCAAGAGTACAAACGTGTGTCTCCCGGTAAGTATCATAATAACTATACAAATAGTCAACGAGATGATCCTGTAAAACATCACCCAATTTAGACACCAACAAGATTAGATATTTGGCAGTCTAGCCTATAACCCCATTTACGGAATCCAACTAATAATGTCTGTGAATTTCTTTGCAAGATGTGCTAATTGCCGCGTTCCTGACAGTGATCTACTATGCAGTTTTAGATCGGAAATTTTCCCAACTGCAAGCTTTATCCTAGACGCCGAGAAAAAACAGATTTAAAAAAAAAAAAAAAATCACTCATTCGATTTATACAATTGCTCTAAGCGTCTCAAACACGCATGCGTATAAATCATATTGTAAGTTGAACTGTGAGTGGGGCTTCCGCTAGCCGTAAGGAGAAGAGGTTTGAGCAGACGGTAAATCGTTTAATGCTCTGGAAATTGTGGGGCTGTAACTGTATCCTTACAAAGGTTTGGCAGTTTTAATCATGTTTTTGTTCTTTTTTTCTCGTTCTTACTAGTTTTTGATATTTCTTTCTTTCTTTTTTGTTTTTTTTCGTTTTACTTTGTTTTTTAGAAAATTGTCTGCCATGACGAGAATTAAGAATTAAATAGTGGATATAAGATACGTTTCGCGTGGCCCTTAAAAATCAGAAAATTCCTTAGTTAAAATTCCCACTGTCTTTTTTACAAGTATTTTCATGGCAACTGCTACGACGAGCTACTTTTGCTGGTTCTCAAACTGCATGAAAATAAGCATGATACTGGGTTGGCATCTCGGTCCCACCCTTTCACTGTCGAAACGGCTAAATGTAGCCATCTTTTCTACTCCAACAGCTTCTGCTGATAGCTATAATCTTCAAATATTCAAATGTAAGGTCAATCGACATCTTCTGATACCTTGATCTTGATCCAGGTCCTTCTCTTTATCCTTTTCTAAAACACTCATCTTTACACTTACTCTCACTCTTTATTTACATTAAAGACATTGTTCGGGCTGTTGTCCTCATCTTCGTTCCCATATTCACGACACTGTACGTTCCGGGTTTCTTCAGGTGATTAGATTTTCGAAGCGAACCCTTTATTCCGTCCACGGAGGTAGATTGTTCTAGTTCCATGTGTCATGCCTCTTCCGGGTGTCTCAGTATCAGTTATCTTCCTTTTAACTCAAATCTCCAAATATTTGTTCACTTCTGCTCTAGCCAGGATACAACCAACCTGGCTACGGTAGAAATGTGGTTCTACAGAATGCTATTGAAATAACCGGTACTGAACACGTGAGCAACGGCGAAGTCTTAAAGATAAATAGAAAAAAAAAGGACGATTATAATTAACGTAAGCATTAATAAATCCGTAATATATTAGGTTGGTGCAAAAATAATGACGTAATAATGTCGCTTTTTGACGTTAAAAGATACGTAAAAAAAAACGACATTATTACGTCATTTTTTTTTGCACCAACCTAATACTAACACCTGAACAAAACGGAATGAAGTACTCGAAGGATACATAGAAATAAATTCTAAAACTTAGATGCATTTTTTATATGCAGCTCTAGAAGGCCAAATACGTTATACACAAATATATCTACATTTAAGGAATTTTCCCTACATATATATATATATATATATATATATATATATATATATATATATATATGAAATCACGTATGAAAAAAAGCGAGAAACATGTGAAAGGGCGAATATAAAGAAATATCTCACTAGATTTCAGGATCGATAACATTGCTGGTCAACCCAACTTTTAGAGGAGAGAATATCTCAAGAAGCCCCAGTGTCTATGAGAAAAGTTGACTGTATAAACTTTGCCGTTACGTTAGTGTCCGCGATCGTGTGCATCATCTTTCCGAGAAGGCATAGCCTCAGTTTTTTATATATTTCCAGCCACATCATTGATTTTCCCCTTTTTGTATCTTTTAATTATTTTCGTGCTTTTTACTATAATTAAATATTGTCCCTCTCTTAAAAAAACATGAAAAATTTTCTTTTTACCATTCTATAAGATATAGTCGAAATATACTCGATTCGTATAAATTACATGATTTCTTGATCAAATCGAAATATTTGGATATTGTAGAGATCGACTTGTAGACGAGGGTGCATGCAGTTGAACTTTTTTTTTTCTTTGAAAAAGTCACTCCAATTAGAGCAAGTGAAAACCGGAGTTTCTTCAGAGGCAAGTGATTGACGTAAGACGACACCGTTTCTTTTCGTTAATCGCTAGTCGGCATCTAGCCACAGGACGCAAGTTAACACGAGAAGGAGAACAACTTTATTCTACGTGTTCAAAATTAGGGAATCACTCAACAACTTCCTGCGAAGAAGGAAATCGAATCTCGATGTCTCATTAGTAGTGAATCGGAAACGTCGGATGCGATTGACAGACAACCTGCCGCCTGTTTACGGTGTACTGGTCATGCCGCTTAACAACTCCGGAAGTTGCAACTTTGGACGAACATGCGTACTTTGAAGAATACGCAAAGGGCTGTAATTACGTATACTTCAAAAGTAACATGCCGTGGATATTTTTGACCCAGCCATAAAAGCAGTTGACCGCAATTTTTTCTCCTGCTCAGGAAATATTTTTCAATTCATTTTACTCGTATAAAAATAGTTTTCCAATTCAGTGAGTAGGAAATAATTTGATTTAATTAAACTTGCAATATTTTAGGCTTTGCTGTGTTTTTCCAGTGAAAATAACTTTTAACATAAACTTTAAATTAAATATTCTTTTTTCTTTTAAATTCATTATTCATTGGAATGAATTCGAGTTTATTTATACAGAATGCGGCAGAAATATCGACCACATAATGGAAAAACATTCGCTAAAGGGTCCAGCAGAAATAACCGTCACTAAACTGTCATTTATGCGGTGGTTGCGAACTTAAGTCAGAGGCAATAGCGTCATCATCTTCTAATGTGTTACTACAGTGTAACCCGGATATAAGAGAGTTGTCGGGACCGAAGAAGAAGTCTCTTATATCCGGTTTTATCTTATATCAGGGTTTGGTCTATTTTGTTTAAGTAAGTATGGCTCTAATTTGGGACCAGATAAGATCTCTCTTATATCCGAGTTTCTCTTATATCCGGATCTCTTATATCCGGGTTACACTGTATTATGTGGCAAGTAATTTTGCCGATGTAACATATCCTTTAGATCAAATATTGGGTTTACAATTCCTTCTTCGATGGAATGAAATCGAGTTTAATTATACAGGGTGCGGCAGAAATACCTACCACATAATCACCTAGAATACCTCCTGCATAACTGTTATATACTGTACATATGAACACTAATGGGTATGTCCCAATCCTCATAAATACGTTGGGCACTAAGTGGGGATATATATGCTAAGTAGTCCACCAATAGCAGTGGTTTACCTACTTCACGCCGCTGGCGAGTATTGTATTTTATTGATGTTATAAAGATTACCATTTCATTTCCAACCTCCGTTTTGATTATTATTCTTTCAGTAATTTTTCTAGGTTACAACAATAATGATAAAGCATTTAACAACGGGGTGCAGCAGAAATATCCCCACATTTTAATCTATTACCTTTGTAAGGCTAGTGAAGATACGTGTCAATTTTGCCTTCATCTAGCCATTGCGCGGGATGTCTGTAAGAAGTATTTCTACCCCCAATGTTCTTTCCTTTTTTTTTTTTTTTTTTTTTTTTTTTTTTTTGTTATTTCGTCGTGGTGTTATGGATAACGGCTCGTAATGAGAAATTGGAGAGCACAGTTCGAATTCAAGTCGGTTCGTTAGATCCACTTACGCGAAAATAACCATCTCTTCTCCTCTAAGCTATGGGCTTAATACCAGGAGAGACTGGAACCTATAGCCTTTGTTCACAACCAGTCTACCGCAGAAAGAACGGCAACCTACTCCATGAATATCTCCGCTTAGTCAGTCATGAATTGGAAAAGACATATGGAGATTAACTGACTGACGTTTATACTCAGTAAGGCAGAGTTGACCCTTCTTATCTACAGGTTTCTCATTTTCGAAATGAATCTACTGCGGTTTCTAAATAATAGGGATTAATTAAAGAGCTGTCCGAAAATAAGAACTTATGGTTATTCCATTCAATAGCCTTATTCTATTTCGCATATCGCGAGTTTAACTTGTTGCTTCTTCGCCTTGAGTCTTGTCCGTTACTTACTTCCGGTATGTGTCATCATTCATCTTAATTAGTCGCAGTTTCTAACTGATAGAAATTGCTAACATAACTTATTTACTAGTATTCATTACAATCTTGAATAAGTTTATCTGTCACTTGGTAGACACCGAATTATTTTATCCATTCAATTCTGTTTTGGTTTTGCTCTACTTCTTTCACCAGGAACTATACTCTTAAGATACTCATGCGCATTCCCTGATTTTTTAATATGTTCAAATAGTTTCAAGGATTTGCAAAGAATGTTATCAAATGTTGCACGGTGAATTGACGGCTAGTGGCTCGAATTGAGGAATCCGAGAGCCGGGATTGAATTGCAGTCGGGTCCATTTACGCGCTAATAAACGGTGGAAAGTTATGAATCCTATTATTCTCCACCCCCAGCTAATACGATAGACTGGGTTCTATAGCAGCCAGTCTAGGAGAAGTAAGCCCTGAATTCAAACCAGCCTGGAGAAGGTTGGGCTCCGTCAGGTTATCTTTCTCAAGAAACACCTCTTCTACGGCAGTTGCGTTTGGGCAACGTGATGTGGTTTAATCGTTAGCAAGCTTGTCTCGCTAGAACTCTTACGACTGAGTAGTGAGTTCGATCCTCACTGGGTGCCCCATACTTTGGGCTTTGTGCCAAATCTGAGCTACGCTTGGAAAGTCATAATTTCGGTTACGGTACCTGTGGTGCTCTTAGGATGGGTCACGGGATTTGTGATCGTTATCAAAAGTGGGTGTTATATGTCTGGGGCTGTTTTTTTTTTTTTTTTTTCATTTTGTCTACCATCTTGTGATTTGTGAGTATGCCTGTCATTTTAAATATTTTGATTTGAGATGAAAGTTTATGAGTCCACTGCATACAACGTAAACAATATAAATCAGCTGAAAATATGTTAATAAATTGCATCTTCTCCACGTCGCTGGTTCATTTCAGCATACCTTTATATTTTCAAAAAGAAACCCACCCAAGGCGTATTTGGAGTTTTACTACAAACTTCACGGCGACAGGTTGCTTCTCAAGATCAGTCAATTAATCAATTTCTGTTCCTTTTATTACTAGCAGCATGGCCCGGCGTTGCCCGTGCTTGATTCAAAAATCGTACGACTCATACAGCAATCGCTATCACTTGACTTAAAATATTTTTGCCCTTCCTTGCCTTTAAAGGAGAGCCTTTGCCGTGCTGATGTTGCTACATGCCTTACTTCTTGCCCATCTCACACTGCGAATTTTTTCGAAGCTCTATACTAAACATTAAATCTGTTACGAAAAGAGAACTAAACAAAATGAACACAAAACGATCAGCTTTAAAAAAGGACCGGTAACTGGAAAAACCGAATGAAAAAAGAATGTTAACCACAAATACTTTTCCACGTCCAACCCAGTTCTGCGGAATCAGAATCAACGTTGAGTTTAAGCAAGCGAATGAGCCAATTGGAGTAAAGTGCCATGCAGATTTAAATTTTTCCCACTTATGACGAATGCAGCTATCGATTTTTTTTGCATGCTAGTTAACATTCGTGTCAGTCAGCTGTTGGCTCTCACGCTGGCCAAGGGAATCTTCCTGCCTATTCGTGGCAGCCACCTATAGGCTCTCACTCTGGCTAGTAGAAAATGGCCGCAAACTACATGAAAACTGCCGTAGAAGCATGAAAAAATCAATTATTCCCATTATCGATTGGAGTTGGGAAATGCAATGTCGGTTTTGGCCTTCGCACTAACTTGGAGCATGTGCATGTAAATTTTGATGCAAATCCATCAAAAATTGCGGCCGTGCATTCGTGCAGAGTTCAGGTAAGAAAGTCACAGGTTAAAAAATTAACGGAAAAATCCACAGAAAAGAAAAAAGACAACAATGGTAGCACTTCATCCTTCTTTAATCGACATTCTTAAATCTAAAGCTGATATTAGTATCTCTAAACCTAACCTTAAAACTGAAGACAACGTGAATAGCAGAAATCTAGATTCTCAGTGCAGTTTTGGATCCCACAAAAATTGGATTTAATGAAAAAAAAATAGACCTTATTCCATCGAATTTATTGACAGTAATAAGTGTAATTCAAAAATTTGCTACAATGTGTTCATGTATATCAAACATGCCTAATTTATTTTTCTGTGACTTTATTACAGGCCACGTGAATCAAGATTTATTACGTTTGCATTATAGGAACGACGCCTGAAAAATATGTGATGCACATGCAGATCGCCCGTTGTTAAGTTGGTATGATCTGCACATCATAGATTTTATGATATAACCCCAGTATGTAAAGAGCTTTGACTATACTCTTGTTCACATCTGAAGACTACAGTTGACAATGCATTACAAAACGGAATAGTCGATAATATATCACCTTGTTTAACATACTATTCGATCGAAACGAAACGTTTAACACCTACACCATTTTTTAGAGCTGTCTGCGAACTTATCATGTATAGACTGATAAAAAAGAAAGCCACAAATCTAGTTTGCACTTGAGTCAAAATGTAACACATTTGTTCTAGAGACAAAAATGTAGACACAGGTTTGGTTTGTACAATAATAAAGCAAGTGAAATCGTAAAAGGTTCCAGTTTGACATGAGACACAAAAGAAACACCGGTTAAAATTAAATATACAGCTGGTCTGGAATAACTGTGTAGGTTAAGGGAAAATATTTAAATACCCAGCCAGCTCCGGTATTACGTAGCTGGGAATCACACATTCCTGTTATACATGAAACCAACCAAAGATAGGAATGTTAATGAATATGAATTCCCTTAAAAAATTGCTTTCTCCTTTAAAATTAGCAGTTTTAAAATCAAAATTATGGACAAACTCATTACGGGGAAAACTTTTTAAAATTATAATTAAAATTTCACGGTCCACTTTCCTTAATGCACATGTGTAGTCACATTTACGTAATTACCAGTTTAGTCTTATGAAGTCGAAAAGGTTGAAACGCGTAACACGAAAACTTTTTCGTTGTCATAGATTTCCCAAAATACTTAGATGTATATATGCATATACATATCCATATACTTTTATATTTAGATATTGAGTTCTTGAGATAAAATCTGAAAAGCATATAACCAAAAGATTAAAAACAGATTTATCGTTACATTTATTTAGTATTTATCTAGATAGTGATAGGAATGAAATTAATCGTTAAAAAGTAAGCCCTCATCCCTATTTAACATAGTTAAAGTTGTTTGTAATATATGAGCCCTACTTGTGAGTACAATTTTTTGTATTTCTTTAAGGCATGGTCTACAATGTGTTTATCGGAAACTTTTCCAAGTAATCCGAGGTCTCCAATTGCAGCTGAAATTATTGATGTCTCCATGTGCCACATGTTTTAGCTCTCCATTTCAAGATCCTTCTATTTTGATAGTTGTTTGAAGATATATTACGATCTACAGGGACTACTACGTCAATAGGAAAGCACGTTCTGTTTTTCTGGTCTTTAGTCGCGATATCTGATATATTGTATATATTTATATATATATTTGATTGTACTGTCTGTGTATTGTAAAATTTCATGAAATGGTTGCAGGCTTTATCTTCGTAACTGGGTCTGGGTGGTATTCATACCGATTTCTTGCCGTTTCCTTTCCGTAAAAATTGCATATTTTCCAGTGCAGATATTGATACCCACTAACATTTCTTGTTTTGTTTTGTTTTGATTGTTTTGCTTTTCGGCATATCAACCTCAATAGTTTATTTAGCGCTGACAAAATTTTCATTGTTCGCATTATTTTTATTCCAAAAATCTATTTCTGTTAATATTTCTTTCCTTCAAAAATCTATTTCTGTTAATATTTCTTTCCTTCAAAAATCTATTTCTGTTAATATTTTTTCCTTCAAAAATCTATTTCTGTTAATATTTTTTCCTTCAAAAATCTATTTCTGTTAATATTTTTTCCTTCAAATTCTATTTCTGTTAAAATTTTTTCCTTCAAATTCTATTTCTGTTAATATTTTTTCCTTCAAAATCTATTTCTGGTAATAATTTTCCTTCGCCGGTAATTGTTTTTTATTTTTTCAAAAAATGCTAGTAATATGTTTTTCAAAGAATTTTCAAAATTTGTGAAAAATGTAAAAATTTTTTTTACTAAGTATTTCTATTTTTACACTTATTTTGACCCGATTTTGGGAGTTAACTATTTGTCCATAAATGGGAGCCTAACAGGTGCTACTACCCCGGGTCAGGGTGGACCTAGGATCATCAGCAATTAAGAGGTGGTTCCTAGCTCCTCAAAACCTCCTGATCAGATGTCTTGCTGTTGGGCGTAGTTTATCGTCTTACCCAGGACGCGGATGTAGTTTATCGTCATACCCAGGACGGCCTACTATGATGACGAGCTTTATATTCGGTGGGTGCTAAAACGTGCAGCCTGATGTAAGATGGCCAATTGTTTCTAGATATTCATCACAGAATCTGCATATATCACAGAATATATAAATTTTTTTATGTGTGGTTGGCAATTTCTTCATTATTATTATTATTATTATTATTATTATTATTATTATTATTGTTGTTGTTGTTGTTGTTGTTGTTGTTATTTTGTTTCTGCTTCAGCTCATCATGAATATGTCGATTATTTGAGTTATTTTGATATAATAAGCAGGCAATGTTGGGTAACGCTGCTACTTACATATAAGGGACTTGACAATCTACCGAGTTATCCGAGGCGAGTCCTTAGTTTGGTCGCGAGAAATATCACTGCTCTGAAACCGCATTTGACCTGTGAATGGACACCCATGAATAGCTACCGACTTTCTGACAGTCTAAATTGTAATATATGCTGTTCGAGTTAGGGACGGTTCTTATTACGTTGAAAATAACCGACAACTCTTAAAAATCGTTTTAATATTTAAAGACATGTGCGCGCTGCCACTCTTGCTGATCAGATCACTAAGCAGGCAAGAAAGATATATTCTAACCAATCCCGGCCATCTCTGTTATCTGCTTGAAAAGATGGTGCTAAAATTGGAGTTAATTCCACTGAATAAAGACAAACACGCGTCTACGCTAGTAGTTTTTTTTTTTTTTTTTTTTTTCAGACCAGATTCCAACGGTGATGTTCACGCAATATTTTGCTTCCTTCAATGTCTTTAATGCTAACTACTACTTCAGTGCGTGACGTTGGGCTTCGAATAAAATCCTACCATTTCAACTGCGCTAACCGGAATGACCTACGAGCGAACTGCCATTAACATCGGAAAGTTTTCATGAGTTTGTAGTAAGTCTTTCACACGATGACACTTAAAAACAAAAACGAAAAAAAAACGAAAAGAACTATAAATTCTATTCATTCGTTGTCATTTCATTCCCTCTTTTTTTCCCCCTCTGCTCTCCTTTTTTTTTATCTCAACATCGACAATTTCACAATTTCCACATTGGCGACAAATCTCCACTCAAACAGAAATGAGTAAGAGGAACTCCTGATGGTGCCTTTTGTGGTTATTTAATAAGACACAAACTCAAATTAGTGGCGCTCTTTTGGAGACTGAACACACAAGCACAACAATGGTAAATTTTTCAACTAGCATTCTTGAAGTTTTCTTAGCATAGAATTTTAAGAACATTATATATATATATATATATATATATATATATATATATATATATATATATATATATATATTGTTTGTTTGTTTGTTTGTTTGTTTGTTTGGGTTTTATGGCATATCAACCACTGTGGGTTATTTAATGTCAAATCCAGTTTATATGAATTTTAAATGTCTATTTTGTATGGAATAAAAAATGTATAGCTGGCAACATTATTGTTTTAAAAACGTATTATTGTTTCAAAAAACGTATAGCTGGCAACATTATTTCTTACAAAAAACGTATAACTGGCAACATTATTTTTTACAAAAAACTTATAGCTGGCAACATTATTTCTTGCAAAAAACGTATAGTTGGCAACACTGTTTCAAAAACTTATAGCTGGCAACATTATTGTTTCAAAAACGTATGGCTGGCAACATTATTTTTCCGAAAACATTATCTGAGACCTTGCTGTTGGATGTAGTTTATCGCCGTACCCAGGACGTATATATATATATATATATATATATATATATATATATATATATATATATATATATATATATATATATATATATATCTGTGTGTGTATGTATATATATATTTGCGTGCTTGTGTGTGTATGTAGGGTATATTTTGGCAGCATGTTTCCCTTGAGATATGTATCATTGAATAATTTAGACAAGATTTGTATACTTATTTTCAAATGAATCTTTTCATATCCACAGACAAGCTTTTTGGTGTTATTATTAAAGGAAGAGAGAAAATTACTGTGTCGATACATGTTATTTAATCCGAGTACTTTCGACATTATCACATTGTCATCATCAGGGTGTAGTTTTTTGAAAGATACATACCAGCCGTAATTCATTCGATGTATATGACCTAGCCATTTAAATCTACGTTCACAACGAAGAAGATTCTTGCTCCAGTAGTCTACTTGCCCCAGCACAATAGTTTTGGTAGCTTTGTTTCTCCACGTGATGCCGAGTATACGTCGTAGAGATGGAAACTTTCCAGACGTTTTTCATGCCTGATGGATACTGTCCAGGTTTCGCTGCTATAAACAAAATAATAGGGACACATGCCTAGAACACGTTTGGTGCGCAAAAGCAGCTAACCGTTGCTCCATACACTCTTGAACAATTTGGCCATCACGGCTGCTGTTTTAGCGATGCGTTTGTCAATTTCCATGTCAATTGATAGTTTGTTGATGGTAGGTGATAGGTGAAGTAATGTCCGACAACGCTCCTCATCATTGATTGGTTGGTTAGAATATCGTTATACCCATTAATCTACTATCGTTCTTCGGATTAGAAATTCTTCAGATCTTTTACAAGAATTACCAGGGTTGTTCCAGATATGCACATAATGATAGTTGCGTTTGTGTTCTTCATATTTCTCCATTTCCTTTATGAATGAAATGGAAATATATTAAAAAAAAAACGTCTTCAGGAGGAGTTACAAACAGAATTATCATTCGTTCAAGTACATTGAATGGCAGGGAGAATAACAGTTAGTAGTCAGTTATTAACATGAGAGATATTGCCAGAATAGAGATGTGATATGATTTAATATTAGGTTGGTGCAAAAATAATAACGTAATAATGTGGTTTTTTGACGTTAAAAAATACGTCAAAAAACGACATCATTACGTCATTATTTTTGCACCAACCTAATACAAATACAGTGCAACCTTGGTTCACGAACGTCTCACATGTCGAACAAATTGGTTTTCGAACAGAAAATTCGAGAGGAAAATGCCTCGGTTATCGAACAAATTTTCGGTTCTCTAACAACATTGCCGAACTGAGTTAACCCGAATGGAATAATGTCTGAGTCAACTACCGTGTTGCATACAATCGTGTGTTGTGTTGTGATTTTTTACCCCACATTTATTGTAATATGATTTTTTTCTCTACATTGATTCCTAATGAAAAATAGTTTCGGTTTACGGACATTTCAGGTTACGAACGGCCTTCAGGTTCCAATGTATATTGTTACTACTATAGAAATGTATTAGAATTCAGAAAGAACGTGATCATCAATGCTTAGGAATTAATACAAATTTTAATTCATCAGATATACGATTAGCGACCGTGGTAGCATCTGGCTGTCAAAATTAGATTATTATTCACACATTTCCAATAAAAAATAACGATATCTAGAGAAAAGTCGAAAGGATGTAAATCTTTTTTTTTTCCAGAAAGAGAACATGTTATCATAATATAGAAATGTGTTAAATGCCTTCTACCCTACACTGAAAACAAAAGTAAGCTAATGCTAGAGATTGTTGTCTTTACACACAAGTACAGCACATGATGTTGCGAGGATAGCTGACCGTGAGAAAAATTGACTTCGGAGAAAGTTCATCATAAAAAGATAAAAATTAAAACAGAAATATTTTAATAGATTTTAATTTTCTTGACCAACGTATCTAAATCATTTTTATAAATAGAGTAAATGTAAACGATAACTGATATTATGCGTTTTCATTTAATTAATTAATTAATTAAAACACGAATTTTCTAATAAATGAGATTATGCGCTTTAATTTAAATAATTAAATCTTAGGTTTCTAATAACGGTTATTCCCCTCGAATAGCCAGCGATACAATTAGCTCTGTTGTAATTTAGAACCAGTATTCGAATTCGCCCAGCAGAAGTAGCATAACTATTATAGAATTTTCTAGACTCACTTCATATATATATATATATATATATATATATATATATATATATATATATATATATATATATATATATATATATATGTATGTATGTATGTATGTATGTATGTAAAGTGCAAATTTGTAAACATTGGCTATTACTACTAACATTACAAAGTTCTTCCCCTTCCCTGAATTGAGCTCTGTCAGTTATTGGCGTGTTTATTCACAGAAGGAGTACGTAAAAATTCGCCTTCCTTGTAACCGTCCGTCCGTTGGCTCGGGCAAGAATCTGTCGGGTTTCGATCGCGGCTTAAAGCAATAGGATGTTCAGGCACATTGATTGGCTGTGATACAACGGACCAATCCGTCTGTGGAAGACAATATATGTGTTACTAAAGACGACAGAACTTTTCCGTTTAATATTCTTTCTTTCTGTTTTTATTGACTTTACGCAAGTTTCTTTATATTTGGTACAAAGTTGTTGAAAAAAGACCGGAATCTTTGTTTTGTTTTTTTTTGTTTTTTTTATTTTATTTTTTTTTATTTTATTTATTTATTTTTTTTTTTTTCTAAATTGATGGTTCGACATGTAAACACGGCCGTTGCTTTTGATTTGAAACTTTTCGGATCGATCCATCAATTTAACACCCAACAATGCTTCACCAAACTGCTATCAATAAGCACTATTGTTTCACTCTGTCGCCCTTTTGCCTTTCCTAACTTTTCTTTATCCTTATACGTCACCTCTTGAAATTTACCTTTTTTTTTTCGGACAAACAGAATATATATATATATATATATATATATATATATATATATATATATATATATATATATATATATACATACACGCAGAGGGAGAGATTAAGAGAGAAATAGACATACAGAAAGGCAGATTGATAGGCAGATAGATAGATAGATAGATAGATAGATAGATAGATAGAAGTTGAAAGAATAACTTCTGTTATTATTAGGTTGGTGCAATAATAATGACGTAACAATGTCGTTTTTTGACGTTAAAAATACGTAAAAAAACGACATTATTACGTCATTATTTTTGCACCATCCTAATAATATGACAGTAGACAAAAAATTATCTCACTCTTCTCAATGTGTATTCTAGCGATTTCATTACGAGCATCGAAGCCCCCAATATTACAAAGGTCACAGTCATGTAGGCTACGCTCCACAAGATAAGACACCGTTGTGCAGATCACTTGCCACGAATGAAAGACTATTGTCTACGCAAGGTTTTATTATTACATGAACTATAGCAAGAAAGAAGAGCGTCGTAGAATATGTACAAGCGGCGCATAAATGTAACCTATCTTTATTGCGGCAACAAATACCATAATTGGGCATGAGCTCAAGCAGCCGAAGGGAAAACATGGCGACAGACTTCTTTCTACACAATTTTTTTTTTATTTCTCATTTTTACGAAAACAGGTAAATTCAGTTTGTGGGAGAAATTATTGCTGCAAAAGTTAACTAAAAATTCATCTCCTCCCTCTTAAATTTTCCACGGCAGTCGCTTTTTAGGACATAACTCTTCCATACTAGCTTCATCAGCTATTTGCTGGGTATGCATTAAAGATGGAATCTAGACGGTCGCTCGTAAAAAAGAATGCCAGTA
Source organism: Acanthosepion lycidas (assembly GCA_963932145.1). Lineage (NCBI taxonomy): Eukaryota > Metazoa > Mollusca > Cephalopoda > Sepiida > Sepiidae > Acanthosepion > Acanthosepion lycidas. Next base: position 80,352,288 of record OZ010579.1, on the reverse strand, counting down.
ACAAGATGACCGATTGAAATAAAGTAATTATATTTTAAGTATTTTCATTTTTACTCACTTTCAGTCTTCTTAAATATATATTTCTGAGCGCTCTTGGAAAGTTCTTCCACTTTTCACTTACTACTTGTGTTCAAGCGATTTATCCCTTCCACTGTAAAGGAAATCGACTCTGGTTGGCCAGCCGAAATCTCTATTTTCTATGTAGCTTTTCAAGCGAGCAAATTCGGCCTTGCGCCTTTTGTGTTTCGTCTCCGAACTATTCAAATATAAACATATAGAATAAAACTGAGAGAGAAAGAACGATAAAAGAACAAAAAGAAAAAAAAGAATAACATTTCTAAGGATGAGTGGACGATGGTGCATTATTTCTCAATGCCTCGGTAATCACGTTTACTGGGGGAGCTTTCATTGCGCATGCCCAAAGAATTTATTTTGTATTCCTGTCCTACATAATTTTATACCATGGAACGAAGGCAAAGGGCCGACTTGTAACAAATATTCCCGAAATATATATAATTTTTTGTATTTTCTTTTTTTTTTCCCCTTCATTTACTCACAAGTTGTTGTTTTTCGGTTTGTTTTTAATTCATTAGATATTTTCCCATTTTCTTCTCTAAATCCAGCTTCCCTTCACGGGATTTCGGTATTTGAAGAAAGAAATACATATAAGAGAGTGGGCGTTTATTCATGTTATTCGTAAATATAATTTTTTTTTCTAATATTTTTCCTGCAGTATATATTTCATTGATTTTACATCATGTCTTTCTTTTTTTTCTTTCTTCATAACACACACACACACACACACACGGATTAAACCCATACACGTTGAAACAGCGGTTCCAGTACAATCAGCGAAGTTAAGCAACGGCTAGCCTGGGCCAGTACCCAGATGGGTGAAAACTTGGGAATAGCAGGTGCTATAATCCTCGATGTAAGTTTGCTGTAATGAATAACATAACAGAATTAGAAATCGAAGAGACTAGTCCTAATTGGCGTCGTGTTCGTTATATGACCTTACGCGAAAATACCCTTAGGAAAAGCCTGAATCCATCTCTTTCAGCTAAGGGTTAATTTGTAGAGCGTGTATCAGTAAATCATCAATATCTCCAAAATTCTTTATATTTAAAAAAAAAATAATTCTGGGCTTTTAATAAGTGCATAAGCCTTTAAAAAATCAGTCACTTACACACACACACAAAAACACATGCACACACGCACACACATATATATGTGTGTGTGTATCTGTATTAAGCGTGTGTAAACATGCACTTGTTTACTACATTGAATAAAGTAATGATAATAATGATAATAATAATAATAATAATAATAATAATAATAATAATAATAATAATAATAATATTGACATGGCAGTCCCTACAGACCGTAATGTACCTTTGAAGATCTTAAAAAAAACTTGTCAGATTACAAGCACCTTGTAATCGAAAAGTTAAAAATTTGGCACGTGAAAACAATTCAAGTTTTTGTAATTGGAGCCCTCGGATTGATTGGAAAAGATTCCAAGAGATTCACAGAAGACTCACTGGTATCCCAAACTTAAAAGAAATACTAAACATTGTACTTAAAAGTACAGCTTACGAAGGGCTTTATCTATGTAAAAAATGTTTGTTATTAGGGTTTATGCTGGATTGTTTCGTATTTGTTTTTATCATTTTTTATGCTATATTTGACCTTAACTCTCTGATTGGGATCCGGAAAGAAATTAGCATGCACAAGAAAGGGAGAAATAATAATAATAATAATAATAATAATAATAATAATAATAATAATAATAATGAAAAAGAAATCTAAAAAATGTGGCACATCGGAACATCAATAATCCCTGTTGTAGTTAGAGCGCTAGGATTTGTTGGAAAAGATTCCAGTAGAGTAACTGAAGGGATTCCTGGAAGATATGCTTCAAAGAGTTAGTAAACATTGTTCTGACAAATACAGCCCACACTTTACGAAGGACTATTTATGTGAATTTTTTGTTTTGTTTTGTCAGTGGAAAGTGTCATGATGTCATTTCTAACTTTAGGTCCCTGGGCGGAACACGGAAAGAAATGTTTCAACACCAGAAATCAAAGGAAATAAAAATAATCAGAATAATAAAACCCAGCATGAAAGAGTGGGCCAATACGTCCACTAGAAATTATGCAACTTTTATGGGAAGGAAACTGAAAGAAACTATTATAAACATCACCGAAACCCGGTTACAGAGATAGGACCTGTAATAATTTTATGGGACTTAACAATGCGCACAGAAAGAACAATGAAAGTTAATGAGACAGACATCATGATCAAAAACGATAAGAAATGTATATGCTTATTATTGAAATTGCAATCCTTGTAGATTGTAGAATATCTTTGAAGAACGTCAAAAATACTGTCAAATTCCAAGGATCTTGAAGTGGAAATCTCAAAAATGTGGCACATGAGAACATCAGTGATTTTAGTTGTAGTTGGCGACCTGGTATTGATTGGGAAAGGTTCCGATAGACTCATCGAACGAGTTCCTCTTTGCCCATTCCATAAAGAAATACATAAAATTGTACTCAAAAGTTCAGCTCACACATAACGAAGATCTTCATCTATGAAAAATGTATATGATCGTAAGTTGTTCATTTTCTTTTAATTTTCTTTTAATTTTCTTTAATTTTCTTTTTTCAAAATTGTTCACTGGAAAATATCACGATGTCAATCTTACCTTAGGTCACTGGTTGTGACCTGGAATGGAATGATTATACAACAGAAATCAAAAGGAATAATAATAATAATAATAATAATAATAATAATAATAATAATAATTGCAGTTGTCACTGGAGCCTTCTGATTGACTGGAAAAGATTCCAATGAACTCATTGAAGAGATGATCAGGCGTAAAAAAAAAAATTCTCACATGTACTGCCCACACCTTACGAAGGGCTTTGTCTGAGTAAAATATATGTGATTTTTTTCAAAAGTACTCAGTGGAAAATGTCATGACGCCATTTTTGAACTTAGGTCTCTGGTCGGTACCCGGAAAGTAAGGGGAATGCATCAGAAATCAAAGGAAATAAAAACAACAAAAACAACAACAATAATAGTAATAATATCAAAAGATATAAAAAGAAATAATAATAATTTGTCCCAATTACAATTGTTACGGTCGCCAGTGACTGTTTACAAATATTGTTACTTTTTAACCCAAAACTACTAATAAACAAGTAAATAAGTAAAATATCCTTCAGGAAACTTTCACGAAGTACATTAACCTGCAATGTACAATATTGCCAATAAAAGATTCAATTCAATATTATCAATAAAAGGCTAAAAATATACTTTCATTCATCCCATATCATAAAAATACGATTATGAAATTACAATATGAAACATCATATTTTAATAATAATAATAATGGTAATAATAAATCAACATGATGCAAAAGTAGGTATACAACAATGAAAAACAATATATCATTTAAACTTCCAAGAAAAGAAGTCCATAATAGTAAGATCCGGCGAACTTACGGTGTACCTACACTTGTTACACCTTTTATAATAATATTCATTGTGTATTTATTTATATATTTCCTGTCCCATCTGTAGTAGAACGAGGGGGTTAATAAACTTTTAGTTAATAAATTTATAAGTGATTATTTCCATTAGGCCTTTTAATAATCTATACAAATAAAATATTTATCTGTATTTAAGCACAATTAGCTTCCGGGCAATGTGAACCATTTAATTAATCAGTTTCTTTAGTCTAATGGGGCACTTTACTCCAATTGCAGTCGTATTTGTTCAAGACTTTCATGCGAGGTACTCAGATATCTTTGTCTATTAAGTGATCATCCTGGTTTTAAAATAGGTCTAGTCGTCGACGCCTTTGCCGTTTTGTTGATAATATTTTTCTACCGAGATAATTCCATTTCAGTGAAATATTTTTTCCGCGACGAGGCTGCGTGCTTGTGTGCATCCTAGGTGTTTCCGAAGCCGAAGAAGCATATTAAAACGTAGGTTTCTAGTAAGAACCGTTTTTTCTCGTTTTTATGTAGTGAAACAAATTCCTTGATGTTTCTTGGATATATCTATTTTCTTTTAAGTCCAGGAGCTAGGGTATATACGCATAAACATCGTATTAACAGTTGAACTCAAGTCAAGCATTGCGCGGATTTGGAACAACCAAAGACAAGTCTTACTTAATTTATCAAAGGTTTAAACACGGTTGTAGAATGTCCGTTTTCTTTTCTTTTTTTTACAAGGTAGGGTAAATAGTATCAGAATCGTTACAATGTTGGCGCTCAAGTCAGCCTTGCGCTTATTTGGAACAACTAAAGAGAAAGCTTGACTTCATAGATGGACGTTTTGAGAAGACACGCGCGTGCACCATGAGTTGGAGGGTGAGACGTGAGTACAGTCGACAGTGGTCAGGGGAAACGTTAATCTTCCCGCCGAAACGTAATTATGACTCATAGAGCAAAGGGCAGAAGGAGAATAAGAAAGGACAATGTTTGTCTTTCTTTATAGATGTAACCACCGCCGCCTAACGGCGTTTGACGAAAACTAGTACAGTAAGTAGGCCTTTATTCTTAACATAATGGAAAAATGTATTTTTATTCTTTTGTTACAATTCATTATTATTATTGTATTTGTTGTTTTTATTAAACACTTATTAATACATTATTATATTAAATATCAAAACCACATTTTAATATGAAATAATATTGAGCAAAATTAATTAATATGATACAACAAAGAATCAATAAATCATACTTACCATTGAACGTCTAAAATATATAAACGGAATGGATTATTTATTCATTGACCTCTATTTTAGTTGTGAATTTTTTATCTCCGCATTATTCTATATCAATACATTGTTTCAAGACTTTTGCTTCATTGCATCTCATTAAAACTTTGTAACAATTAACATCATTTTTTATGGAACGGGTACACTAGTAATAATAATAAAAAAGGCTTAAAACGATCCCATTTATGGGTAAATAGAAGAGCAGACTGGGTTCTATAGCCTTGGATGGCAACTGGTCTAGGAGAAGGAAAACTCTGAATTCAAACCTGCAGAGGGTCGTTTGGGGACCCTGCGGCACGTAGTGCACCAGGTATCTGTAATCAGCCCATCAAAAAGTGTACGAAAACACGAAACCTTCACCACTATAATCAAATCTCATGTGCTATACATGCGGGTTGGGGACTGCTTGTGAATTCCAAATTCCCATGAAACTCCAATATTGGAGCCGGCTCAACCCACCTCGGGTGAATGCCGTTACAAGAGAGAGAGAGAGAGAGAGAGAGAGAGAGAGAGTGAGAGAGGAGATAACGGATTATTCGAATGATATCTTTCAAAATAAAGCTGTCGGTAATTGAATTTATAACTAACTCCATAAAAAAATTACAAAGTACACATAACTTCCTGATAAGATCACTTCACAGAGTTATCAAAAGATTACTATTTCATGGTGACAATATATGTTCATTGTTCCTAGAAACATTTTTTTGAATAGCCTCGCCAGATCAAGACTGTCATATGAATGTCATGCATGGCGCCAAACCCGTTCAGAAATATCTAAACTGCCAGCTGCATACAAGCGCTTCCTAAGTTCAATGGTTAAAAATTTCTTTGAACGAGGATATACTACGGACATTAATGAAGATCACACGTCATCGTATCTTGTGATCTGGCGCTACAGAATGGGAAACAAAGAACGGTAGTAATTCCTTATATTTCCAATAAAACCGCTAAGACAGAGAGAGTTACTGAGCATGAAAGAATATAAAAAGAGTAAAATATTACATTATTAATGAATGATGACAATAAAAGAACAGTAATTAAAAAGATGCAAAATAACGATTGACTTTGCATTTAAATTTTTGAAGATTAAAATTGACTGGAAAGCAAACCGGAAATACGCCAAAAGCGTCAACTGTAATAAAAGAAACTATTAGCATAGAACTTACGGTTATATCTAGACATTTCAAATGATGGTATCTAGTCGAGGCAGATTTTTTCCTGCAGTAGGTTGCCTTTTCTTTTGTGGTAGGCCAGTCGCCACCCAAAGCTATAGGACGCGGTCTGTTAACCTATAACCGGGGGACAAGATGAGAATTCATACCTTTTGCAAGGATATTAACACGTAAGTGAATGTAATGGGTTCAACTGGAATTTGAACTCGACTCTCAGATTCGTACTTTCTCTGGATAGGATGGTACAACATTGTACACGTGCCTCCTCTCGACAACATAACACAGCACTTAAATTCATGGAATCTACTTACCATAGAGGAAAGTAGCATTTATTTTGTTACTAGCAGCATGGCCCGTGACTGATTCAAAAATCCTACGAGTCATACAGCAATCGCTATCACTTGACTTAAAATATTTTTGCCCTTCCTTGCCTTTAAAGGAGTGCCTTTTGCCGTGCTGATCTTGCTACATGCCTTACTTCTTGCCTATCTCACACTGCGAATTTTTTCGAAGCTCTAATCTAAACATTCGAAAAAAGAACTAAACAAAATCAACACAAAACGATCAGCTTTAAAAAAGGACTCGTAACTGGAAAAAACGAATTAAAAAGAATGTTAACAACAATTACTTTTCTACACCCAACACGTTCTGCGGAATCAGAATCAACGTTGAGTTTAAGCAAGGAAATGAGTCATTTGGAGTAAAGTGACATGCAGATTAAAATTTTTCCCACTTGTGACGAATGCATGCTAGTTAACATTCGTGTCAGTCAGCTGTTGTTTCTCACGCTGGTCAATAGAATCTTTCTGCCTATTCGTGGCAGCCAGTTATTGGCTCTTACTCTGGCCTATACAAAATGGCCGTAAAACTACATGAAAACTGTCGGAGAAGCATGAAAAAATCGATTATTTCCACTATCGATGGGAGTTGGTAAATCCAAAGTCGGTCTTGGCCTTCGCGCTAACTTGGAGCATGTGCATGTAAATTTTGGTGCAAATCCGCCGAAACTTGCGGCCGTGCATTCGTTACACACACACACACACACACACACACACACACACACACACACATCCTGCCTTTTATAGATATAGATATATACAAAAATGTCGCAGAAGACTAAAAGAGGGGTCATGGGAAGGTTGGTCTTCAATCTGTCATCTTAACATTAGCTAGCTACAATTACTGACTCAAACATACCACAGTATTGCTTACACTAAAACAACACAATCTTACTTACCATTCTCAGAATAACTCAAAGTCTGTATGTAGTCCTAACTAGTTCCCATAGAAACAATTCATGTCTACGGTCGGGGGGGGGGGTTAAAAATTTTAAAAATAAAAACGCAATTAATATTAGATTGGTGCAAAAATAATGACGTAACAATGTCGTTTTTTGACGTATTTTTAACGTCAAAAAACGACATTATTACGTCATTATTTTTGCACCAACCTATTATTTACAAGGAACACAATTTATATACAATAAAGTCAACAAAATAGCGGAATGTTCATCAGAACAATTACCCTGAAAGCATTTATCGATCGGCATAGGGGAGTTACATTACGGTGGTGAGAAATTGACTGGAATCAAGATGCCAGGTCAGAACCATTAACATTGCAGATTCCTCTCCTGTATTTTATCAAGTATATCTAAATGTATAGCAGTTATTGGGTTAGACAACTATGCAATATTGGTAGAGTATTTACTTGATTATTCGAGTACCTTTCGACTGGGTTCAAAAATATGTTTGACTAATTCAAGTAAATAAATTAGCGAAAAGAATAATGAAATAATAATGATTTCTGAATGAAATTCATCTCATAAAATGACAATAATAATTTTAAACACTCTGTTCAAGAATTTGTTCTGTGTATTTAGTATGAAAAATGCTTCAATTTTTGTCTGTTTTCAGCTCGCCTCGAATTTTTCCACATCTAAACTCAGACCCTAGATGGAAGTAGCTTTATTCGTAAGGATAGTTTCTGACTAAAAGTGAAACCAACTAAAACATTTTTAAATTGTTCTGAAAGGTTCTGGAATGTGTTCTGACAGGGGATGTTAAGGGCATCGCTCAGATCCGAAAACGTATTGGGATGGCCAAAGACGCATTCCAAAAGCTAGGCAGCGTATTACGAGACAGGAGGATTTCATTGGTAACAAAGAAAAGAGTACTAAACTGCTACGTGATATGTGTCCTCCGTTAAGACAGCGAATGCTGGACGACATCCTCAAAGATGAAGAGGACAAGGTGTGTTTCTACAGAAGGATGCTAAGGTTACCATGGACCAAACATGTGAGCAAAGATGACGTTTTGAAGCGGATGTAAACAAAAAGGAAAATTATAATTCACATCAGGAAGAGTCAGCTGAAATTTATGGGAAACGTAAAGAGAAAGAAAGGCTTGGAAAATCCGATACTCACAGGACGAACAGAGGGAAAGAGGGACAAGGGAAAGCAACGCGTGATATACCTAGCGGGCTTAAACAAGTGGATGAGAGAATAGAATCTGGAAGAAGTAGCAAAAAGTCAAAAATTATTGAGAACTAAAATGGAGAGGAGAAAGTGGAGAGCCATGATCTCCCATGTTCTCAAGGGCCACGGCACTTAAAAGAAGAATACCCACACGGCGTATTGCAGGACAGAAGTGTAGAAGGAAACAATCAAGGATGGGAAATAGTGACACGAGGGGGTGAGAAAAGTAAAATATTGCTTCGAGTGAAACGGACAGGAAAATGTGGAGAGCTATGATCATCCAAGTATTGAATATATGACATATAAATAATGACGGCAGAGAAAGGGAAAACTATGAAAGTAAACGCAAATGTCGTAGCGGATAGCAAAACACTCAGGATATCTACCCGAAAGAAAGCTAACTTCTTCTATATGCTGTGGTCATTCAGGGTGTTGGCAATTCTGGTTCTGCCCCATACTTCTGTTTTATCTACCTCTTAATATATTTTGCCTTTTTGTTATAATTCCTAAACCTTGCATCCATTTACTCAAGCTCGTTAGGTAGGTTATGAGTTCCCTCTGTCACGCTTGCCCTAAATCTCTCCTGTGAGTATCAAATTTTCCAAGCCCTCTTTCCTCAGTATGTGCCCCAGAAATTTCAAGTATCTCTTTCTGACGTTAAGTATAAGTGCCGTTTTTCTTTAAATATTTTATAAAACTTCGTTGTTACTCAGATATTCGGTCCTCAGCATCCTTCTGTAGAACAAAATTTCTGCTGATTGAAATCTCTTCTTCATTTGAGAGATTTTCCAGGATTCAGGGCTATATTGGAGAACTGATATTGCATAACAGTTTAATATTTTTTCTTTAAGTCTAACGAAATCACAAGAATGTGACCGAGAAACAAAATCATGGCAAAAAGAAGAAGAAAAAAAAAAGAAATCATAGGATAGAATCGGACAGTCTAATCATAGCCTCACAGAATGAATGCATCAGGACTAACAAGCATTAAGAACTGACAATAACACACGCACACATCCACATACCAACTGCAGATGGTACCTTCGTTGGGAAAAAGGTGAAACCATAAAAATCAGTATAAGAATCGCTTCCAAAATATATAAACAAAGTCATATCAAAAATTGGGATTGCGAACTGTGTGACAGCAAACATGGCTTCGACATAGAATATGTATTTTGGATATGCATACGTGGAACAAGCGGATGAGATGAAGATATCTGAGTCACTGGAAAGAGAAAAAAAAAGTTTATATCCTCGATAAAAGATGAATACACATTCGGAGAAAAACCCCCAAAGACAAACAACTCCTCACTCTATACAGAAATTTCACGGCCCGACATATTTTCAAAATCAGACTAGGTTTTGTTTGTTTACCAAACTACAGATTTGGGGTAATTTTTCAAGACGAGAACATTTCAGACCTCTATTCGTGCCCGTCGGTGTGGGTGGGAAAACTAATTATAAATTAGGAAAATAATATTGGGAACAAAACAAAATGGAAAAAAAAAAAAACTTAACAGTTTAACTATATAAATACACAGGTTTATTTCTCGGATCGACAAAAAAGAAACTCAATAGATGGAGAGATATACATATTCATGATTATGTACAAAGGTTTGCACCACAGAGATGACTCATACTGATTAGGGATGAAAAGGAAGGGCACTAACAAAGGATTAATAATCACTGAATATTTTCACTAAATGAAGAGAATCGAACTTGAAAAATATCCAACAATGCCACGAAGATTCCTTTTCTATAAATATTTTCATGACAATTGTTCTAATGATTCTTTTATTTGGTACCCCGACTTAATGAATCTATGCGCAGTACTAGATTAGCAGCTAGGTTTCAAAATGTTGAATAGTAACAGTAAGTTCGATTTTAAATCTATTCCAGCTACTTGCTTCCTTGTCAAAATCAAACTTCCTATAATCGCAAATGTATTTAACATTTTCTTTACAAACAAATGTACTTGGAATTATCCATAACCGTAAGTGTATTTTGAATTGTCCCTAATATTAAATGTTCTTGGAATTGCCTATAATCGTAAGTGCATTTAGACGTTTCTTATTATTAAATGTACTTGGAATTACTCCTAATCGTGAGTGTGTTTTGAATTATCCTTACTATTAAATCTACTTGCAAATCTCCACATTCGTAAGTGTATTTAGAATTTTACTGACTGTTAAATGATCTTGAAATTGCTCGTAATCGTAAGTGCATTTAGAATTGTCTGTTAAATCTACATGAAATTTTTCATTATCATTACTGTATTTAGATATTTCCATATTATTAAATGTACTTGGATTTTCCCATTTTCTTAAGTTTATTAAGAATTTTCCATACTATTGAATATACTTGAAATTGCCCATAATCCTAAGTGTATATAGGATTTTCTTACATTTAAATGTACATCTAATTACTCATTATCGTGTGTCTATTTAGAATTTTCTTTGCTATTAAATGTACATAGAATTGCGCATAATCATAAATGTAACTTGAATTTTCCTTAATATTAAATGTACTTTGAATTGCACATATTCACAAGTGCATTTAGAATTGTCCTTATTATTAAATGTCCTTGAAAGTACATATAATCGTAAGCCTATACTCTTAAATGTACTTGCAATTGCATATAACCGTCGGTGTATTTGGCATTGCCCATAATCGTAAGTGTATTTAGAAGCCTTCCAGAAATAAGGGAAAAGAGGTCAGATGATTTTCAAGGTTGCGTAAAGTTTGAAACCGTTGGTACCAACGTTGATGTTTTCTACCAGAATATTGGGAAGGATGCTGTAAATCTCAGGAGACTTGCTGTGACTCAGACATTTGCGATGTCTATCAGACATCAGGACTGGACCTCTAAATGCCTGAATTAAACAAATACTAATATTTTCCATGAATTTCCATATTTAAGATAATCATTGTGACGTGTAAATTACATTAATAAACTCAAATCCCACCACCTTCCTCAGTATTTTCGTAGGCCCAGAAATGTCGTAAATTCGAATCAGACGTAGCCGTTTGTTAAAAAATTCCATTTGCTTAATTTTTCTTGTACTTATTTGTATTCATTTACTTTGTAAATAAGTATGTTCCCCTCGAGCAGCTCTGTGGAACCGACACCCTAGAAGATGTTTACCTGATCACTACAGTCACTTGTTCTAGTCTAGGATTAACTGTTCTCTACTACTCCTATCTGCATAATCTGCCTCTTACAGATTAACCGTCAACCTTGAGTAGCCCTTCGTCCTTGTACAGGATGAAGGTTACTTAAAAACAAAAATTCATTTTTAATTCATTTTTACTCCATTTTGTTTATAATTATTTTTTATTCATTTCGTTTGGAATTTTTAGCAGGGTGTATTTACGTGTCAGTGAATATCAGTTAGTTTTGTGCCATGTGTGATACACGCTTAGGCGACCATGTATCCTTTGATACATGACTGACGAGACAGATTTTTTCCCCCGCAATAGCTTGCCATTTCTTTCTGCTGTAGACTAGTTGCCATCCCAAGGCTATAGAACCCGGTCTGTCCTGTTATTTACCCATTGGGTGGGAGAAAAAGAGGATTCATATCTTTCCCAAGGTTATTAGCACGTAAGTGAATGTAATGGATTTGACTGGAATTCGAACTCGGCTCTCCGGTTCCGCAATCCGAGTTGAAATTAACAAACTCGAAACGAATGTAACAAAATGAATTAAACAGCCTCAAGTGAAATTCGAACTCGTTTCTCGGATTTCACATTCTGGACCGCTATCCATTACACAAGCCACACATCCTTAAGTGCTTTAGAAGCAAATATTTATGGAAAATTTATTAGGGTGGTGCAAAAATAATGATGTAATAATGTCGTTTTTTGACGTATTTTTTAATGTCAAAATACGACATTATTACGTCATTATTTTTGCACCAACCTAATAAGTTTTTGATTTATTTTAAAAAATGAATAGTAGTAGGATTTTATATTAGGTTGGTGCAAAAATAATGTCGTTTTCTCACATATGTTACTATGTGAGAAACGACATTATTTTTGCACCATCTAATATAAAATAGAGATAGCTAAGCTTAGAGATAGCTAAGCTTACTGGATTGCCACAGATGGAATCACACAAGTCTAATTTACTCTTCTGATTAGTTTCCTATTTCAGCAAATTTTGAGGGGGACTTAAGAACTCCAGACCCCCCTCTTATTGCACTATGGATGCCTCTACATACATTGTTTTACTAGTTTCATTGGTACTCAATCTGTGTGTCATGCTTTAGCACGATTGCATTGTGTAAACAATAGCAACAAGAGACTTTTTTACCCGAGATTGAGTAACAGTGTGTCTTCTCATTTCTGCAAGAACTGATTTTTGTAATTGTCGTTTCGATGATTTCGCTTCTTTCATTGATTTCCAACTAATCCAGTCGAATTGAAAGGAATCCAGAAATCTTCCAAGAACACCAGTAAAGATTGATCGAAGAATTATTTTCATGTTTAAGTTTTTTTTGGTTTTATTTTTTTTTGTTTTTTTTTTTTGTGTATTTTTTTTTTAATTCTCTGTCACGTTCGAGATTTTCTTCATTTTGTCGGATTTCGTGATTATTACGTGCTTTAATATTCAAAACAACATGATAATTTTGGTTATTATACTGACAACGTTTCGGTCGTTATACTATCTAACCTTCATCAGGAGACCATCTTCGTACTGTTACTGATCTCTTTATTCAATCAACTTTTTTGATTGAATAAAGAGATTAGTAACAGTACGAAGCTAGACGCCTGGTGAAGGTTAGACGCCCGTGGGTATTAACTGATATGAATTATCCCACATACTTAGGGAGCAATTCATATCAATTAACACCCACAGATCTTATTCGCATTTGTATTGTTTGTACGTTTCTAAAGTATGTGAGTTTTCAGATCTGGCAGTTGCGAGTTCAATATCTGGGTCTTGCTGTAGTTTTTTTCCCTTCTTTTGTCCCTGCCGGGGGTTGGCAATGATAACTCTCCATAGATTTTTTACTATCAATAAATTCCTATCCATTCCTTGTAAAGATACAGAAGTAGTGTTCACGTTTTCAAATTCAGAGATTTTCTACGAAATTGAGAGTGTAAAGAATATCCACATCGAATTTAGAATCGGCGAACAAGGCATGAACCCGTTTTTTACTCTGCAGTTTTTAGCTTAAATAGTCGAGTAGTAGTAAGAGTAATAGCAATGGTAGTGGTAGTAGGAGAAGCAAAAGAGTAGTAGTAAGAGAAGAAATGATAGTAGTAGGTGGAGAACTACATGAATAGTGAGAGAACAAACAATAGTAGAGCTAATAAATTAAAAGTAAACGAGTGTTAATAAAATTAGTGATAGGATATTATTGCTACTATGAATAGTAATCAGAATAGAAGTCTGTATTTATTTATTTTTTTACAGTGGGTTCAAGACCCTGGAGCCCATCTAAGTAGAGTGTTAAAGAGTAAGAGACTCAGCCTATGCGGATATGTGTGGAATATAACGGTTAATATTTGTCTTGGAACAGGTTAAGATTGTAATGAATGTAATGTAGTCCCCAATACTCTTGTTTGTTTGTTGCGGTTTTTTTTTTTGGGGGGGCGGGTTTCTAATGTTTTGAATGTTTAGATATAATACACACTATTTTAAAAAATTATGATGAGGTTATTTACATTATTCGTATTCGGACTATTGCCTCATCATTATTGTTGCTGTTACAACGTCTCGGCCGTTCTGCCTTCCGGCCTTCCTAAAGTCTGGGTAACCTACAGGGAATTCTGAGCTGAACGCTTTATTTAATCTACGGGGTTAGACTGTTCTCTTTACACTGCTATTGCCTAGGAATATCGTCTAATTCTTATTTAGTACTTAACACTTATTTCTCGCCCGTTTTCACTGGTTTCGTGTCAGCATTGTCAAAATCACTATGTAACCAAATTCACTAAGCAACATTTTAACCTACTAGGCCATTGTCATATACTGAATGAAAGCGTTGTTTTGTGAATTTGATGACATCGTGATTGTAAGTTCAAGCCCTGGTTCGAGCAGTGTGTACCTGCACTCAGTGAAAACGGGCCATCACTAATTGAGCAATGCTTAATAAGAAAAAGGACTAGATATCCCTAGACATGAGCAGTGGAAAGAGAACAGTTTACCCCTGTAGATTAAATAAAAAGTTCAGTTCAGAATTCGTTGCAGGTTATCTGGATTGATATACACCTGATGAAGGCCAGAGAGCACATCGGCTGAAACGACCTTTTATTTTGAGTGTTTTGTTTTTCGTTTTTTTTAACAATAGTAATGCTTTTATATTCCGAAAAAAATAAAGGAAATATTAAGAAAATTGATCATGCACTTCTATCGTGCTGACTTTATAAATACCTCGAAGGTGACTAACCAAGCTGAACAAACTAAATACTAAAACCAAATTTCGAGAGTTCTTCTTCTTTTTTTAGAACGCCTTTTGTATTAGCACTTTTTACGCCCCGACTGCGAATTAAAGGGGAAGCGTTTTCCTGCTCATATCAAAAGATAGGCGTGATTCACAGTGCGATATTTATAATAAGCGGTGAAAACGAAAAGAGGTTCCAGCTCTGACTCATTCACGCGTCCCAGCAGTAATTCGACTGGTAACGGCAGACGCGGGTCTGCGCAACCAACCGGAACTGCGTGAATCTCGAATGAATGACATCATTCCCCCCCCCCAACCACCACCATTACCGTGACTCCACTGCCTAAACTGATCTTCTCTTTCCAACTATTACACATGAGTGCCCAGTTAATTGCCTAAGTTAATATCAAGAGAGAGAAAAAGGAAATTGCGGATTCAAGAAGTTAGATTTAAATTCAAAGTGGGGAGCGTGAAAGTTAAATCATGAAAGATGAGCTCAAGAGACCAAAATGCATTTGCCTATTCAATGCGCCGTTTTGTCTGTAGGACGTGGATGATCATATCTACGCTTAGGGCCACATCACGTTGAAATACCGGCTCCCGTACAATCAGCGAAGTTAAGCAACGTCGAAGCTCTAATGGACATTCTTCAAGCTCAGAGTTAGGATTATAATGATGCTATTAGTTGTTCCATCAAGCGGTGTTCGAATATGGGAGAAATTCAAGACTTTACCCCTGGTTCTAATGGTCAGTCTTTAAAGGATATTCAATATTTGCCCAAGTTGTTGTTTAATATTTTAGTATTCACAGCCAGTCAGGTTTTGCAAATTCGCTCCATGGAACAGTGAGCGAATCAAGGAAAAAAACGGGGTTTTACTTATTATCCCAGTGTGCCTGTGTTCGAATCTCAGGGAATGTCAGTTTTCACTAATCGTTCTAGTCGGATATATTCTGACGCAGGTGCAAATTCAAGATTTTATTATTATTATAATACAAATATTATTATTAATTAATTATTATTGTTATAATTATTATGATAAAACTATTTATATTCATTATTTTAATAATTATTATCATAATACTTTTTATTATTATTATATTTATTATTATAATAATAATTATTGTAATACTATTATTATTTATAACATTTATTATATAATAATAATTATTATTATGCTATTTATTATCTAAAATATATATTATTATAAAATTTATTATTATAATACTATTATTATTATTTACAATATTTATTATTTTAATAATTATCATAAAACTATTTATTATTTATAATATTTATTATTATTATAATAATTATTATTATACTATTTATTATTTATAATATTTATTATAACAATAATACTAATTTTATTACTATTATTATTTTATTAGTGGCGCCCACTGGTTAGTATTTTGCGTCCAGGACAAAAACAATGATTTTACTAATGCATTTAATGTTAAGAGTTAAACTGCCGGAAAATGAAGCAATAATAATAATAATAATAATAATAATAATAATAATAATAATAATAATAATAATTGTAATTTTTTTTTTGTCAGTGAAAAGTGTCATGATGCCATTTCTAACCTTAGGTCCCTGGGTGGGACACGGAAAGAAATGTGTAAACGCCAGAAAGCAAAGAAAATAAAAATAATAATAATAATAATAATAATAATAATAATAATAATAATAATAATAATAAGAAGAAGAAGAAGAAGAAGAAGAAGAAGAAGAAGAACAACAACAACAACAACAACAACAATAACAAAAAAAAACTACCACCACCACCACCTTCAGCGAAGACATTAGGATGGATTTCGGAATCGACAAATGTCACAAAGACCCCTTCAAATTCGGCCAACAAACTAAAACTACAGATTTATACCTTGATATCAACGATAAGATTAAGCAACTAGACCAAGATGGTGCATGCAAATACTTAGGAATTAATGAAGAAAACGGAATACAACATTCAATTAGGAAGAAAAACATCCGAAAAAACTATTAAATCAGATATTGTTAGGCTGTATGTAGCAAGCGCTTTAGGAGGCCGATGTCTAACCCAACTTAAACTAAAATTAACAGCAACAGGATACGTAGCATACTGTTATGACAAAAGTACGCAGGCTTTAAAAAAGCTTCATTCTACTTAGAATACAGGGTACGCATATAGTGTCCTTTTATAGTCCCAGTAAACAGAAATACCCCTCTCAAAGAGGAGTGTAACAAAATAAAGGGAGACCACTCTTGATTATTCATAATTCATACCTCACAAAAGACCAATGACCCACTGTTACAATTAGTAAAACACTAAATCTACTCCATCAACAAAGAAGCCGCACTCTTCAATAAACAGCTTAATATAGCTGAAAACTTACAAACAAAAATCGAAGGGAATAAAACGTACACAAAATGAGTAAAAGAGAAAGTAAAACAACTTGGCCAAAAGAAATTGCAAAAAACTGTGAGACCAAGGCGTTGCGATGATCTAGAAATTGTCCAAATACAAGGACCTGGAGATTATCAGGATGTGAGGAATGAAGTCTCAGTGCCGTAATCGGTGCTTTCGGCCACATGAGATAAGGAATGTACATTTTTATTAATAGTGTCCCAGGTAACATCAACATAAAGGTTGCCAAAAGATTGCCCTACTAGGAACATCCTATACAGCAAGAAAATTGCTATTAATTAAATGACTATTCTCCTATAGGCCTAAGAACCATAGTCTGGAAACAGCTCTACAGGATTCAAAAAAGTGGACATAAAACACAAATAATAATAATAATAATCATAATCATAATAATAATAATAATAATAATAGTAACTAACAATAATAATAATAATAATAATAATAATAATAATAATAAATTTTAAATAATTTTATACTTAAAATAGAAAAAATCTTAAATATAACTTGAAGACAGATATACTCTAGAAATATTGTTTAACATTATCAAACTTTTCTTTTTCTTAAATCGCGCTCTTCTCATAACTGGTAAAATTAATAATACGAAAAGAAAGAAAGAAACAAACAAACAAACAAACAAACATACAAACAAACAAAAAAGTATGAAAATTGAAAAAAATAAGAAGCCGACTAAAATGTATGTAGGAAAATCAAAAAATCAAAAAGAAACGAAATTGGAAAATAGGAATAGGCGAAATGAATGAGAAAGAAAAAGGAAAAGAAAAAAATAGCAAAAGAAAGAATGAAATAGAAAAAGAATACAAGAAAGAAAGAAAAGAAATTAATCAAATAAAGAAAGAAAGACTGAAATAAAAGAAAGAAGGAAATAAAGAATAAATAAGACAAAGAATGAAAAATAGAAATAATAAAAGAAATAAAGACTAAAAGAAGCAATGTAATAAAGAAAGACTAAAAGAAAGACTGAAATAAAGAAAGACTAAAAAAGAATGAAAAAAAAAGAAAGAATAAAAGAAAAAATGAATAAAGAAAGAATAAAAGAAAGACTGAAAAAAAGAAATAATAAAAGAAATAAAGAATAAAAGAAAGAATAAAAGAAAGACTGAAATAAAGAAAGATTAAAAGAAAGAATAAAAGAAAGAAAGACTAAAAGAAACAAAGAATTAAAGAAAGAATAAAACAAAGAAAGATTAAAAGAAAGAATAAAAGAAAGAAAGACTAAAAGAAACAAAGAATTAAAGAAAGAATAAAACAAAGAATGAAATAAAGAAAGAATAAAAGAAAGAAAGACTAAAAGAAACAAAGAATTAAAGAAAGAATAAAAGAAAGACAGAAAAAAAGAAAGACTAAAAGAAAGAATGAAATAAAAGAAAGAATAAATAAAATATAAAAAGAGAGAAAGAAATCAATGAAAACAAACGATGAAAATATTCACAAAATGTTTGTCGTAAAAGGAAAGTAACGATAAAATGGTGTTGAATACAGAAAAAATAAAATTAGCATAAAAGCCACGGAAAAGATGAAAGGGTAACAAAGCGGAGGGGAAAAGACATAAAACTAATACCAAAAAAAAATCAAAAACAAAAAAATCAAAAGTTCAACAGAAAAATAAAAAGCAAACAATCTCCTAGAAATAAGCAAAACAATTTTTCTTCGCAATGTTTCATATCATTTGGCAGTATCAGAATTAATCTTGGTTGTGGCACTGGATAATTGCCACTGAGAAAAAAAGATGCCTCAAATATTAGATTAGAAGAGAGCAAAAGTGTTGGAAGGAAGTTGTCTGCCACAAGGAATGAGGAATGAATATATAAAACAAACGGAAAGAGGTCTGATATGAACTTGTCTGCAAAAAAAAAAAAAAAAAAGGCTAAAGGTAGGAAAAACTCATAAGGCGAGGAAGGAAATAACAGAGAAAGAGCAACGAATGTCGAAATATCATTCTAGTTCAACATGGTGGCAAATGGTAGAGCGTACAAAAAGTAATGGGTTACTTTAGCGGACTGTGGAAATTTGGTTACAATATTTATAAATTTTCTTTATTTACTGATATTCTACTCGATTATTATCGTATTAAAATATTATTTCTCGCATTTATCATTATTATTATTATTATTATTATTATTATTATTATTATTAACAATAATAATAATAATAATAATAATAATAATAATAATAGTTGTAATGACAAAGGTACGCAGATGTAGGCTTTAAGAAAGCTTTATTCAACTGGCAATACAAGGTTTGCGTTTAGTGTCCTTTTATAGTCCAAGTAAACAGAAATAGCTCTCTCAAAGCGGAGAGTAACAACACGAGGGAAGACCACTCTTGATTATTCATAACAGGAGCAATAATAATAATGGCTGCGTTTTATTCGTTTTCAATACTGCAGTCGTTTTTCTGAAAACAAGCGGTGTTTGTGCAAAGACTTATTGTTTTTGCTGGTTTGCTTTTTTATATTTTTATACTTGTATACAATTTTTAAACATCTTCACCACAGACATACTAACGGAATATTATTGAACATTATCAAACACCGTGAGTTTTCTTTTTCTTTAAATAAATCGCTCTATTCTGAAAATGTTGAAAGATATTGGAAGATTTGCGTCAGTTATTTTGTTTATTATTAGTAGTATTTTATTTCTTTTGATTTCTGGTGTTTACTCATTTCTTTACGAGTCCCGCGCAGAGATCTAAACTCAGAAATGGCATCATGACATTTTCCAATGAGCAATTTTGAAAAAAAAAGAAAACAAAAAAAAAAACAAAAAAACATAGATAAAGCCCTTCGTAAAGTGTGGGCTGTAATTGTGAGTACATCTTTTGTATTTCTTTAAGGCATCGGCTACCAGGAATCCCTTCAATGATTCTATTGGAATATTTTGCAATCAATCCGAGGGCTCGAAGTGTTGTTGTTCCTATGTACAACAATTTTGAGATTTCGTTTTTAACATCCTTGTATTTTGATATTATTTTAAAGATCTTCAACTATACATTTCAGTCTGCAGGGACTGCCATATCAATAAGGAGGCAATTTTATTATTATTATTATTATTATTATTATTATTATTATTATTATTATTATTATTATTTCCTTCAATTTCTCTTGTATAAACATTTACTTCTGGGTCTAAACCAGAGACCTCAGGTCAGAAATGACTTCATGACATTTTCCACTTATTATTATTATTATTATTATTATTATTATTATTATTATTATTATTATTAGCTGAGTACTCGCCAAAAATGACAGTAATATGTGCGGATAAATGGACACCTCTGATATGCATCGGAGTATCAGATTGTTCTGCATCAGTAATTTTAGATCAGGGTGTAATATAAATGCACCCTGAGAATATATATATATATATATATATATATATATATATATATAATTATTTATTTAAAAATATGATTCCAACTCGCTACATAAGAGGTCTCATGTTTCAAAACAAGGGCCGAAAACTTCAAAATAATATTTGAATTAACTTGAGTTAAAGTAGGCTCTGTTCCATCTTCAAGTGAAATTTTTTTGGGAATTTCGCTTGAAGATGGAACAGAGGCTACTTTAACTCAAGTTAATTCAAATATTATTTTGAAGTTTTCGGCCCTTGTTTTGAAACATGAGACCTCTTATGTAGCGAGTTGGAATCATATTTTTAAAAAAATAATTATATTTATGCTCTACTTTCGTATCGAGCACTATTTTTTAAAAATAATAACAAAAATACTAAGGAACTTTGGATTATTTACCAAACCAGTTTCTTTCCTATTTTCTACAATATTTTCACACACATATACATATATATACATATATATATATATATATATATATATATATATATATATATATATATATATATATATATATATAAGATGTAAATAAAACAATACTCATATATTACTGTTTTCCGCGACTACAAGTTTGATGAGGACACTTAGATGTTAATGCTGTTGAGGCGCAGTCATCAGCCGGTTCTTAAAATACAAAATCCTGTCATTCTTAATGCTTGAGGATTGTATCACAAAATCATAAACATTTAAATGTCCATATGACAGTTTTAGTCGCGGAAGCCAGTAACATACGAGCATTGTTTATTAATATCTATATTTAATAAAGGTCAGGTTTTATATACGTTTTATATTTTACACTGAGCATTGACTTTATAGCGTCCCTGTTCTTACTTTTGTTATACTACACACACACCGATATATATATATACTCGCACACACACAATTGTAAAGGGAACGAAACTAATATAAATTCAAACGTTCAAGACATTAATTTAAAAGAAAGCTCAATGCAAAAGTAGAGTAATATTTACTTATTATAAGTTATTACATTCGAACATTTAAGTTACCCCTACAAAAACGGATATTTTTTCGATATCTAGCTATATTTGATCACCACTTGATGAGATGCCTGAACTGTAATAACTTATAATAAATAATATTTGTTGAACAGGCACACCCGCCCTACCTTAATTCAACCTCATTTCGAAAGTAACTCATATTTTGATACAATAGTTGTCAGTGAAAATGAATGCCCTACCAACACTTGTCTGGATGATTGAATTTCCCCGTATCCTTAGCAACTAATATTTAGAATGTATGTGCTTATATAACTCAGAAATTTTTAAAATAAGTTATTCCAAAATTCGCTTGAAAATGAAACAGGACTAGGGACTTTAATTTAATTCTATAAATGAATTTCAAGGTTTTAGTTTCTGTTTTCGAAACATGGTAATTCCTGTGTAGCAATGGGACCATATTTTGAAATTAGTAAAATTATAATATTCGTGCTCTGCAGAATTGTGTTGAGCATTTTTTTTTTTAATAAAAAAATAACTATTTTTAAGAACACCGGATTATATATCTTACTGTTCTTTCTCTTTATTTTAATATATACTGCTCAATTCTGTCCAGATTCTTCCTGTATCTATTGAGCTTGTGATTATATAATATATTTAGTAGAGACAGACACAACAATCTTCGTGTTTATTTGTCAATAACGGTTAAAACAGGTTTAATGGCCTCAAGGCCGGTATTTGGATAATGAAATCACGCATGATTTTAACTTCGTTATTTTTCAGTAACAGTTTCTGGTCTGTGCCGTTATTATCATTATTATTATTATTATATTTTGTATTTCCTTTGATTTCTGGTGTGTACGAATTTCTTTCTGGGTCCCACCCAGAGACCTATGGTTAGAAATAGCTTCATGACATTTTCCACTGACCAATTAAAACAGACAAACATATTTTACATAGATAAAGCCCTTCGTAAGGTGAGGGCTGTATTCGTGAGAAATTTTTTTTTTGTATTTCTTTAAGCCATGGACTTCCAGGAATCCCTTCAATTCGGCTACTGGAATCTTTTCCAACCAATCCGAAGGCTGGGTCACCACTTGTTGCGGGGCCGATAAGGATGTCGCCCCCGCGAGCTTTTTGCTTTCGAAGAAATGTGTGAACAGCCAAGACAATGAGGGGACAAAGGAGGAGAGTTAAAAACAATCGCCGACTTTTTTATTTTTATACTATGTTCAAGTATGTACTGTCAGGAGAAAATGCCTAGATCGGTGTCGAGTCCAAGATGGCCGGTTTGGTCAGGAGAACTGATCGGTTGTATCGGCGGTGGTAGCTGGTATTATTGTTATTATTATTTTCTTTTCTTTGATTTTTGGTGTATACACATTTCTTTCCGGGTCTCAATCAGAAACGTCAGGTCAGAAATGGTATCATGAAATTTTCCTCTGAGCTGTTTTGCAAAAAAAAAAAAAAAAAAAAAAATCACACATATTTTACATAGATAAAGCCCTTCGTAAAGTATAGGCTGTACTTGTGAGAACTTTTTTTTTTCAAGGAGTCATTTGGAATTTTTTTCAATCGTTCAGAGGGCTGCAACTACAACTAGAATTATTATTATTATTATTATTATTATTATTATTATTATTATTATTATTATTATTCCCTTTCATTTCCGTTGTATAATAGTTTCCTTCTGGGTCACAACCAGACACCTGGGTTCAGAAATGACATCGTGAAAATTTCCAATGAAAAAAAGAACAGAATGAATAGCCTAAGATGACATACATATTTTGTATTTCTATAAGCAATGGGCTACAAGGTACACCTTCAATGAGTCTATCGGAACCTTTTCCATTCAATCCGTGGACTCCAACTTCAACTGGAATTATTGATGTGGCACATTTTTGCGACTTCCATTTCAAGATACTTGCATTTAGAATTTGTAGAGATCTTCAAAGATACGTTACAATCTGCAGCGTCTTCCATGTCAATAAGAAAGCACATTTATTATTATTATTATTATTATTTTATTATTATTATTATTTCTCTTGCTGAGTTTTCGCACCAGTAGCAATTAATATCTTATATACAAGAATTAAATGGCATCAAGTTTTCTTCATCATTTAGTACTCAACTTAGCATGCTTTTTCCAGGAATGCTTTCGCCTGTTTGTGTCACAAGTTTTATTCTGACTGCGAGTTTTGACCTTTTTAATATGTTCTTCCGGGTTGTTCTAAGTGCTCCAACAAAGATGAACGTAACTGTCGCTTTTATGTTTCACAACTTCCAGTTTTCTTGAGAGATCTCTCTGTCCACATTCTTTGAATTTTATTCCGTGGTTTGCTGGAACACCGAATTCTATTACTAAATAATAATAATAATAATAATAATAATAATAATAATAATAATAATAATTATTATTATTATTATTATTATTATTATTATTATTATTATTGTAGTTGTTGCCGACGATAATTTTATTGCCGTGTTTTCTTATATTGTACCTTGGGTTTTATTAAGTCTAATGGGCGGTAATGAAATTCGGGCTTCAAAATACGCGCTCTGCATGAGAGAACGCCTTCTTCAAAGAGCATTTCGACTGCTTATTCTTAAAATGCGATAATCGATGTTTCCATTATTACAGATCATCTGCCCGCTCTTTAAGAAACTCCGTTCCCGCCTTTTTAACAGCGCTACGTCGCCGTTTGCTATACCGCCGCCATCGTTATTTCCATCGTTTGCGCCATCTTATCGAAATCTCTTGTCTTTCCACCCACGTCTCTCGCCGAAAACTCGGTGGCAATTTCCTCTCCTTCTCCCGTTATTATTTTATTTGCTGCAGACAAGTTCGTTTCTGGGTGTTATTCGTTTTTTGTTCTTTTTCATATATTTATTTTTTTGTTATGTTACTTTTTTCATTCTCTTTTTTGTATTTTTTTTTCTGATTAAATCCACATTTTTCTTTTGTTTGCTCCCTTAATAAATTTCTATTTATTGCTTGATTTCTATTCTCCCCATCTTTTCATCCCTTCTCTTCTTTGATGCTTTTATTCGTCTGTTCGTTCGTTCCGTTTGTTTTTCTTCTAAACTTCTTAAGCGGCGCAAAACTATATGATTATTATTTACTATTCATATATTCTTTTGACATACATACATACATACATACATATATATATATATATATATATATATATATATATATATATATATATATATATATATATCTGTGGGTGGGTGTGGTTTTAAAATATGCTATATTTTTTGTGTAAACGTGCTCTGTATCATGGATAGAGCGTCTGTAAATATAAA
The DNA here is from genome assembly GCA_963932145.1 of Acanthosepion lycidas. Lineage (NCBI taxonomy): Eukaryota > Metazoa > Mollusca > Cephalopoda > Sepiida > Sepiidae > Acanthosepion > Acanthosepion lycidas. Next base: position 80,327,421 of record OZ010579.1, on the reverse strand, counting down.
AGTGGACAGTGAAGTCGGTACCGATTGGCAAAAGTCTGTTTCATGCATGTTTTTCTTTTTTTTTTTTTCTTTTTGATCACCCTTTATGGGTTATTTAATATCCCTTCAATTCGGCTACTGGAATCTTTTCCAACCAATCCGAAGGCTGGGTCACCACTTGTTGCGGGGCCGATAGGGATTTTGAATATATTATTTTTCTTGCGATAACAATGTTTCTCGCAATACAAATCCCACCGATTAACACATAGCTGGGGCAGAAGAGGTGGCTTCATACTTTTCCCAAGGGTATTTGAACGTAAGTGAGTATAACAAGCCCAGATGTGTTTCATGATTGAACGCAAATCTTCAGGACATATGTGTGTGTGTGTGTGTGCGCGCGCGCGCGTGTGTGTGTGACAAATGCAATTTTCATGGTGTCACAGTCATTTTTTTTTTCAATTAAACTAATATAATTCTATAACTTTCAATAGGTCAACTCACAGAAATTTTGGATTCATTACTGCCATTGTTTTCGGCGGTTTTTTACGTGATATTTTCCTACGAAATTTTTATACGTTAAAAATGTTTACGACTTAGAAATAAATTTAGCAATCATCGAGATTAATTGCGAAATACACCGAAAGTCATCAATGAACTAAAAATAATAGTTTGTACGGAAAGTAAAGATCTGCATACATCAAACTGCCTTTAAATTAAGTGGCGGCAGAAGAATTATCGTTGAAATTTTAAAAGGTAAGCGTAAATATTCATACAATATTTAAATGCAGCGATCATTTTAAATTCTTCCGTAGTTTATTGTTGCCTATCTTATATGGTAGCAGTATGTTTCATACAAAGAAATCTCCCCCAACGGAGCACCAGACTGCAATCAAAAGAGCTAAAGCTGCAGCGAAGCAAAGAAAGTCCCGGGCAAATGAAAACTCAGATCAAACAGCAGCCAGGAGAGCCTTCCAATGCTGAGAATAGTTGGGGACTCTCAAACTCCTGAACAAGTAGGTGCAATCAAGACCTCTCCGTAGGAGTTAGATTAAATGCCATCCGACAGGGCCATTTTAAAGCTAGTATATATATATATATATGTATGTATATATATATATATATATATATATATATATATATATATATATATATATATATATATATATATATATTTCGCATATATGTATGTATGTGTATATATATATATATATATATATATATATATATATATATATATATATCGCATATATATATATCGCATATATATATATATTTCGCATATATATATATATATATTTCGCATATATATATATATATATATATATATATATATATATATATATATATATATATATGCGAAAAAAAACATGCAAAAATGGAAAAAAAACATACAAAAATGATTATAAAGGGCGAAAGTGAAAAACTTCATGGGGTTTAAATGGGGAGGCACGACAAATAAATTTATTACTAAGACAAAAATTCGATGTAAATAAGCTTCTAGTAAATATAAAACAGAAGAAATTTGTACCCATGACCCACACATGGGACACAGTGAACAAAGACAGTTCTCAAACTGCCTGTACAAATATTATATGAACAGCTTCTAAAAACCTAAATGTTTAGCCGATCGAGCTTTGGGCCGTACACTAAACGCTTCGTTAGTATATTTCAAAGCGCAACCCAAGTTGTTCACCAAATGTAGTCCAATCGCTGACACACAAACTGACTGAGTCAAGTGAATAATTATCACTGACTGTAACCTGTCGTAGATACTTGCTGGCCAATTCGGGTCTCTATCAGAAAGTTGATTCGTCGCCATATAATAAGCTGTTTATGATCATTTTTTTTCTATGTTTAATTTTTCTCTGACCGAATCTTTTTAATGAAGTGTTGGAAGAAAAAGGTACCTATCAAAGAAAAGAATGCACTCCATGATTTTAAAACAATATATCAATTATGTGGTATTAATTTTTATTCATATATATATATATATATATATATGTATATGTGTGTGTGTGTGTGTGTTTAGAAGAAAGTTTCGTAGGTGTGGAATAATATTTATACTAATAATAACACACACAACGAGTTCACCATACCCCCACACCCCAAAGAACACCGTTGGTGAGTCTTCCACAATTCTCTGTTTATTTTTTGCACCGCTGATGAAGGACACAGGTGTGTCCGAAAATTCCGGTCTAATAACATTAATCACCGTTCTTCAATTCCGTCCAGTGATTAACAATTAATATATAATACATTCTTTTCGCACTGATCACATTAGTACCTTTTCGTTTTTCCTTTGTTTTATTAACCAACCTATATACTTCATATATATATATACATATATATATATATATATATATATATATATATATATATATATATATATATATATATATATATATAATAATCCGTTGGCATATAATCCAAGTGAATCCCATGAATAGAATATTAAATATTAAAACTGATTCACACATACAGCCCAATGTGAAACAGAGCAACATATTTTATACAATGGTAATTAAAATTACATTAGGTTAATGATCATTTTCACCTTGTAAATTGAAATAAAATTCACAAGGATCCTTCAAACCAGTCAATGAATGATAAATTATTGAAATAAAAATGGTCAGACCGAGGAAGGGAAGAGAGAAGATAAGAAAAATAGAAAAAGGAAAAAGAAACTAAGGGAGAAAATAAAGACATGGAAGTAGTGTAAGTCTGGAGATGAGTTGTTGTCACAGGAGAAAAGAAAAGAAAAAAGGGGGAGAAAGAGAGAGAATAAATGGCGTATTTAATTTAAACACAGGAGCAATCAGAGGGTAACTTAGACTTAAAGAAAACCACATTAAATCAATTAACAAAATAATATTATATTAAATAAAGCGATAAATCTATTTATATGAAAGAAAGCTAAATCAGAATTAAAGATGTATTTAACAAACATCAGAAAAAAATAATACGAAAAATATAAAAATTAACATATTGAAATTATTATATTTATCTGGGGAAAAGGTATCTCATTTAACATCTGCATTTAAAAAAAACAACATACAGTGTAACCCGGATATAAGAGACCCGGATATAAGATAAACCCGGATACAAGAGTGATTTTCTCTGGTCCCAAATTAGAGCCATACTTACCTAAACAAATGTAGACCAAAACTGGATATAAGAGAAAACCGGATATAAGAGACTTCTTGAAGTTGCTAATATCTCGTTATTTAGTTTATATTTACACTCATGTATGTGTGTGTGTGTGTAAAAGTGAACATTGAGCAAATTTTAAATACACTCCTTGATACTGAGCACATTGATCAGTAGAAAAGATATTATAACTATATATCTATATCTATCTATCTATCTAGATAGATAGATAGATAGATAGATAGATATAGATATATATATATCCCATTTTCGCTCACGTATCAAATGTAAATGCTTTAATATAAACAGTAATTGACTTATGAATGAACAGAAAAAATATATTTAGACATAGACATTCGTAAAAACTTTATTATAAAAACATAACATCATTTTCAAAAAAATAACTTAAACATTTTTTTTATTTAAAAATATTTTTTGTTTGTTTTTCATTTCTTAAATTTTACTTTTGTTTTTGAAAAATCCTTTTGATTTATGAAAAATTCGCGTTTGCATCTATAAATATTTATTTTACTTTGGCAAAATTTTACTTTTGAACGAAAAAAAAGTTACATAACACAACGTGTAGCAGGATAATACCCGCCCACATGTTTACATGAAGAGCAAGATGTTCGACAACACGTAACTGGATAGTGTAAAATCGCCACATTTTTCCCCTTTCAAATGACGAGAAGACGCTTGAGTTATTCAGTTTGACCAACTTGAACAAGTGAAAGAAATGTTGAATAATACATGGCAGAATTTTATTTGCCATTTCTATGATAGCACGCATGCGGTATTGCATACCTGGGATAAAACCCAAGGAGCAAATACATTGTATTAATATCGGATTTTAGTCCTTTTGATAGACCCATTATTTACGAATCTCGGCGCAGAGGGATCTGAATATTTATTGCAATTAATTCATATAATTTGTACATTTAATCTTTACTAAATTGGCAAACATATTCAGAACGTTGCTATTTTATTTTCAGTCGGTGTATCTTTATATTGCTTTAATGTTTGCGAGCAAATCTCAGACAAATCATTTGCATAGTTTCCTGCATCCATCGATGTAACAGTAATGCCCGCATGCAAACGCTCAAAATGCGCATTTCAGCTGTGAAAAATGTGTGATTTCCTTTCTTCTTCTCCAATATTTCGCGTTTCCTCTTTGTTTAACAGCTCATGTTCAGCACTTGAGCAAACATCAGGAAATGTTGGGATTTTAATCCATTTATTTCTTTCATTTTTCCACTTACTATTTTTTTTTATCGTTCTTTGCTATTTCTTTATTCTTCATTCCCCTTATATATATATATTTTTTTTTTGTTGTGCTTATTCTCATTCATGTTTTATTTTGCTTTCCCTTTTTTTATATTTCAATGTTTCTTCTGTTTCTAATTCTTCTTTCGTTTTTCGCCTGTACCAATGCACTTTTTCTTTTCTTTATTATTCCTCACGCTTCTTCTTCTTTTTTTTTTTTTTTCGTTCTCTTGTTTATATTTTCTATCTATTACTCCTTCTCTTTCTTCTACTTTATTTCTTTCTGACATTCATTTAATTTTCATTTATATCTGTTCCGCTTTTCCGTCATTAAATCTATTTCTTTTGAAACTCTTCTACTCTTTCATTTTTATTCGTCCAATGTTGCTTTCTATTCCTTCTTTACTTCATCCCATCCTTTTTATTCACCTGCTCGCAGTAATTCTACTACTACGTCTATTCTTCCTCGTTTTTCCTGTTAGTTTTTTTCTTCGTTCGCTTTCTTCCAATAAAACTCTTCACTTCATCTTTTAACATTTTTCTTACTTGCTTTTCCCTTTCTTCGTTTTCCTTTCCAAACATAATCCATTTCTACTAATCTCATGCACTCTCTTACTATTCTTTCTCTTTATTCTCTTACATTTCGTCATCTTATTATTATTCCTCTTCTTATTCATCAACATCATCATCTCCTTCTTCTTCTTCTTCTTCTTCTTCTTCTTTTTCTTCTTCTTCTTCTTAAACGTCTTCTTTTTCTTTTTCTTTCTTCTTTTTCTCCTTAAGCATCTGCTTCTTTTTCTTCTGCGTCTACTACTTGTTCCTATGAGTTTGCTTCACCTTCTTAAGCGTTGGCTTCTTATTCTTTTTCTTCTTCTTCATCTTTTTCTTCTACGTCAGCTTCTTTGTCTTATGCGTGTTCTTTTTCTTCTTCTTCGTCTACTGTTTATTTTATACGACCTGTTCTTCTTCGTCTTAGGTGTCTGCTTCTTCATTTTTTTTTCTTCTGCGACTGCTTCTAATTTTTTTTATCTGCCCGCCTCTTCTTTTTTCTTCTTCATCGTCGTCTTCTCTTTCTTCTTATTGATTCTTTTTATGTGTCTCCATCTTTTTCTTCTTCTTCCTCATCGTCTGCTTGTTCTTATACGTTTGAGTTTACTTATCCGCTTGCTTCTTTTTCTTCTTATGCGTCATTTTCTCTTTCTTCTTCTTCTTCTTCTTCGTCCACTTTTTCTTTTTCTTCTTCTTATGCGTTAGCTTCTTATGCGTTTATTTGTCCTGTGTGTTTGCTTCTTCTTTGTCCTCTTCTTCTTATGCGCCTGTTTCTTCTTCTTCTTCTTCTTCTTCTTCTTCTTCTTCTTCTTTCAATGCATCTGCTTTTTCTACTTAGATGTCTCCTTCTTCTTTTTCTTCTTCTTCTTCTTCTTCTTCTTCTTCTTCTTCTTCTTCCTATACGGCTGCTTCTTATTATTATTCATCAGGTTCTTCTTTTTCTTCTTCTTTTCCTCTTCCTTTTTCTTCTTCTGCGTCTGCTTTTTCTTCCTCTTTCTCTTTTCATTTTGTTTATTTTTACTTTTCTTTTACACTTTATTTTTCTTTTTAATTTTTCTTTTTGTTTTTCATTTTTATAACTTCTTTTTTTTATTTTACTTCTTTTGTTTTTCTGCTACCTTTTGTTTATTTTTCCTTCATTCCCCCACCCACACATCTTCTCTTGCTTTTCTTTCCTTTTTTCTTTCTTCTTTTCTTTTCCTGTTTTGTTTTTAATTCTGTTTGTTCATTTTTTATTTATTTTTCCTTTACACGCGATTCTCTTTTTTCTTTCTTTTTCTTTTTCTATTTTGTTTGTTGTTAGTCTTCTTGCTTTCCTTCTTTTCGCTCGCGTGATTTTACATTTAATGCTCTCTCGCTTTCTCAATTCATCCCTTCATTTCGATTTTTGTTCTTGTAGCAGTTTTCTCAGAATATGCTAGACCTATCCTTAACTCACTCTTTTTTTTCGCAACATCCCCATTTTTGCCGATTGCTTTCTGTAATGCTTCTCGTTCTATCTTCGTCCAAAGAAAATCTTACTTTTCATACGCACATTCTTCTCGAATTCCTCATTTTAGAAGCATCCGTCTAAGTTCTTCAATATAGAATGATATACATTAACCGCAACACCAAGGCACACTGAAAAACACCGAGTTGAAACTAGAACAAAAATCCTGAAGGACACTTCTTTAACTGACACACTTTTCTATTTTCTCATCCCTCTCAGTGAGGCTCCTCTCTTGTAACCTTTCCAATATGATTTCTTTTCCATTTCCTCTATTCTTTGACACATCTATTTCAAGTTTTTCCTCACGTTTCCTCCCCCCCACCTTTTCTCTATGTTTTCTATCTATTCCTGCTTCTCTTTCTTCACTTCCCTTTCCTTCTGCATTTATATCTGTTCCGCTTTTCTTCTTCTTCTTCTTCTTCTTCTTCTTCTTCTTCTTCTTTCTGTATCCGCTGCTGCTTCTTTTTCTACTTCTTCCTCTGCGTCTGCTACTTCTTATGCATTTTCTTCATGTCCCTCTTCTGTGTGTTCTTTATCTTTTTTCTTCTTCTGCGTTTGCTTCTTCTTCTTCTTCTTTTTCTTCCTCGTCTTCTTTTTGTTCTGTTGTCTGTTTCTTTTCTTCTTCTTCTTCTTCTTCTTCTTCTTCTTCTTCTTCTTCTTCTTCTTCTTCTTCTAATGCGTCGCCGTCTTCTTCCTTTTTCTTCTGCACCCGCTGTTGATTCTTCTTTTTCTTTATCTACTTCTTGTTATGCGTCTGCTACTTCTTATGCGTCTACTTCATCTTTTTTTCTACTGCATTTGCTTCTTCTTTTTCTTCTTCTGAATAGATAGATAGATAGATAGATAGATAGATAGATAGATAGATAGATATGAAATACTGTAACAGGTAAATAGGTAGGAAAAACTAGATTAGTTCGATAGATATGAACATAGAATCTCTTCGTTTTCTTCGCGTATTTTCCACAACCAATAAATAGTACAGTGTATTATTCAACCTTGATCGCTGGCTTTTTGCTTTTCTTCACCTTTGGACCCAAACGACTTCAATCGGGAAGGTTTTACTAAATTCAAGTGGACACGTCGGCGAGTGGAGAATCTTTAAAGTAAGGTCAGCGCCACAGACAATGAAAGAAAAGAGAAAGTCAAAGAAGACATTCAAAAAAAAAAAAATTAAGAAAAATGTTTCAGAATCTCAAAGAAAAAAGGAAATAGATTCGAAAGAAAATTTTTAAAAAGACAGAATAAGAGAAAGACGAAAGAAAATTGATTTGTGGTTTCAGTTTTCAGAAAAATATATTTTAACAAACTAAATTGGATAAGTAATGGCCAGAAAGAGATATATATATATATATATATATAGATAGATAGATAGATAGATAGATAGATATGTAACAGAATGAGATTGATAGATAAATGAATTAGATAGATAGATAGGAAACAAAATGAGATAGATATTAGGTTGGTGCAAAAATAATGACGTATTAATGTCGTTTTCTGACGTATTTTTAACGTCAAAAAACGACATTATTACGTCATTATTTTTGCACCAAACTAATAGATAGATAGATAGATAGATAGATAGTTAGATAGATAGATAGATAGATAGATAGATAGATAGATAGATAGATAGATAGGGAACAAAATGAGATTGATAGATAAATAAACTAGATAGATAGAAAACAAAATGAGATAGATAGATAGATAGATAGATAGATAGATAGATGAATGAATAGAATGAGATAGCTAGATAGATAGATAGATAGGTAACAGAATGAGATTGATAGATAAATGAATTAGATAGATATTAAACAAAATGAGATAGATATTAGGTTGTTGCAAAAATAATTACGTATTAATGTCGTTTTCTGACGTATTTTTAACGTCAAAAAACGACATTATTACATCATTATTTTTGCACCAACCTAATAGATAGATAGATAGATAGATAGATAGATAGATAGATAGATAGATAGGGAACAGAATGAGATTGATAGATAAATAAACTAGATAGATAGAAAACAAAATGAGATAGATAGATAGATAGATAGATAGATAGATAGATAGATAGATAGATATGAAATAATGGGACAGGTAAATAGGTACGAACTGACTAGAATATTTTGATATATATGCACATAGGTAGATAGATAGATGCAGGTGTTAACAGTCTCAGATATAAATAAATATAGAGTCATAAGTATTTGATAAGCTGAAATCAGATTTTCTTTTTTTAAAAATACCGAATTTAAAGACCATCAAATAGAACGATTATACGGACAAAAGGTTTTTATATACCGTTTGACCTTTACCCTTTAAACATTAACACAGTAGTTTTTGGCTTTGTATTCCAACTATATGTGTGTTCTGAGTTAAAACCAGCTTCCAGTCTATTCAAAAGCCTATTTATATGTACCTGATCTTCTTGCTTACTCATGCAAAGTTATCTCTATACAGACAAATAAGAAAATAAGAATGAATCTCTTATAATTAAATTATTATGTATTCACTTCCATATATCATCAGTTAATACCTCTGCGTTGGTGTGTGAGTCTTTGAGTGTTTGTTTTTCTTTTCTGAACGTGGATTCTTCTTGCGAAAATCTGAGTGGCTCTCAGTTTCCTTGTTTTTTTTTGTTTTTTTTTTTTTGCTCATGAGTTGGGCGCTTATATATTCTGTCACACGGTTGTCCCAGGCGTACATATCCCATGCGCAGGCGATTCGAGTACCTGTATACATGGCAGCGACAACCACTAACATAACTGAATGAACGAAATCCGCACTTAGATGTAAGGCCCCCTCTGAGGCTTCTGTAAGTGTCTGGTGTTGACGCTGCTAAATCTAACATGCTATATCGTGAATAAGCACCGTACTCACTAGGATCACCCCAGATTAACTTCTGATGAAAGACAGGTTCCTTATTGGCTTTAAATTCAGTTCACACCATCTGGGTTCATGAGCTTACGGTATTTGGTTTGGTTTGGTTTGTTTTACGGCATATCAACGTCAAAGGGTTATTTAATGCCGACAATATTTTTTTCCTGGTAATATTTTGTTTTGTCAAAAATCTATTTATAGTAATATTGTTTTCCTTAAAATATATAGCTAGTAATATTTTTTTTTTTTTAAATGTACTGCTGGTAATAATTTTTATTCTTGAAAAATTCATTTCTGGTAATAATTTTTACAAAGTATATCTGGTATTAAAACCTATTTTTACACTTTTATAAGGTTTTTTACTTCACTTTGGGGTAACTATTTGCCCATAGCTGAGACTCTAACAGATACTACTACCCCGAGTCAGGGTGAACCTGGGAACACCAGCAATTAAGAGGTGGTTCCACGCTCCACAAAATCTGATCAGCGGCCTTGCTGTAGCACATAGTTTATCGTCTTACCCTGGACGTGGGTGTAGTTTATTGTCATACCCAAGACGGGGGTTTATGCTATGCATCACATGCTACAATGAGACTCGAGGCTGCGGAGATGTGATTCTACAGAAGGATGCTGAGTATATCATGGACCAAGCGTGTGAGCAACGATGAGGTCTTAGAAAGGATGCAAACAAGGAGGATGAATACGCTTAACATAAGGAAGAGGCAGATGAAATTTCTGGGACAGATGATGAGAAAGGATGACCTGGAGAATCTGATAGTCATAGGACGAATAGAGGGGAAAAGATACAGGGGAAAGCAGCGCATGACATCCGTGGCGGGCTTGGGTAGGTGGATGGCGGAGCGTTAACTGGGGAGTTGGCAGAAACACAAAATCTGTTGAGAGCCACAAGGGATAGGGGAGAAGTCCTGAAACGACACGACGCATAATAAGAAAGAATTATATGAATGAAAGAGGAAGTGAAGATTATGAAGATAAGAAGAATAGATAATGATTAACCTTTGACTTGAAGAGGTTAAAATTATACTGTTCGTTCTGCAAAGTAGCAATTCTTGCGAGAAACACCGACCGGAAATTTTTGCCTTACATTTGGAATACGGAGAAAATGAGAGTGATTCGTGTAGATAAAATGGCTGTTCCTCAAGGTCTGGATAAGTGGGGCTAAAAGAGAGAGTTCATTTGTATATTTGCTATGAAATAGCGAGAGATTAGTAACACGCTTACGACGTTACGTATGCTGGATGGAGTCTACGGAGTCAAAAGTAGATTTTTACCCCAAATTCTGCATAAACGATTCTAAAGTCTATCAAAGCCTTAAAGTAAGGATTGGACAATAGTCTAGATATGGCTTCAATATACTTTTTTTGGTCTCATCTAGCTCTTTGGAATGTAAAGCATACAAGAATTAGTCAGGTACGTTATAGTGTGATAGAGGCTACCATTTTCCCAGGATCCTTAACAATATATCGTGTACATGGGTTCCTCTTGGGGTCTGGTGTGGTTTAAGTGATTTAAGGCAAGGATATTCCTTGAGAGATTATATAGCCAGGACTTCTCGTTATATTAGGATTATCTCTTAGTACACTTTAAATAAATCCGGTGAAAAATGCGTCCTTTTCTCATCCATCGTTCTAATTTCCGTCAACTTGATCCAGTAACAGTCACCGTCTACTGCTCGACCACGAAGTGCGTGACGATAAAGAAAGGTCCTATTTTTCCTGTAAAGCACACTCACTCGTTCAAATTTTCCCGAAACGTAACCGAAATGCAAAGAAATAAGGAATTTTATTTTTTTAATCCGATATATTTTATTACGACAAAAACGTTTTTTTTAGTGAATATCGATATATGTGAAGATACTACATTTATTTCAAAATATATTATTTTGCTTACTCGAGAAGTCTTAATGTGACCTCCGACAGTATTCGAATCTGCGGCGCTTAAATAATACTTACTCCTGCAAAATGGTCTGGTGTCGCAGATCCAAATACTGCTGGAGGGAATATTATATTTATTATCTTTTTCCATTAGACAGGCCGTTTAAAATAAACTCAAATTATCTATTAAAATAACGTTTGAGACAATACAAACATGAGTCAGTAAAATAAGTGATACACACTTAGGCGATCATGTATCTTTCGATACATGACTAACGAGGCAGATTTTTTCCGCATTAGGTTGCCATTTTTCCTGCAGCAGACTGGTTGTCAACCAAAGGCTTAAGAACTCAGTCTGTCCTGCTATTCAACCCCTAGCTGGGGGAGAAAAGATGGACTCATACCTTTTCGAAGAGTATCTGTGCGCAAGTGAATTTATCGAACTCGGGATGAATTTGAACTCGGCTCACCAAGTTCTCAATCCGAACCGATATCCATTGCACAACAACGAGCAACCCCAGCCGGAGGAGATTGTAAAAGGCTAGCTGTTCTATCTTAATCTCCCCACCACACACACACCGGCGGCTTTCATTCGTTGCCGAGGTCATCAACGGAAGGCACACAAACAATAATATATATATATATATATATATATATATATATATATATATATATATATATATATATATATATATATATATATATTGTAATACAGGGTGCCCCTAAAGTATGTGCACATAGCCAAAAATGTATACTTATTAGGTTGGTACAAAAATAATGACGTACTAATGTCGTTTTTGACGTATTTTTTAACGTAAAAAAAACGACATTATTACGTCATTATTTTTGCACCAACCTAATATTAAAAATTCAATTTTAAACAACATTTTATTGAATTGGGAATAGCATCTTCAATATGATTTCCGTCATTTGTGTTGGAGAGGTTGATACGTCTGCTAGAGTCACGTGAAAAAACACCACATTGCTGTTCAAACAAGTGTGTTGCATCTGTGATTTTTATTGAGTAGACATTCTCCTTTAGCATACCACAGAAAATAAGTCAAATCTTAATTCTTTCGAAAAAACCATGCTTAATCTGTGAAGGTAAAATTTATAGTTAAAAAGTTAAAAACTGTTCAACGGTTGTACGCTTCCTCCATGGCACATGGCCCAATGGATGAAAGCGTCAGTTGAAGTAATCCAGTGACTAGACCCAAAGAGATGTCGCTTCAATATCTGGACAGATTAAAAGGGGAACAAAAAATCTTTGAGAGTTGAGTTACTAAAAGGGAAATAACAGAAAATGACATATCCAAAAAAAAAAGGCATGGCACGTGGAATTAGAACAATCTACTCCCAGTAGACTAAATAAAGGTTTCAGTTCGAAATAACGACAAATATCACCTGAAGAAGGCCGGGGTGCAGTATAGCCGAAACGTTGTGAATATGACAATAAAGAAATCCGAACAATGTAAATAGTGTAAAATAAAAGGGATTGTTCGAAAAAATAAAAAAATAAAAAACTTCAGCGATGGTTTTCAGTAACAAGAAAAAATTTAAGCTAATGAAGTGAAATAAAAAAAGAAAATTAAAAAAAAAATTCGTGGAAGGATTAAAGCAACCCGGATATAAGAGACCCGGATATAAGAGAAACCCGGATATAAGAGAGATTTTCTCTGATCCCAAATTAGAGCCTGTGTTAATGTATATAAAATAGACCAAACCCGAATATAAGAGAAACCCGGATATAAGAGACTTCGTCTCCGGTCCCGACAACTCTCTTATATCCGGGTTACACTGTAATTGAATTCACACAATTTTTGAAAGAAAGAAGAAAAATTAGCAGATTTGAAAAATGGCTGACTGATGTGGAAGTTATTATTCAAGAGAGCATCTAGGGAAAAGGGAAAAGGGAAAAGGGAAAAAAATGAACGATAAAATGTGAGATGATGGGACGAGACGAAGGAAAATTGAAAGACGAAAAAGAATGCCAGGAATCGCAAAAGAAATTAAAACAAAGAAAATTATGCTTAAAACTATTCAGACGGTTAAGACGAAAAAAAAATAGCTGAATGAGAGAAAATATAGGGCAAAGAAAAATAGTTCGAAATCAATTAAAAAAAGAAATAGAGAAGAAAGAAGGAAAATACTGCAAAGCGGAAAAATAACAGACAACATGGAAAAGAGGGAAGAGCAGACGACAAAAGGGAAAGAAAACAACGAATAGTGAAGGAAGAAAATAGCAAGAAAAAATAAATAATTACATCAGTCAAATGGAAAGGTAAAAATGTTTTAAAATGGTATAACGATATATAATAGAAAACAGACCACAGAGACTAGAAGACGAAAAACTGTTATATCAAAAGGACGAAAAAATGGAGACCAAATCGAAAAAATATCACAAACTGAAGTATATTAGCTAAAACGGTTAATATTCTTCAGAGAATCGAAAAAGCAGGCGGGAATTCTGTCTGTTTGTTTGTACCTCGAGCTTTTACCAGAATTATCATAAAAAAAAATACATAAAAATATATACGCCTTACATCTAAAGGCGACATATTCTGTATTTGCATTTAGAATTCATGAAAATGCTTTCTAATCTTTCTTTTTCGTATTGTCAATAAAAAAAGTCGTGTTTGTCTTTTGTTACTCAAAGTGATACTCTTACAAAATTTTGCATGGAAATAAAGAACTGTATTTTTTGCTCATGACTATAAGAAAAATAAAGGCTTGGCGATTTTTTTTTCCTTTCATCTTTCATCTTAGTCTAAGTTAGTAGAAAAGCTGAACTATAAGTTACATTACAAAGGCGGCAAATTTAATTCTATATATATTTTTCATTTTTTTTTTTTTTTTTTTTAGATGGATAAAATGCAGTCAAAATGTTCCAAATGTACTTTAGACAAAGTTCATTAGATTAAGAAAGACACTCTTTTTTAAATATATGCTTACTTTATTATAATGTAATCTGTTTTATTCTAGCATATGTTTGCTAATATTAACGCAATATGTTTGCTTTTTAATGGCAAACTACATTTGTGTTTAAGTAAACTGAATGTCTTAGATTAGTTATTTTCCTTATTGATTTTGAACTCTTTTTTTTTTTTCATCTAAATCGTCGTTTTCTTAATACAGAACACGGGCTATTATATTCTACGATATTTAAGTAGATCGAATAGGATAAGAAATGCAAATTCAAGTCTTGTCTGAGGCGAAATCTTTATCTACAATTTATGTTGATTAACTCATCGCTGGTAGAATGTAATTGCTTATGCGCTGTGATAAAAATCATGTGAATATATATATATATATATATATATATATATATATATATATATATATATATATATATATATATATATATGTATATATATATGTATGTATGATTTCTTGAAAATTCATGCCGGTAAATATTGTTTATTACTAACAGGGCATTTACGTAAGTTTTTGTGTCTATATAAATAACGTTTAATAATAAAATTTATTAATATATATATATATATATATATATATATATATATATATACATATATATATATATATATATATTGTTGAAAGAATGATCAGATTCTTTGAGAAATATTTGTTGATAATAGGGTTTAAATGGCATAAATTTAGTACACACTAACATACATGTGTATCTTGATCTAAGGTATATATATATATATATATATATATATATATATATATATATATATATATATATATATATCTATATATATATATATATATATATATATCTTTGTTCGTGGTTGCGTGCATGCATGCGTAGGTGCGTCTTTCTTTCTGAGTATTTGTGTGTGTGTTGTGTGACGTTGGTATACATAGGTTGATATCGAGACGCGCTGTATCACAATGGGTAGTAAGAGATCCTTGGTCTTCATCAAGACATCTCTCTGGAATAATTAAAACGCTAATGCGTGGCCAATGTAAAAATTTACTGTTGTTTGTTAATTGTTTGGACATCACCAGCAACATACATGTAACGGATGCACATGTTTTATATATTTACAGATCTTTTTTTAATAGAAATTCGCCTTTATGAGCGCAAAGCTTCCCGGATGTAATGACATCTTTCAGCAAGATAACGCAATGTTCTATTCTGTTAAAGTAGCACAAAACCAGTATTGAAAATCCTTAACTGACTATACTGTATATGGAACAGACCCCAATTCCCGCCAGATTATTGGAGATTGTATCGAACAAGCTTCCGATCGCATTGAGTTCTTTAAAACCGCATCCATACAGCTCATTTGCCACCACCCATGAGTGGAAGTGTGTTATACTGGAACATATCTATTCTATTGTTGAAAGACTGCCACATATAATAAATAGTAGTAGTAGCAGTCACAAGTGAGCTGAGTGAGTTGGTCAGTCAGTCGACTGGCTGATCGGTTGAACTCTCTGCCTTCGGGCGGGAGGAACCCAAAGGAGGCTACGCCGAAGGGTGGACTCTCTTTCGGGGAGGTAAACCGGCCCTGAACCCGTTTATACGGGTTCAATGGGCATATTTTTGGCCGAGCCCACGGGCTCGGAGATCACACGTTAAACCGGCCTTGTGCCACATAATGCCCTCGTGGGGGTGTGACTAAATATCGTTGGTCAGTCAGTCGATGTCGGATATTAAAGTATCAACCACCACAATTAGATTGCTGCGTCATTTCAAGTTCCTAACGTCTTTTTAGGACCGACGTAGTGAAATACAAGCCTCCACCGTGAAACTACTCTATAACAACTTTGGCGAAGTGGATAGATATGTCGATCAGGAGTCCTGGAAACCAATAGGGTCGTGCGTGTACTACAGTGATGTGTCGTTAGGAAGAAAGCCTGACGGATCCTAAGCCTTTCAGGGCTAGTTTAGTGTTCGTTCACTTTGACCGGTTGCCACCCAGTGCTATAGAACCCAGTCTGTACTGTTATTTACCAATAGCTGCGGGGGAGAAGAGATGGATTCATACCTTTCCCACAGGTATTAGTACATAAGTGACTACAATAAACTCGACTGGAATTCGCACACAGCTATCCGATTCCTCAATCATAATCTGCAATCTATTGGATATATATACCTACGTAGTTATTCCGGAACCTCTTATAATAATCATGTTTAAGTGCCGTTACTGATTGTTATTTCCTAAGTATAGCTTAGATGTGAAACAAGGTGAAATTATGGGGGTCATATCGAACACACTGTTCAGTTGTAATTAATCTACCAAGAAAAGCTTTCTAATCATTACAACTTGTTGAACTTCACCTGGGGTTACAGATGTTTGTTTGTTAAAATGTTGGGGTTATTTTTAAGTGGGTCAGGCCGTGAAATTTTCAGCACCTCCTCGTATAAAAATGTTACTGATCACAATATAATAATACGCAGCAAATCTTATTCATGTTATTTTTCTTATCGTCATGATTCTGAATATTTTTCACGTTCCTGATCAATAATTGAATTCGTTAAACCATCTTTGATCGGATTTTTCCGTTCTGCAAGGATTACCATTTAATTCATTCTTCCTTCAATCCAGATCGATATTCGAAAACCTATGGTCATAATCCTTTTCAAATTCATACATTGTACACGTGATTTATCGTACCTCCCTCGACATACCCTTTGTCATTCCTTCTATCTGCTCCGCTCTTCTCAGAGGTGTGCGTTCGCGATGTCTGTGTGTGTGTTCAGATTAAGAAACCCGCTGGTCTGAAGGAAAAATACAAGCGTGGATGACGCAAAAGCGAAGGTCTTGAGGGATTTGAAGCTTAAATCGGAAATGTTTGTTTGTGCTTTCAGAGCATACTGCCAATTCGATTTAATACCGTGATGAACATAAACATTTGACTTGTTTTATTTTTTTTATAAAGAAACATACGGAGTCATCAATACTTGCCTGTTTACAAGAGGTTATTAATATTTTTAGAAGTTTACGTTACTTAACATGGAAAAGAAGAGACATTTGTTTTTTCTCTGCAGAAGCATGAACGCACAAACACACACACACACACGCACACGCACACACACACACACATATATATATATATATATATATATATATATATATATATATATATATATACAGTTCAAATTGTTTGAGGCCACCACTGGTAATTTAAAAATTAGCCAAAAAAGTAGCTGTGTTGTACTTTAAATAAGAGAAAATTAATTTACAAGGTTAAAAAAGGGAGACATGAAATTTTTCTATCACAAAAAGAAAAAAAATTATGATAAAATTTTGCTCTGGTCAAAATATCCTCCTTTAACCTTCATTACTGCAGCCCACATTTTTGACATTCGTTGTAAAATCTCAATTTCATCCCATGCTAATTCTGGGAGAGGCTTCAAACATTTGAACTGTAATATATATATATATATATATATATATATATATATATATTGTTGCAACATAGGGAAGGCTACTGGATAGAAAAATCAAACGAAGGTTGTTAATGACCGATAATACTTAGGACACGAACAACACATATAAGATTCGCCAACTACTAGAAGTGGGTCAAGTGGATTCCACAATGAATCTCCAACTGCAGGATATCTACCAACCGCCCCAAGATGTGAGATGTGGCACAAGGCCTAATTTAATATGAGGTATCCGAGCCCGTAAGCTCGTCCAAAAATTCCCCGTCGACTCCGTATAAAATGGGGTCGGGTAGCAGTTGTTTCCCGAAACGAGATTCTGTCCTTTGACATATCCTCGTCTGGGGATCCTGTCTACCCAGTGGCATGGAGTTTGACCGGCTGCAGGATATCTACCAACCGCCACACGCGGTCATATGTAGCACAAGCCTGAAATTAATGAGGGGGTATCGTAGATGTTTCTCGAGGCAAGACACTGCCGTTCGACATAGCCTCCTCTAGAGATACTTTCTGCCAAAAGTTTCACCAGCACAGCTGGAGACGTATCTCCAAATGTATTTATGTGAATAGAGATATACCCATTATCGTCTGTAGGTATACTACAATATATATATATATATATATATATATATATATATATATATATATATATATATATATATATATACCGGGCGTAAATCGTGTAACAGCAAAATTGTTAGATTAAGATCTGAATCCTTGTCTGTTTAAAATGATTAAAGATATCTTACTGGAATTCTCCGAGGCTTTCATAACACTACTGGACTCTAAGCAATAAAAATTCATAATTACTCTCTAAGCTTAACAGAAGTATCGTGATGAACTCGAACATGACATATTCATTATGAGAGAGTGAGAGAGTGAGAGTGAGAGTGAGAGAGAGAGAGAGAGAGAGAGAGATTATTCCAGGATCATTTTGAAACTCATTCAAGATGATCTTCGGCCTCTGTAACCTTCTAACTTTTTGTCCTGGAGTAACAATGTGCCTCACAGTTTACACGTATGATTTCATTTTCAAGTCTTTTTTCACTGTTCTTTGGACTGTCGTGGGTGGAACTCCTCTCCCACATACCAAAGCTTGTATGAATTGAGTTGGATCTTTTCTAATTGATCTCTTTAGCATTAAGTTTCAATGATGATCGCTCTTCCTGTTGTGATCTCCTTTCCGCTCTACTTTCCCCTCTTTTTTTAAACTTATTCAGCGTTCTCTTGATGGTTCTTAAATGAACTTTGAAAATGAAAGCCACAGTATGAATGCTGATACCATTACTGAAGGCATGAACGATATTTTTCCTCTCATGATTACTCAGTTTGGAAGACAGTGGGTCTGACACAAAACAATTTGAACTAGGTCCCTATTTAGCTGAAAGGATTTTTCAGTAATTCTTCGGAAAAATTGTGCCTAGATGGCGAAACGTCTTATCTGAAAACCTGAAACAGAAACTCAATTAGTTTAGTGTTTCTTGTAGATATTATACATTTCGTGGGATGGATAATTATTATGTTGCACGATTTGGACAATTTTGCTGTTACACCTGGTACATACAAATGAAAAATCCTAATCGTTAAAAATTAAATCAGCTTTGTCTAAATTAAATTAATCTAGATAGATAGATAGATAGATAGATAGTGATCAAGGTGTAATAAATAGATATGAGAAAAATGCAGGTATATAGATACAAAAAGCGAGAAAGTTATCAACGGCCTGAAATATATATATATATATATATATATATATATATATATATATATATATATATATATATATATATATATATTAAATGATTTAAAATATGTTTTTTTTCGCTACACAGTAAATTTAAATTGCAAATTTACAGAGCATTAATATTATAAATTAATTGATTTAAAATATTGTTTTCGCTACACAGTTCTAACCATGTTTCAATTTTTTTAAAACTTGGTTAGAACTGTGAAGCGAAAAAAACATATGTTACATCAATTAATTTATAATATTAATGCTCTGTAAATTTACATTGAGCACTATTTTGTAAAAATAAAAATATCTATAAGAACACCGGTTTATATAACTTACTGCTCTTTCTTTATATATATATATATATATATATATATATATATATATATATATTAGATAAGGTTAGTTCGGTAGATACGAACATAGATAGCGAAAGAGAGAGAGAATGAATCATTTATGTACATATCTAGTACTATACAAACGTTTGAGAAATTATATATATATATATATATATATATATATATATACCATAAAATCTATCTCGATGGAGGCGACGGAAAAATATCTTATTTATATTTTTTTTTAATCTTTAGCCGTCACATATTTGGAAATTTCAGTGATAAATTATGAGGTGTTATTTTTGTCTCAGGACAACTCATTTCACAAAACATAACCAGACATCAGAATTTTCGGAGAAATATGAACTTTCTTGAACCTCTCATATATATATATATAACATGACTTGTTGAGACCTATATAGATATATGAGTATTTATACGATTTATATTCGGACTATTGTCCTAATCATAGTTACTGTTATCAGAACGTTTCGACCGTTGTACCAAAACTCTGTAATAACAACTAAGATGAGGACAATGGTCCGAATATAAATAATGTAAACACCAAGAAATATGGTTTCCGCTTTCTAGCGTCAGAGACAGTTTTTATAGTAATTGTGATGATTCTAAAAATGAAACCCATATTGCTCTCTCTGATCAAAATTGTTCTCAAGCTCGAATGTCCATTCTTTAACATTACCCGCATTGTCACCATTTCTAAAGATATATGTGGTTTCCCATATGCAGGACGACGTATGGAGCTTGGCATAATGTTGAAAACAGTTGTTCAGTTTCAATGGAAATAAACACAACTATAAAAGTGTTGTATAAGAGTAATTGTCGTTACCGACACCGCGGTTTGAAACTAGATCGCCAATGAGTAACACGGGTGATTCCATTATTAATTAGATCACATGATCATAAAGGAAGTGAATAAATAGGATGTAGCGTGATGACTATACGATCATCGTTCACTCTTCTTGTCTATCCACTATTTCTATACGTTCACTAACTACTACTATACGGATTACGATTCTCTTCTGATTATTATACTATTTGGCGATTACTACTTGAACCAGTATTACTAGTACGGTTATTATTGGAAGGCGTTACGAATAGTACCGGCGTCTACGAAGTCTCGAATATAACGAGACTTTTTGGCAATGATAGCGAGCTTTCGCTTGATATAGCAAAACTGGCGACGAGGATTCGCAAAGAATTAAAAAATATCAAAACCAAAGTCATAATTTAAGTACCTTCAGATCAGAAAACGTAAACAAATTTCCCTATTTTCAATCTAAACAAGTTTTAAATGTCACGTTGAAGATAGAAATGTCTTTTATGCAATACAGTGGCCTAAGAAAAGTTTTTTAGTCAGGAGAAATAAACTATATCTAATTTAAAAATAAACAACCTAAACAAACACTATTTGGAACTGGTATTGAGTAGGTCCTCCATTTCCTAGTTTCAGTACCTGTATTCGATTTTTCATGGATTTGATAAAGTTATCAACAAATCGTCTGAGCCATATTTTGCCACTCCTTTAGCAATGTTTCTTTAACGGTTGCCACTGACGTGATTTTAGTTGCACGCTCTCGAAGTCTTCATTTAAGGTTCTCCCAAACGTTCTCTACTGGATTCATTTCAGGATTTGGGGCTACCCATGGCAATGACTTGATTTCTTGCGATTACTTCCAGGCATTTACTGCTTTGCTCCTATGGCATGGCGCTCCATCTTCTTGAAAAAGGTAGACATTCGTGTCAATCTGATTGTGCTTGAAATAGTGGGAGTAGTCCTTTCTCCAACATTTGACGTTATTTTAGACCATTCAACCGCTCGTCAACAAGAATCGGCTAAGATTACCCTCTAAAACAGACGGTGTCCCACACCATTACTCCGGTCCTCCATGTTTCCCGGTCACTTGCTGATATTCAGTGTTCCAATTGTCATTCTGATTTCTCCAAACATAAACCAATCTCTAATTCGAAATCTGGCAGAATTTACTTTCATCTGACCAAATTACAAACTGCCAAAATTTATAATCTTTGCTCTCTCTTGCCAAGTCCATACGAACGTTCCTGTTAACCTCTGAAATCAATGGCTTCTTTTTTGAAAATCTTCTTTGATAGACTATATCTTTCAGAGACATTCTCACCGCATATGGCGACATTTCCATGCTGTTGGCCATATCTTTGACGCTCTGACGATGGTTTCTGATGACTTCTCTATTCGGTGCTCTTTTCGTTCGCTCAAATACGATGTTTGGTCTTCTTGAACGTTGTTCCACTCAGCAATGGCCTTCTTTATTAAATTTCTTGACACTATTATTAACCATTTTATGATTAATCTGAAAAAAAACATAGCAATTTCTCTATAGGACTTGCCACACTAATGCTATCCTATCATTTGCCCTTGTTGAAATTCACTAATTTCCTTACTTCCACGAAATTTCATTGCAAGATATGTCAACTATTATTAATAGGTGACAGTAGCTTGATACTAACACGGTATTGTCTGAAGAAAAAAGAAGAAACGTTATTAAACCAGCCAAAATTGTTGTAATCAAGGGTGGCTAAAAACTTATCATAGCCCACTGTGAGACTTCAGTAAAAAACAATCTTTGTGTTACTTGACGTCATACATGTCTCATATTTGTTGAGGCCCACGCTATGTTTCATGTCTTATGATCATCGTTTCAAACCAGGTGAGACAGAGAGAGTTGTAATGCCATTTTTTCTAGGTTTCTCTTGGCAACTGCGCCAATTGAAGTATATGTCGCATAGCATTTTAGTGGGGCTTGGTCTTGATTGAAAGTTTCGATTCACTGACACTGTTGGATCTTCTCTTGCGTGTCTTCTCCCAGCCGGATGATCGACAGTTGTTTTTATTTCGGAGATAAAAGATAATTCAACAACGGAATTTTAACTTAGCTAGGTTTTTATTCACCACATTGAAAGGTTCGTCTTCTAACTCGCCAGTGGTTTTGCCATCGCATCATACTGGAGAGCAAGCACTTTCCAGATACGATATAACACGTCTACATTGTTCGACGTGTAAAAGTTAACTCAATGAAATCCCTTTCTACATCTAACATTCCCATACTAGTTTTAGCCGATGTAAAACGACTTCTGTTTTCCCGTATCTGACCTCAGAGATCAAAATGAGGAAGTCAGAGAAGAAATGCAATTCTCTAGAAAATAATAATCTGCTAGACTGTTACTTAACACATGTTCTGTTGAACTTTTAACTATTTTTTATGGGAATTGTTATTTTGAACGCACTTTTAACACGTTGAATGTCCTCCGCGTCATATGTTATGTACAGGACATGTGATTTCCACGTTCGAGCATCATATTTGATGCACACAAGCTATGATTTTAAAAGAGTGTTATATCTAAGTACGCTCAAGTATAGAGTCTAATATTGAGCTGGGTGTCTGAATAAAGACAATCTAATATTATATACACTATATATGACCACAGGACGATTGACTGATAATTTAAGGTCACAAATGCAAGACATCAATTTTCTGTTTTATTGATATGATTATAATCTTTGCATCGCATGTCGTGTAAAGAGCTCAGTGTAAATAACTTATGGTTTGTACGTTATTTGCATCACATTTGATGCTCATGTTTTTATTTAGTTAAGCACTTTATATCAGCATATTCTATGGACACCTCGAGGTGGTGTAAATGGTTCGCAAACTGGTCTCGCTAGAACAATTACGAGTGAGTTCAATTCTTAATATACCCAATAATTTCGTCTCGTGCTTGAACAATCACTATATCAGTACATTCTATTTGCCAAATAAGCTGATTTGCCTTGCAATAGTTATAAATCTAAAAACAATCACGAATGTTTGACTAGTACCCACAAATATATTATGAACAGGAAAAGGTGCAATGTTGTAATTGTGAGGTCACATGAGTCAAGGTGGATTTCTTGTCAAATAAGGTCAAAGAACTGTAAAAAGAATTTCAGAGTAGGTAGGCTCCTTATGGAACTGTGCCATCACAAACCTGCATTTTCTTACTTTAGAACTTTTGCCAATTCTGAGAAAGCTTTTTCCCAGGAGACAACTGACGTGAATATAAGTTCAATATTTCAAAAATATAGACAATTGGAGAGAGAAGAAAATGTTCTAAATCACTGATATCTCCTGCTATGTTTGTGAAAGCTACATTTTACTTAGGAAGTGAAACAAAATCAGATTTTTTTTAAAGAAATGTTTTGGCATGAAACTGGGTAATCAAGACAAAGCCAGTGCACTTCATCTAGTATATAAAGCATTGTTGAAGATTGGAGGCTTTTCATAGACAGTCCAAAAGCTAGTCTTAAGTGCGCTCTGTTGTATAATAACAATATATTTTGCTTCTATACCGGCTGGATGTCCTCTAACACTACTGGAAAATAGTGCTTGAAATGATGCAATATGAGAAGCACAACTGGACAATACATAGTGACTTGTAAGAAAATGGATTGCTTCTTGGCCTACAAGGTAGTTTTACTATCATTGCTTTTTGTATCTTTTGAAGTGTCGAGTAAGACAAAACCATTGGAGACGGAATATATGTCCAAACTGATTGGAGTTGAAATTTGAGGAGAAGAATGTTTTAAACGTTCAGTCAATTATGTGCTATGTCAGTTAGGCGATCATGTATCTTTCGATACATGACTGACGAGGCAGATTTTTTTACCCGCAGTAGGTTGCCATTTCTTTTTGCGGTAGACCAGTTGCCATCCAAATCTATAGAACACGGTCTGTCCCGTTATTTACCCATAGCAGGGGGAAAAAGAGGATTCATACATTCCCCAAGGGTATTATTACGTAAGTGAATGTAATGGATACGAACTCGGCTATCTGATTCCTGAATTCGAGCCACTAACCATTACTTCAATGTGACCCCCACCAGTTTTAAACAGGCCTCTGGTTAATTCCAGAAATGTTTGGCTTCTCCGACTGCATATCATGCTTGGGTTGAGGACGCAATTTGTTAAAGCCTTTCACTGTTTTAACTACTTAAGCAGCCAGTTTTAAGTCGTATCTTGTGAAAAAAATTAAGGTTGGCGTGTTTGACGAGCCACGGATTATAGGTGGCTATTCCAGATTGAGCAGTTTTTAAAGATCGTGTATAGCGTTGATAAAGAAGCAATCGTTGATGCGCTTTGCAAGATCCGCGTGAACTCGATCCTATAAACCCACACTGCCGCCAATTTTGACACATTTTCTCTTTATACGCTGAATCAAGTGTGTTGCATCTTTATTGTCATTAAGGACATCCTTTCTCCTTAAAAAAAAGTAGTCAGTTTCTTTCTCTTTTTTTTCCACTCCCTTCTTTTTTTTGACAAAACCATCTTTAATCTGCACAGGGAAAAATATAGTTAATGAGATTTCCTACGTGTCCAGATTTCAAGGAGACCTTCTATATTTCCAAAATATTATATTTGAAATGAAAAAGAAAACATAAATATTTGTTCCAAATTTTATTTTCGAAACTTAATATGCAAATTAGTCATTCCCATTCAGCAAGAACTCATCAGTGACGTAAGGTTTAGTAAAATTAATTTATTTGATGTAATAGTTGCAATTCTTTTTGGAGCCGACAAATGGACAGACATTACTATGACAGATTAGATTAGGAGAGTAATTGCTTTTCAGTTAATAGCATTTGTTGTTTTTGATTTTTCTTCTATATGCCCCGAAATTTCAGTACCTGCGAGAAAATGGCTCACCCCTGCTTCTTCTTCTTAGTAGTTCTTAGTAATATTTGATATTTTACCATTCTTCCTCCTCTCTGTTCTATCATCCATATACAACAAACCCCTTATGAAAGTTACCCGTAGTTTGCTTCTGTCCCGCGTGCCTTCGATATATCCTGTGAGTCTCAAACTTTCTATTCTCGTAATTTATCCAATGATTTCAACTGTATCTTTCTTATATATATATATATATATATATATATATATATATATATATATATATATATATATAATTGTACTGTTTGTTTCCAGTTTTCTTACACAAAGATTTATATTACGTGGCATTTCTGTAGAAATTCCGTTATTTAAGCGTTTATGCATTTGTGGGAAATTCTGCAGATAAACATTTTTTATATATTTAAATCCCATTTAAGTTCAATGAAGGCAGCTACGAATAGGGATAAGCTATAGAATAAAGAATGTTTTATATGTTGGAATCTGTTAGGGTTTCATGTGCTTATTATTCGAGTTAACACAGGTCTGATTTAATTTTACCCTGAAATGTTGGCTCTATATAGTATATGCTATGACACACAGTGTAGAGGAGATACATACTTGCATCTGAGGTGCCTCATATGTTTTTAATAAGTAATTCCTTATTATTCATTTTATTTACTCCGGTTATGAATAGGGTCATAGACCTAACGGGAAGCGCTCCCCTCTAGCTGGCCTATCCAGCCGGTCTATACGTAGTACTTTTCGTTGCTCAGAAATGCACATGTTCTGATTCGAACACTTATGAAACATTTATAGCTTACTTTCTAATTTATGGAATAAATATTTCATAAAATGTCAGCATGTCGTGTATTTACTTTTCGCTTTGCGTTGAGTTATTGAAGACATTTTTGGTTATACAGATGCTTCCTCAGTTGATATACATACGACATCAGTTGTCCAAAACTGAACGGAATATTAAACCGTTCGCTTTCTCCCTATCACAAAATTTCCCTGGAATTTGTAATTCTGCAAAATATGGCGTATTCATGAGAGCAAGTCAATCTCGTGAACGGAAAGAAACGGGGAAAGGAAATCAGAAACGAATTGATTTTGTCAGATTGGTTTCAAATTGCAAACTGCATTGGAGATGTTTTACATTTGAATAATACGGTTGCTTTAAGGAGGAATTATGTTTCAACATGAAGGAAATTTTAACCAGCTTCCGGGAATATATTAATATCTAACGAATATAATGATCCACAATAAAATACAGGCATATTGTTAAAAAATGCAATATGTTCATATCAATTATATATATATATATATATATATATATATATATATATATATATATATATATATATATATATGTGTGTGTGTGTTGTTTTTACTGTTGTGTTGACGTATTCAACCATTTCACTTTGATTTCTAGATATAGTTGTATATATGAGCTATATATATATATATATATATATATATATATATATATATATATATATATATATATATATGGGCGCGTGGCCGACTGCGTAAAACGTTCCCTTCGGAGTGGATTTGTCAGGAAGGAGATTTTCCTGATATTTTCGCTCGATAGCTGTGCTACCACAAAGACACAAGATATCGTGAACAATGATTCGTGCGTGCTGGCTTTGTTCAGATTTTTGATCACGCCAGACAACACACTGTAACTAAGCTCAGCATAGTTGCTCATGTACCTGAGCAAGCGTCTGCAATAGGAATTGGCTAGCCACCCTAGGAGACGGGTATCTTCGAATACGAGTGGCCAGCTATTATTCACCCAGAGAGAATCAATGACAACGTATCACTAACTCTATGTGCTTCAAAATATTGCCTTGATTAAATGTCAATTTCCCCCACTCTTTGTTTATATATATATATATATATATATATATATATATATATATATATATAAAAGTGAACATAGAAGTCAACACTTAGAGGCGACAGTCTGTTTCATGCTATATGCAATCGTGAGGCCACGTATGCTGTTATTTTTCTCGGCTATTTATATATATACGGGTTAGTGGTGCATTGTGGGTATTCTATTATGGCGGTTATTTCACCGGAAGTCGTTTGTTTATCTATTTAGGTCAAATTATATTGCTTGTTTTTATTTTTGTTTCTTATTTTATTTATTTATTTATTAACGTAGTAAAAATTTGTTTATATCACTTATTTAACAGTTTTGTTTGGGTTTGGGAATTTAATTAAAGCTATTTGTTCCGTTTTGGGGTTGATTGTTGTAGTTCATTCTAAGTATTATTTTGGCGGGAACAGTTTTTAATTGATTATCTTTATTTGGGGTTGGTTTGTTTATTTATTTACTTGGATGAATTTAGGTTAATTTATTTTACTTGTATATTTTCTCTTTTCGGTTTTCGATTTTTAAGTATCATAGTATTTTTTTATGTTTTATTTCTATTTTTTTTTTTTTTTTGTTATTTTTGCTTAGTATATTTATTTGTTTTTATTTTATTTTTTCCGTTTTTAATTTTTTAGGTTACGTAGTAAAAATTTATTTTCATGTCTGCATTTTGAGATGAGTTCGGATCTTTTGTTTAATAATTTATTTTGGTCGGGAAAAGTAATGATAGCTATTTTTTCCTCCGAGCAAACTTTAGAATACCCACAATGCACCACTAACCCGTAAATATATAAATAGCCGAGAAAAATAACAGCACACGTGGCCTGACGATTGCATATAGCATGAAACAGACTGTCGCCTCTAAGTGTTGACTTCTATGTTCACTTTTATATTCACACGCTCTATCTCTGATATTGAGCACTTTATTCCATAAATATAGCACACCTTAAGACTATATTTCTTATATATATATATATATATATATATATATATATATATATATATATATATATGTGTATATGTGTGTGTGTGTGTGTGTTTCGAACAATAAAAAATATTACACAGTTAAAATTTTCAGACACACTGGATTGTACGTTAATATTTTTGTTTTATTATTTCAATCAGGTTCCTACACTAGTTTCTGCCAGCATGAACATCACCGGGAGAATAAAAAAACCTTGACTGCTAATAACAGTAAACTACCCAAGTGAATAACTGCCTGCGAAGTAATTGAACTATACTTTTCATTTTTTTTTTTTTTTTTATTATCGTAAATTTTGCTCAGTCCTTGGATTGGTTAAACAGCCTCTTTCAAGATGTTCTAAAATACAAACTGGGAGATTCTTAAATCTCAGAATTCCCTCCTTGGTTATTTTTAGAGTTTCATTTTTTGCAGGGAACGGGATGCGTACGTTAATTGAATGGTATATTTTAGTTTTTGAGGAGTGTGTGTGATGTGCGTATGTGTATATGTTTGTGTGAGAGTGTGTACATGTGTGAGACATCAGCACCCCTGCAAGCATGTCTGTCTTGTGTGGGTGAGAAATGTGGGTAGGGTGTGATTTATGGGATTATATATTAATACTATCTATTGATATATATATATATATATATATATATATATATCTAACGAAACAGGTTTGAATATATATATATATATATATATATATATATATATATATATATATATATATATATATATATATATATCAATCAAACCTCTTTCGTTGGATATGACTGACAGGGCAAATTTTATTTAGTTTTCCGTTTGGAGGAAGTAAGGGAGTGATAATATTGTCCGGGTTGACCATTGCCTCATTTTCAATGGGTAGAGGTTTTCTGATTGCTGTTAATTTCTTTTCATGTTTAAGATGTAGAAAAGAGAAAAATCAACACAATATTTCCGCTGCTCAATAAGGTGAGATTGATAAATTATCAGATTAAAAAAAAAAGAATTTCACTTAAAATATATTCATGCATTAATGTATTTAAATTTAGTCTTCCTTAAAAGACGTCGTTATTACAGTATACTTGGAATAAGATACGTGGTCAGTTTATTTATTGCTTCTAATGCTCGATCACTGAACACGATAATTAAAAAGACTGTTTACCTTTAGATTATAATGTTACAGAAATACTTTCGCCGAAATTTTTATCCCTTTTCTGGCCTTTAAAAGTTTATCGCAAATAGCGTGAAATCTAGGATCACAAACTCACATCAATCCAACTAAATATATTAGCTCTATCACTGATATTGAGCGCTTTCCAATAAGTACCGCGCAAAAAATATATATAAAAATTGCATATATATATATATATATATATCTTACTTATTATAAAACGCAGATTGTGTGTGTGTGTGTGTGTCTGTTACGTTTATATTAGGTTGGTGCAAAAATAAAGACGTAATAATGTCGTTTTTTGACGTTAAAAATACGTCAAAAAACGACATTATTACGTCATTATTTTTGCCCCAACCTAATATATTGGATCGGATTTCCTACAATTTTCAACCGATTTCAACAAAACTTCACAGGACTATGTAAAATTAGCTTGCGGTGGTTCTGACAGCGCCAAAAATTGGGAAAACACAATTGTTTTTGCATAAAATCAATTAGAAAACACGATTAAGAGGCATTAATGAAAGGGGGATAACTCACTACTAGTTATACTTATTATAAAACCCAGGTTGTGTGTGTGTGTTCATTTATATATGGGATCGGATTTCATACATTTATCAACCGATTTCAACAAAAATTCACTTTTTTTTGGCAGGTTGTGTTTCTTATTGTCTTGCACACTTTTTTCCTTATTTTTACATTCAAAATGCATTAAAAATTCCATTTACAAGACAATTGTTTATAATAAAATTATATTCAATCGGTAGACTCATGACAATTGAAAACAATGTTTTTGTTTGAGTTTGGGTTTGACCAATTCGTAAAAAAAAAAAAAAATAATTAAGACATGCGTGGCCGTCAACCTTAAACTTTGTCAATTTTACTTTTCAGTCTTTATGATGGTCGATACTTGATCTATCTCTTACTGTTACATCCCCGGGCAACGCCGGACTCTACTGCTAGTATATATATATATATATATATATATATATATATATATATATATATATATATATATATATATATATACACATTTTACACAGACACACACACATATATATATACATACATATATATATATATATATATATATATATATATATATATATATATATGTATGTATGTATGTATGTATGTTGCAATGGGTAAATTTTCGTATAAATGAAAATAAAACCAACATCTCATTTTAACAGATATATCTGCCAAAATTACACAAAAATGTCTTCAAATACTAATGCATAAATTTAATCGATGTAAGCGCCATTAGTTTCAACCAGGCTCTCTAAACGACTTCAGAATCTCCCGCACCTCATCTGTCTCCTTGTTGGTGAATGCTGCCATAATCCTTGCTTTCAGTTAATCTTTGTTATTACAAAGAGTTTACTTTCTTTTTCGCCCCACTGCCCCTCACACATAATAATCACTAATCTGTGGTATTAGTTTGCCGGATGTAAGTTGTGATGTGGTCGAAGAAATTGTTTGACAGATGTGACTGGTTTCTCCTGCTTGTGTAGCATGGTGCAGTTGGCCCAGAGAAGTGCTACCTGCTCAAGGCAGTTGATTTAGCCCTTCCTGTTGAGTCTGACGCACTGTGGTAAGATGAATAGAGGCATAACATCAACATAACTAGTGAACACTCGGAACACCTTCATAATCACAATTGAGCTCCTCCAACTCTTTCCGAATCCTTCTCACTGTTCTCCGATTAACACATAGACACTCTAAAATGTTCGCATTGGAGCTTCCGGTGCGAATGCCAAGCAGTACAGCCTGCCGTTTCTAATTCTCTAGTGGAGTGAATTGCGTCATGGTACTCATTTTTCTCACAGAGGGTGCCCAACTGAATCTACTATAATGTGCAGTCGACAAAATCTAAAAGAAGCAACGCGCATGGGCAAAATAAATAATATAAGATGGCGACAATTTAGCCATAGCACCCACTATGTGACGCAAGGTACGAGTTCACGAGTTACATGTTCATATCTATCTCTCTCATTCTCTATCACTCTCTCTCTCTCTCTCTCTCTCTCTCTCTATATATATATATATATATATATATATATATATATATATATATATATTATATATATATATATATATATATATATATATATATATATTAAAGAGATAGATAGAGAGAGAGAGAGATGATGGCATAAACACACATGTCTCCATCTCA
>OZ010579.1:80283412-80290912 GCA_963932145.1 Acanthosepion lycidas | reverse complement strand
GCCACAAAGATCTGTTGGAACTGCAATCTTGATATATTTGGGAAAGATGAAAGATATTAGAATAATCAAGAACCTTTACTGGCAGCAAACAGTCTGCATGCGGTTAGAGAATTAGTTCAACAGATATATAAAAATAGAAAGGTGCGTAAAGCAAGAATTTGTCTTCTCTCCGGAATTATTCAACCTATACATCGAGGCGGTTCTAAGAGATCTGGAAAACCTACTAGAATTCATCATTGGCAACGACATGCTTAACAACATATGTAGATGACACAATGCTGATATTAGACACAGAAAGAAAATTACAAAACATCCTACAGAAGGTAGCAAAAGAGAGCGTGAAGAAGGGACTAAGCATACACTGCAAGAAGATAGAATGTAGGTCATCAGTAAGAGGATGAGCCCGAAATGCGATTTACTGGTCGGACACACTAAATTCAAGCAGGTGGGGAAACTTAAATATATGTGAACTGCTCTGATAGAGGACATTATGTGCGACTCTGAGATCCGAAGACGTAATGAGATGCCCGAAGACTCATTCCAAAAGCTAGGCATAGTAATTCGATAAAGTAAGATTTCGTTGGTAACAAAGAAAAGAGTAATGAACTGCTACGTGATATCTGTCCTGCTTTACGGCAGCGAATGTTGGGCAGTCTCCTCAAAGATGAAGAGTCTCAAGACAACGGAGGTATGATTCTACAGAAGACTGCCAAGGACACCACTGACCGAACATTTGAGGTAGCTGAAATTTCTGGGACACATAATGAGAGAGGAGTGCTTGGAGAATCTGATACTCACAGGGCGGATAGAAGGAAAGAGAGACAAGGGAGTGTAATGCGTGACATAGCTGGCGGGCTTAAACAAGTGGATGACGGAACAGGCTTTGGGAGAAATAGCAAAAGGACAAAACATATTGAGAGCTACAAGGGATAGGGGGAAGTGGAAAGCCATGATCGCCTATGTCCTGAAGGGACACTGTAAATAAAAGAAGATTTATAGAACACACGAAGAAAGTAAATTGATATTTAAGGTAAAAAATGCGTCTTTTACACCGAAAAATACTGTATATTAATTTGGTGAATATTTTTGGATCTCTTAGAGCCATTATATACGCTACTATCTCTGCTTTTAGCCCTTCGCTCTTCGAACACCGATGTTTTTGTTCTGCGTTGGCATCGTTATTTCTGAGTGCATGTATCAGTTTTTACTCCTTTGTGTTATCTTTTAACTGTTAACCTTTCTGTGTTATCAACCTTTTACATAATTTTAGAAGCTAAATCATCATCATCATCATCATTGTTGTTGTTATTATTATTATTATTATTATTATTAAATGAGTGAGCAGCACGCCAACTAACGGACTCTGAGGTACATATATACGAAGTCCATAATCCCTCTTATAAATAATCTTGGAAATGTACGAACCCTTCTTTGCCCCAACCCGTTGCTAAGGGTTAATAGAAGACCAAAATGGACTCTTTATACATGGGTAGGAATCGGTCCCAAGAAGGAAAAATACAGCCTAAGAGAAATGGACTCCATCAGGAAAACTTGCTCTAGACACACCCTACTGCATGAAGTTGCCTCAATAACCCTGATGTATTACATGACTCGGTAGGTGATGGGAGATCCATCACATTATGTTCTTAATATTATTGGGTATTTCATGCGCAAACATTTACATATGTTTTCCTAGATGTTATCAATTCTCGTCTATTATCTATACCGATGCTAGACTTCTTTAGTCCTGTCTTAATGCTAAGTCTGGTAGAAATTGGCAGCCGATTTCGAACATTACCTACAGGATGTTGTTAGCTAATTCAAAAAATGACTTGTTACTTTTAATGCCTTTTTTCCTTCACTCAATATGGCTGATGCTAACCTCATTGCACCTTCTCGCTCTATCGATTTCCACTTATCTGAATAATTATATAGAGTTAACTACTACGAGGAAAGTTATTTCACTAACACAATTTATTCTCACCCGGATTGTCATTCCTTATATCGATACATTATTCAGGAAGTTTTTTTTTTTAAAGATTGGTTGAAAAAAACATCAAAACATACCCATACAAATACTCAGTTTTATAAATAATTATGTTATTATTTTCTATTTTAAAAGCCAATTATGAGTTGATATTTCTTACTTATTCCTTTCTTGAAGACCCAATCCTCAAATCACGAGGAAAATAATTCTTATTTGATCTAATGTCTTGCTTACTTTTAAAGATTTCATCGCTAACTATGCCAACGATTTTAAGGAATTAAGATTTGAGCATGTTAGATCCATTGAATAGAAATTCTTGTGCTGTGCTGTCTTTTCTAACATTCTGATTGTCTCTTGAGTGCGTGATTTCATTGTTATTCATTACAAAGAATATTTCTCTTAACCAAAGCTGAACGTATTAGGCGTAATTTCTTACTTTACACTTATTCTTGATAGGGAAAGATTTGCATTCATTGCCTTGCCTAATATTAGGGGCTCATAATTAGAAGACACATGCGTTTATGTCATCCATTGTTCACCCACATATTACGGAGGTTGTGATTTCGGTTAGATGTTAAAATGTAAATTTTTTCGAGGAACCCAGATCCTTTCAAGATGGAATAAAATAATTATTCCCATGCTGGGCAGTGTCATTCTTAGCACGTTCGCTACTTCATTTTTCTAGCATTTTTCCTGGTTGTTCTGGCCCGTTTTATGAAAAATAAGAATTTGACATTTACTGGAAATAACTGATTATAAAGATGCTGACAACAATTTCCTGTGAACGTCGCCATTTTGGTTTTAACCGAATACTCTTTTTCTTTTCTCTCTTTTAATCATCTCACTCTAAGCAGGGTGATAATGCAACTAAGACGCAAAGGTTCACTAGGTGTGAAACAGAATGTGAAGACTTTAATGATGAGGATGAAGAATAAATAAACCGGTTTCAAAAAGACAGAAAATAGCGATTGATGTTGCAGTTATATTTTTGGAGATTTGTAGGTGGTAGGGAAGCAAGACACCGGAAGAGTGTTCCACGGGCAAGAAGCGCGAGAAATGAAAATAATAGAATAGATCAGACGGTTGAATCTAGCTACTTCAACAGTAAAACAGTCAGACCTAGTTGTAAAGCTCGTACTGCAATCATTCAGTTGCGGCGCCAGTGAAGAAAACACATGAACACACTTGCCATGAAAATATTTGCAGAAAATATATAGCGGAGGCACGTCATGAAGATAAGAAAGTGACAGAATTCGAGATGTCACTATGCAGATTTCACTGGATTGAATATTGCACTGAGTGATAGATTCGAACAACAATACTAAGAAACACCACTTCCAAGTTTCATGAAAAGGTCTATATACGTCAACTGCAGTCAGTATACGATTTGTAAACAGGTACGTCTCGAACTTTAGACGTGTTAATAATGCTGATATCATCATACTGACAAACTGAAATTGTTATTATGGTTTCGTTTTTCCAGGACAAATATACATTACCCTCCTAACTATCACACAGAAACACACACATATATATATATAAGTGTGTGTGTGAGTGTGTGTATGCATATATATGTGTGTGCATGTGTGTGTGTATATATATATATATATATATATATATATATATATATATATATATGTTTACGTACATATATAAACAAGGCTTTTAAAAAGAAAGGACATACAAAACAGTGACAAACTAAACCATGTATATATATAACTGATCAACTAAACAATATATATATATATATATATATAAACACAAACACGCACGCACACATATACACTACTTCTCTCTCTCTCTCTCTCTCTATATATATATATATATATATATATATATATATATATATAGATAGATAGATAGATAGATAGATAGATACACACACATATAAATTTTTTCATGAAGGAGGGCTAGACAAAATATGACTAAACCACCTATATATATATATATATATATATATATATATATATATATATATATATATATATATATATATATATATTGGTGGTTTCTTCATATTTATAAGTGGTTTAGATATATATTTATAGATAGATATTTATATATATATAAACATACACGTACAAACACCCCCCCATATATATATATATATATATATATATATATATATATATATATATATATATATATATATATATATATATATGTATATATATATATATATATATATATATATATATTCAAATAAAATTTGTCGGTGATAACCGACAAGTTACTTTTATTACATTTTTAATCATTTTTTTCTTGTTGCCAGATTAGATTTCGTATCTTAGTGTTAAAGGTTTAGAGAAACTGTCCACAGTTCACCTTTCTTGTATAGGCTCGGAACTTTGACAACATAACATCTAAAATTTACAAGCAACATCACATACACGTGGCATCACAAATGTTACATTCAAATCATCAGAAATATGGGAGATAGCCCCGAACGAAATTTGAATTTCATTCATTTTCTCAGATTCTGTTCTTGATCACGACTGTATGCAGTTGAAAGCGCGAAAGCTTAACAAGCACGAATACGAACGGTCGCCCTTCCTCTTCGCCGTCCAAAAGCAAAAAAAAAACAACAAAAAAAAAACAAAAAAAAAAACAGGCGGAAACCATTCCGACAAAAAGATTGATTAAGCAAATATATTAGATAAAAACTTTTAGTTATATACGGCCAAACCTGAAGAAATGGAAATTTTATGCACATACACACACGCGCACGCGCAAACAGAGAGAGAATGAATGAGACATACACGCATATATACATATCGGATGTACAGCACAGTCGTCCAAAAACCTAAGGATACTGATGAAGAAGTTGATACCATTCGTCGTATGGTTTTGTCTGGCAAACATTTTCCTAACAGAGAGCTAAGTCCGTAATCAAATCTTGTTCGGTCCATACTGTTTTAAGTGAAATCTTGGGGGTGGGAAATCTGTCTGCACGATCGGTCCCAAAGATTGCTGACCCCAGAACAAAAGCTGAAAAGAGTTGATATTTACAAGACATTCTTGACTCGGTTCTGGACTGACGCTGTGAATTTCCACAGCAGATTAGTAACTCAGGATGAAACGTAGATTCACTACTTCGAACCTGAATCAAAGATTCAAAGCGAACCGTGGAAACTCTTTTTCTCCACCCACGAAGAAGTTCAAGCAGACAGCGTTTGTGATATTCCGAAGGCGTCATCACGAGAAGAAAAAAACTGGAAAGGAAAAACAAATTATTAATAAACAGTACCATTCATTAAAATTATGATAACTGAAGGGTGCAAATCGCAGATGGAAAGGTTTGGTTCGACATTCCAACCACCTGAGGAAGGCCGGAACGTACAACGGCCGAAACCTTTTGATAAATATGGCGACAAAGATGAGGACAATAGTCCGAATAATGTAAATAATTGATCCTAGTAATAATAATTTTTAAAACTGATCCACATAGAGCTCGATGTTTTTATTTTAACAGAGCATATCTATTTTTTTTTTTTTTTTTTTACAGCAAAAAACAAATTTTACATCGGAATAGACTCTTTCAAATCGTCTTTTAACGACGTTCGTAAGCTACTAAGTACTTGTCTGCGGAGCGCTTATTTATGTTATTTCGGGGGGAGCGGTCCGAGTTTGTAGCGATTGATGGGGGTGCGTAAGGTAACTTATCTTGGGGGAAGCGGTCCGGGTTCGGAGTTTATAGCGATTGATGGAGGCGTAAGGTAACTTATGTTGGGAGAAGCGGTCCAGGTTCGGAGTTTATAGCAATTGATGGGGGGCGCGTAAGGTAACTTATCTTGGGGGAAACGGTCTGGGTTCGGAGTTTATAGCGATTGATGAGGGGCGTAAGGTAACTTATGTTGGGGGAAGCAGTCCGGGTTCGGAGTTTATAGCGATTGATGGGGGGCGTAAGGTAACTTATCTCGGGGGAAGCGGTCCGGGTTCGGAGTTTATATATATATATATATATATATATATATATATATATATATATATATCAGCGGCTGGGATTGAGGAATCGGAAAGCCAAGTTCGAATTCCAGTTGCATTGACTGATAACAAGGCACATTGATTACTGAACCCTCAAGGACCGATATCTTTATTAAAATTATATGTGTATATATACACATACTTGAGGAAGAACGTCACCATTCTTTCTTACATACACAGACATAAGCATAAACACAGGCAGATATACACATATATACATCCACACCGCCATGCCAAGGGTAGAAGCAAACCGCCTACATTCCCTCAGTATTCCATCAATAAGAAGTAAGTCAGACTCGAACAGCTTCTTCCTGCGAACTATTTCTCTGTGGAACTGACTCTCAAGTGAATGTTTTCTCGATCTCTACAATCTTAACCTGTTCAGGTCTAGGGTAAACCGTTAGCTTTCTTTCCTATTCGTACATACTGACTTGACTCCTTTGCACATGAAGGATCATTTCATTTTCAAAAGACATTATGACAAAGGTTTTATGAGATAATAGCGCAATGCTTTGAGATGTTTCTACGATGTATTTTGTATCACAACTTCAAGGGCTGGTTGGTGTCATGTCACTTTTATTCAAGTATAACATTTCCACGTCTTCGTATCTAGAACGCTTTCAAATTAGCTAACAAGCTGTTGAAAAAAACATATTAAATGTATTATGTGTATTATCATTATGCTTCACGCATTTACATTTATTTATGGACATTTTCGAATGCCATTATCTATGCTTAATATAGGCTGCTACTTTTGTATAATATAGCTTCAGTTAGTTTTCAGTGAAAGAGAAGATATTTTTCCGAAGTATATAAACTGGTTTGTTGCTGGGAGGGCATCCATGCATGTGTAGGTTTCACAAAGAAGCATATTTTGGGACAAAAAATTCTGAATCAAAATTACTACGTAAAATTGGAATGCAGGTGTTTGTGGGTAGCTAGGCTCCGTGAACATAGAATATCAAATCTTACCTGTAATGGTCTGAAATGATGATTATAATGTATGGATTTCGTCCAAACATTTGCCATGAGACCTGCTCCAGATATATATATATATATATATATATATATATATATATATATATATATATATATAACAAATAAGATGAAACTTTCAGATATATCTTTCCCAGAATTTGTATCCACTCAACACATACTAAACGGAATTAATTTCCACATATGTGCTTTCTAAACTAAAGTTTGAATATTTCATCTTATTACTTTAAGATTAGTGCGCTTAAGGTAATAAGAGGAAATATGCAACCTTATTTTTGGTTTACAAATCTTATATATAATCATATATAAATATATGGTTTCTAAACTAAAATAGGGTTGGATATTTCATCTTATCACTTTAAGATTAGTGCGCTTAAGGTAATAAGAGGAAATATGCAACCTTATTTTTGGTTTACAAATCTTATATATAATCATATATAAATATATGGTTTCTAAACTAAAATAGGGTTGGATATTTCATCTTATTACTTTAAGATTAGTGCGCTTAAGGTAATAAGAGGAAATATGCAACC
>OZ010579.1:80185912-80273412 GCA_963932145.1 Acanthosepion lycidas | reverse complement strand
AAGAAATTATTTATCCCGGATCGCCTGAAGATACCGAAAGGGAAAAACCAAAGTAGCGTGATCGGCTGATCTACTTTTATATATATATATATATATATATATATATATATATATATATGTGTGTGTGTGTGTGTGTGTGTGTGTGTGTGTGTGTGTGTGTGTGTGTGTGTGTGTGTGTCCAAGTCCAAAAATTCGCTAAAAAAAATTACCACACCTGACGTGAAAAATGACACAAACTAAATTACGGATTTTTTTAATTATCAATTTATTTATTTCATTCTTTTTAGACCGTTCGAAATTTTGGATAAAAATCTTGTTTTACTTGCGTCTGCGCAGTAGGACCAAAGTTCAGTATAGGAAATTTTAGGGTTTTTTTATGCGGTGAAAAACAAATTGACTTGGAAAAACTTTACATCTATTATCCCGATTTTAATTTTCTGAGTTTTTTGAAAAATTTAGTTAGAATAGTTTATGAAGTTTTAAATCATTTACAATTCTGTATTAATTTCTACTAGTTAGATGATACTTTTATTGCGTAAAAACTAATCATAAATGGAAAAGTTTACTACAATTCAGTGACCCTAATATTTTCAAAGAATTCTGATATTTCTTGTGTGTGCCGATTTTTGTAAATACGGACGTCCAAACTCGTCATTGTCAGAAAATATAGACTATATTTAAAGCTCAAGTACATAAATTGAATAAAACATTAGATTACGAAGAACATTTTACTAAATTTTAAAGATTCCTGTGTAGTACAAAATTAAATAAAAGAGGTGATCTCGTTATATTCTTCAAATAATTTTTACAGATATGTTAACAGTAGAAAAATATTGTTATACTTCTGGATGCCAAGTTGTCAATAAATCTGTCAACATGTAATGTACCTACCACCATGCTAAAATACATTTTCACAAATTTTTAAGTAATATTCATTTCAAACCAGATTAATTAAAATTTAAATCAGCTAATATTCCCCAAATAAAGTTCCAGAAAAGTATATTTTATTTTTGATTGATTTTTAATAAAGATATTTACATGGTGCTGACAGAGGGCTAAAAAATGTTAAAATCAGCGATTTTTAACGATTGAAAAAAAAATTAGGAAAAAAATTCCCGATCAATTGATCTGTCAACGCGTTCAAATTTACCAGACATGCGCATTTGGGGTTATTTCAGTGCTTGTGTTTAAATTCATTATGCGCCATGTTAAAGGCAATAAATGCCACGTCGCCAGTTGCGCGTAAAGGCCAGAAATATGATTTCAAACAGAGGTCAGCATCATGAAAGATACTGTCGCCAGCCATAATTCTTGCTATCAAATCTGCACTTCTCCTTTATATCGAGCTGTACTCAGTAAATATCTTTAAGTAAGCAAAACTGCTAATGGCTGACTAAGCCTATATAAACAGTAAGTGATTGGGTGGGTGTAAGGCTTTCAACAATACGTTGGTGAGTTTAGAGATAAAGTGCAGCATGCGAGTCTAACTTTGTAGCATTGAAAGCAAGGGTTGAGTTGTAATAGAGCAATGAAATGGGACAATATAATCAATGTCATAAGGTCGTTTATCTTTTTTTCTGCCCAGATGCAGATGGCTAACCTTTACTGAATCTGAGTTTCTAGAAAATTTATATCCGTAATAGATCTGATCGGAACATATAATTCGCTTTGATCACAGACGCTTCAAACAACATCTTTTTCCACCTTTCACCCAGTCTTTCCATCTATCTCCATATATATATATATATATATATATATATATATATATATATACACTTTCGATTGTTATGTATGTTTCCTTATTTGATGATGTGTGATGGATTTAGATCAAATCAAATCTCTTCTGAAAGAAAAAGTCATCGCTCTGGACGTTGCATCATAAGCCCATGACTCGTGTATATATATATATATATATATATATATATATGTGTGTGTGTGATAAAAATATTTTTATAGTATCCCATATGTATGGGTAAAAGTGCTAAATATCAAAGATAGAACGCATGTAGAGATAAAAATATACACATATAAGGCCTGAAGATTGCGTTCAAGCATAAAAACACTTTCGCCACTTGGTGTTGACCTCGATGCCCATTTCTCTCTCTACATATATATATACACATATACATATATATATATATATATATATATATACATATATATATATATACATATATATATATATATGCATACATACATACATACATATATATATATATATATATATATATATATATATATATACACACACACACACACACACACACACACTACCAATGATAAATATTTGGCCACCTTCAAAAATGTAGGTATTATTTTCAATTAAATAAGTTAAGCGCCATAATGGTTTTATTTATTATACCAAATACAAGTCGTCCTGGACCCCGTCATGGTTATGACCGTAAACTACATCTGCGTCCCGGGTAATACGATAAAGTAAGTCCAACAACGGGGCCTCTGATCAGGAGGTTTTGAAGAGTGTGGAACCACCTTTTGCTGGTGTTCTCAGGTCCATCCTGACCTCGGGTGGTAGCACCTATTAGGGTCCCAGCTAGGGGCAAATAGCTAACCCCCTGAACTGGGGTCAAAACACTAAGAAAGTGTAAAAATAGGTTTTAATACCAGAAATACTTTGTAAAAAATTATTACCAGCAATACATTTTTGAAAAAAAAAATATTAGCAATACATTTTTGGAAAAAAAATGATTTTACTAGCAATACATTAAAAAAATGATATTACCAGCAATACATTTTTTTGAAAAAATATATATATTACCAGCTATAGTATTTTTTTTAAATATTACCAGCAATAAAAAAGATGTCGGCATTAAATAACCCATTGAGGTTGATATGCCGTAAAAGAAATCAAACCATATCCTTCCTGAGCCACACGAAATACAAATTAGAGAAAAAAAAAAGCACCATTTGTCCGCTATTACTGCATAACAGATTCCTGGCATTCTTTCCATCAAAAAGTGGAGGCAGACTGAAGATAGCTATCTGCCCAGCTATCCTGCAAGACTTGCCAGATGTTTACTGCACTTGGTAGCTGTTTTTTTCGGTCAAGTTTATTGGTATTTAAGTCCGCTGATTGCTTCGGCCAAGACATCAGTTGAAGGACATGTTGTTCCTCTTTGCTTTTAATCTACATTTGGTAGAGTCTACTAGTATCCTTCGGGCCATTATATTTCATGATTACAAATCTTTCACCTACGGTCTGCGTTCCAGATGGGATCCAGATGCAATATGCTATGATAGCCGGTCTGATTCAATATGCCTTTCACCTGGTCCAAATCCAAACTATTCAATTGACAAAATCCCCCACACCATAACACAGCTTCCCCCATGATTGACGGTTGATGTGATACAGGGTTTACAGCTCTTTCCCCAACGCTTCGCCGCACATAGACCCTCCTATTTGATTCAAAGTTTCTGTACTTTGATTCGTCAGTTCAAAGGACTTTATTCCACTGCTCTATTGTCCAGTTTTTGTGCGCCTTGGCCCACTAGAGCCCCTTGACATTTTTTGATTCATCAACAGCGGTTTGTTGACAGCAATTCTGCCATATAGGCCAGCTTCACAGTCTTCTCCTCACATAGGATATTGACATATTATTTTCACGACATTGGTTCAGTTGTGCAGTGATGTTTGGTGCAGTCGGCTTTCTGTTACGCAACCAGGTGACTCTGATGAAATTGTCCTCTGCTCTTGTTGTTGCTTTTGGTCTACCAACCCCACTTTTGGTCTACCAACCCCACTTTTGGTCTACCAACCCCACTTTTGGTCTACCAACCCCACTTTTGGTCTTGTTTTATCCCGTTTCCTGGTGTCCCATAACAGTACAACACACTCTACTTCTGGGATTTTTTTTTTCAAAATTTCTCTGCCGAAATATCCTTTTTTTCTTTTTTTTCCTTTTATTGTTAAGTAATGATCTCTTGTCTTTGTTCAAGAGTAAGTTCATGTGTTTTGGGTATTTTGTTGAGAAAATGTTTTGATCCAGAAGAAAGTTGCAAAATTTAAGTTTTGATTTAAACAAAATAAGAATAACAGATTTCAAGACTCGGCAAGGTACATTGGCATTACAGGGAAAACAGCTAGTATTTAGTAAGTAGTAATTATAGACTAATGTGCCTTCAAGTGGTGGCATAATTTAACTTTTGGAAAACGTTTTATTCATACTCAGTACTAAAGAAGAAAAACGCCTTCAAATAAATTTTTCAAAAGAAATCTGGTTATACTAAGGTCAAAGTTACTGGAAAAGACTTTTATTTAGTATAATAAATAAAACCATTGTGGATCTTAACTTGTTTCATTAAAAATAGCCTTTTTAGTATGAGATATAAAATTTTTTGAGGGTCGCCAAATAATTTTGAACGGTAGTACATATATATACATATATATATATATATATATATATATATATATATATATATATATATATATATATATATATATATATAATAAAAAGGCTTAAACACTAATATTCCATGCTCATAATTTATTCCATTGGAATCGTAAATACGATCCAATTCATCAGACCTACAAATTCAAAAAGAATTCTTTTTGAATTTGTAGGTCTGATGAATTGGATCGTATTTACGATTCCAATGGAATAAATTATGACCATGGAATATTAGTGTTTAAGCCTTTTTATTATATCCTTACTCTGTCCTGGACATTGAGTTCTACCTGGATTTTATCCTCTCGGAAAATTTTTTATTCTAAAATATACATGTGTATATATGCACCTGTGGATTTTGCATATATATGTATATTTACCACTAATATTATCTATATATCTATATCTATATCTATCTATCTATCTATCTATATATATATATATATATATATATATATATATATATATATATATATATATATATATGTGTGTGTGTGTGCGCGCGCGTGTGAGTGTGCGTGTGTGTTTGTACCCGTCTGTTATTTTTAAATATATATATGTCTGTGTGTGTGTGTGTGTTTGTGTACCAACACAGAAACGCGACACCTCAAGTTTAAACTTA
Organism: Acanthosepion lycidas; assembly: GCA_963932145.1. Classification (NCBI taxonomy): domain Eukaryota; kingdom Metazoa; phylum Mollusca; class Cephalopoda; order Sepiida; family Sepiidae; genus Acanthosepion; species Acanthosepion lycidas. The sequence continues at coordinate 80,268,387 of OZ010579.1, read as the reverse complement.
ATTTTTCTGAATGAAAAATCATTCTTGTTGCTTTTGTTTTAGTTTTAATTTCAAGGTAATAGATAAAATTTAATATTTAGAAAATGTTAAATACTTTGCTTTCTTTCAAAACAAATTTAAATTTATAGGAAGTATTTGTTTTATTTTAAATCGCTAAAATCAGCGGTCACTTTTTAGCCATATGTCAGAATGTAATTCTCTTTATTAAAAAAAATACTTTTGGAAATTTTATTTCAGTAATATTAGTTGATTTAAAGTTCAATTGATCTGATTTTAAACAAATATTCCTTACTTTGAGCTTAAAATTTCGTAGAAATGCATTATTTAACACAGAGGTAGGTGCTCATATTGATAGCCTCAGAGCTTTATTTACAACCGTAAATTTATCTATGTTTTCAATCTTTCATGTGAGTATCAGATTCTCCAAACCCTCCACCCTCAATATGTGCCCAGGAATTCCAACTGTCTCTTCTTTATCTTAAGTATAAGTTTCCTTTTTTGTTTGCATTTTCCCTAACACCTCGTCGTTGCTCATATAGTCGGTATATGGTATACTCAGCATCCTTCTGTAGAACCAGGTGTCTGTTGCTTCAAGTCCCCTCTTCATATTTGATGAGAGCGTTCAGCATTCACTGCTGTATATAAGGACAAATATCACGTAACAGTTCAGTACTCTTTTTTTCTTTATTTTTAGCGAAGTTTTTCTGCCTCTTAATATTCTGCTTAGCTTTTGGAAAACATCTGTGTCTATTCCAATCCGCCTTCGGATTTCAGTGTCGCACTTTCCCTCATCTGTTAGAACATTTCCACAAATATTTAAATTTTTGTGTTTGTTTGATTTTGGTATCCCCGATTCGTAATTTGTATTTAGGGCTCATCATTTTACGAACAATCATGCATTCAGTTTCCTTGCAGTTTATGCTTAGTCCTTTCTTCTCGCTTTCCCTCATTACCTTCTGTAGGAGCTTTTGTTCTTTGCCATTTGTTTTAAGTGAACAATTGTATAAAATAAAGTAAGGCGATAATATTAGGTTGGTGCAAAAATAATGACGTAATAATGTCGTTTTTTGACGTTAAAAAATACGTCAAAAAACGACATTATTACGTCATTATTTTTGCACCAACCTAATATTAAGGACGGCCGTATTGGAGAGTTTTCTCCCTTCGCTGTATCTCGTTTCCCGTTTCTTTCGTGAACGTACAGGGGAATTTTCCCAGTTTTGTTCACGGTACTTGAACCTGAACGTAGTGCGGAAACTAGGAATACTGCTAATACAAGGCGTGTGCGTCACTCAAGGTTGAGCGTCACTCTTAAAAAGATAATGATATATGAAGTGTCTCATAGGAATTTAAGTTGAAGTGGTATGAAGTAAACATGAGAATAAGGAGGATAGCGTACATTTATCCTTCAGGGAATCATCTACACTGGATTCTGTTACACAAAGTCCTATTTTGAAAGAAAGCTGTCTTTGAGCTTTTGGAATATGAAAGAAATGAGTGAAATTCGAATCCATGAAAATTATATCTTTAATTGTCTGAATTGATGAAATTAAATAATGGAGTCCATCAGAATAGTTTCCATGGAAATAGTGATATAATCATGATAGAGTAATGATTGCTTTGTGACGTTGCATCCATTGGAAAAGAGGCTGCAGACTGGAGATTTAAGTCTTCTTCCAGCAGACGGCGTAAACGTGTTTGAATTTCAGGAAGACCGGAAAGTGTGGATTGAACAGCTGCAATACAGATATAATCGTAATAGTTCAAATTTATTCTAATCTGTCCCTTTTAAAGAGGAAGCATAAAATGCCAGATACTTTCTGAAGCGTTATAATATATAGTGTCCCAAAAGTAACTCTCTATTTCAGTGTATAATGAGAAGTAGCTATGAAAGAATGGTTTATTCTACTATTTGCATTTGCCCCATCATTGCCATTAATATATCTATTATATAATAAAATCATCATCCGGCAGTAAGGCCTCTGATCGGGAGATTGGAAGGTTTGGGGGGTTTTCATTACTGTTGTTCCCCGGTACACTTCGATCCCGGGTGGTAGCATCTCTTATGGTCCCAGATATGGGCAAGTAGTGATCCCTAAACGAAAACACATCATTTAAAGTATTGTACATTTTATAGTAAAAATACCAAGAATAGATATTTATAGTAAAATGACCAATACATATTTATAGTAGAATTAGCAACAATGCATTTTAAAGCAAAATGGCCAACAATACATTTTATCTGTAATTGAAGGCATACAAATGCGTCCAAAAGAGATTGTGTCGAAGGTGCTAAATTGAGATCAAAATTTCGGCATTAAATAAAGTCAGAGGTTTATATGCCGATAAGCAAAATCAACCAACTGATAACACTGCCCTTGTCGGTATGGCTGAAAGCAAAGACAAATATGCTTTGTTCTCAGAGAGACTTTTATACGACTAAGACATACAAAAACTATATAAACATACTTGTACGTGCCCCACGCAGAGAAATTATAACATATATACAACAACAGTGTGTAAAAAAAAGGGTAACCTTACTTCCCGAACAAAAAACTAGAGTTACAGCGCTTTGTCTATGAACCTCATGTGTTTTATCTAACACTGCGGGCTAGGGACGTCATTCTTCTCCCGGTTCAACATCGCACTTGGCCTTCGTTACTCGATTCCATTGACGTCACTCAAAGACCGTCACGGGACCTCGTGAATCTCTCAACGAAACAAAGATAATCATCTTGTATTCGTAAAAGTGAACTCGGACAATATTTGTTTAAAACTTACTTTTATTTCCGTTCATAATGTTCAACATGTGTTAGAAATGTATGAATTTCTAATTTTGTTTATATTTTTTCTAATTATATTTTCATTCTCTTTTACAAATCTATTAATACTAAATATTAAAGAACTCACCTTTTTTTACACCCGCCGCCTGATTTTCTTAGAGTTTCATAAAAACAGAACTTTATCGCCAAAAGAAGAACATTTTACCTGAGCTTAATGAATATATTCAGTTAGCAGTCCAAGAATGGCTTCCAAAATATGTGTGAGAACGCTAAAGATAGATTTGAAATTTGTAAGGATTCAGACGGAGCAGATGTAGAAAACTTTCAATAATAGATTATTTTTTATTTTTTTTTGCAACACGCGCTAGCTTGTTGAAATCCTCACAGTATTTCAGTCTGCCATGTGCCATGCGTGATACACGCTTAGGCGATCATGTATCTTTCGATACATGACTGACGAGGCAGATTTTTTACCCACAGTACGTTGCCATTTCTTTCTACGGTATACCAGTTGCCATCCAAGGCTAGAGAACCCGATCTCTTCTACTATTTACCCATAGCTGGGAGGAGAAGAATAGGATTCATACCTTTCCCAAAGGTATTAGCACGTGAGTGAATGTAATGGATTCGACTGGAATTTGAATTTGGCTCAATCCGAGACGCTATTTAGCATTGTTAATGTTAGGGGGTCCACCCCTTTTTATATAAGAGGACTCGGTCAGTGTGTACTTGTACTGCTGCCGGTGAATACCCGGGAGTGATATAGTGAGAGAGTGACAGAGTGATGTAACCGCTTTGTAGGAGTCACAGTTGCGAGCACGTAGACTCAGAAAGAAGTCCTACTTCAATACTGAATTTCCCAGACTGTATATATATTATTATTGCTACTAACCGCATTTCTGGATCTACTAACCGTATTACAAATTGTATTATTGCGTCAATACATTCATTTGCTATATTTCATTCCTGCGTTTGTCATTCATTTGAAACCGGATTTCATCCCGGAATCCACAACAGTTAATTAAATTGAATTTTTTATATACTGGGAGTATTTTGTATGTTAAATAAAAAAAAAAGTTTTCCAAAAAATTAATGAAAATTTATTGTACTAAGCTACGCACCGTAGTAAAACCAATTGTACTGTGTACTTCCTTACCTGTTTGCACTTCTCCCCACAAATTTGGTTTCAGTTGATCAATGTACGGTCATTTTAGTGCGTGTGACAGACTAACGGCAGTCATAGAATTTTATATATAGAATATGTTGACGTAAAATTTATAAATATATTTGTTTTCTTTCCTAATTAAGTCAGCATAAAATTCTGTTTTGTGAAAATTTGCACGATTTCTTTGAAATACATGGTTAATCCGGGGACACCCTGAATATGAGCACCAGACCAATTTCTGTATGACAGCAGGAATAAAAAAACTATCTATAAGCACCAGCTGAGCTATGTCAAGAACTAGAGACTTGGTTGACGCCCAATGCATCGAAACCCCATTGTCAGTGTAACTGGTCAGTATTACTGTAGAAAACTCGGAGTCTGAACCAACAACATTTTTTTGGCTGCTCATTATATTTAACCTTATGCCTGACCATGTAATGTTCTGTAAATGTCAGTATAACTATATACACGTGTATATATATATATATATATATGTATATATATGAATTGTGTGTGTGAATATTTGTTCTGTTCTCGTTTTCTGTTTGCATGGAAGCATTTGTTTGTATACATTTGTCGTCTCAGCGGTTGCTTTATTTTTGTGATTGATCAATGGGTTTGAACGAATATCAAAGGGCAACCAAACGCTTACACGAGTAGACCTTTGCTCATTTCCTCAATTGAGCTCTGTCCACCGGTCATGTTACAATATAATTTGTGCTTTATGTCAGGAAACCCACCAGCATCAACAAGAACAGCAACAAAGAAGAAAAAAAAATGGTTGCTTGATAACTGAGTCATATACAATGTTAAAAAAAACAACAAAACATTATTTTCATTTAATTTTTTGACTTTTCTTTTATTTTATTTTATTTATTTATTCATTTTTGTGTATGTTTATCATTCTTTTAAAACTTTATTTTCCATGTACTTCATTTACATTCTTATTTTTATTTTTAATGTTTTGGGGGTTACACCTTGTCGTCCGGACATATAATTCGTCAGTCTGACTTGTTTCTGGCGCCAACTATCGAAATGAAAACACAATGGCGGGAGATCTAACGTCAGTGTTTTAATAGCGACATATGAATGCCAATAATACAATCGAAAATGTAATTTCCTATGAGGCATGTGAGCCGATCGATTCTATTATACCGTATTTAATATTATCGTTATTGTTATCGATGTTGTTATTTACTATCGATCGGCCGCATTTAGTTCGCTTTTGATCAGTAATGTTCTAACAGTTTATCTGATTGTTTTATAATTTTTTTCCCGCATTTTGCACCAAATGTTAATAGCGAATTTGGCCCAAACAGCCGGTTCCTAATCTTCTCTAAATATTCTACTCGAAAGATAATAATAGAAATGCAAGTATAAGTAATCCTTGTTATTATTTTTTTTTGTTTTTTTACTAATGTTCCCGTTATATAAGGCCCATTAGCCAATCGAGGTAGAGGCTTACTTTGTTTTAAGAGAAAAGCGTCGCTTTTTGTGCGGATATGTTTGAAAGATATCGGCTAACCCTAGACTTGAACAGGTGGTCGGGAAAGTATACTCTTAGGTGTCAGTTCCACAAAGAAGCGTTTCGTGGGAAAAAGGCTTCCTAGTCGAAATATAATGCGATATTTTTTTAATAGAGGTTTACTGAATGCAAAGTGCAAGAGCCATTCAAGCTAGTGCAATTATTGAATAAACCTGTACAATGGCTGTAAGAAGAGGAAATGCGTGCAGATTGTGTGTATATATAAGATAGATAGCGGCTTATTCTAGACACGAAGATTTTACAATTGTAGCGATTGGGAAAGCATTTTCTCAGGAGCCTATTCCGCAAAATAGCGGTTTTCGGGAATAAGCTGATACCTTCTTAGGAATGAAATACGAAGCTATCGACGTGAGCGGTTACGACATTTTGAGGTTGTGGTTACTCGCCCCCCGCCCCACACACACACACCAAAAAAAAAACATTCCTACGGTTTTCATTAACTATAGTTCTTATTATCCTCATCTCAATGAGTGTGATCGTAGGGCTGCTACACAGCTGAGAACCTGACCACTTCGCTCCAAATATCAGGGTTGAATGCCGATGTATTCATTCATACGTAACGTGTGATGAGAAAGTAGCCCAGTCGGAGCCCATCGCTCTCAAAGTTAAACTTCAGCCGATCCCCTCCAACTTGAAGACTTGCTTTGGTTACGGACACCGGACTGTGGATCCCATCGGGGGAAAACCTAGCGCCCTGACCACTGAATTCTGTCTAGGAAATCCTCCGTCCAGCGAAGCCGTGTCTTCACCGCACTGACTACTTACTTAGCCCAGTCTGTCTCACTGTTCTATATGGATGTGACACTACAAGAATGTTTATCTATCCTTTAACAAGACTCATTTATAATCGTACTGCGTGTCTAGCCAATGTCCTCAGCAGAAATGACATATTGGGTAAGCGGTTTCATCGACGATGACCTGACTTTTTGGCGCTTATAATATGTTACAAATAGCACAAAATATTGAAAATCGGATTGGAGAGTGTTTTTTTTTTTGTTTTTTTTTTTAAAGGACCATCAATCAGTGGTTAACTGGAGCAAGAAATGGCTTCTAAATTTTATAGCCTCCAAAACAAAACTGCTTTTATTAAATCACTACATTAACCCTATTCTGTCTGCCATTAGCATGGCTGATGCTAAACACCAGGGAAGGAACAATGTACGCTAGATTACCCGCACCTGTTACACTGACACGAAGTGACGCTACTGTATCGAATCAATTGCAACGTCTGCTACGACGAAATTTGGATTATATATTACAAATAGCAATCGTAGAAAGTTGTGATATAATTAATAATTGCCCTGGTAAATGAGATGCGTCTTGTATCTTATGCAAATTCGATGGACAAGTATAAATAGAGAACAACAGGCGAACATGGGATGGTTATGCCTAGCAAACCGGGTTGTTATTCTGGACACGGAAAACTGTACTACGAATGCTACTACGCAGAGAGACAGGCAAAATGTACCATAAACAGTGAAAGTATTTGCGTGAATAAGAAAAGGAAAAATACTCGATGTTGTGATAGCTAAGTTACCTTCTGTCCATAAATGCTACTCTTGTATATATTGTTCAGTTTTATTATTACTAAAATTTTCTGCCAATAACCTAATTGTGTTGAGACCCGCACAGTATTTAGAATTGTTGAAGTTATCGCTAACATTTTTTCTCGAGATTTACAAACTCAACGTTTCGTTCAATTTCGCAAACCAATCGATGAAATTTGAATAAGCTGATTTGTTTGGAAAAATACATGGCCAAAACTCTGCTTCGTGATGTAATAATTTCTTTAATTTAATTTTATGGAAGTTCATGGTAAACAGTATTTTTTAAGAAACATTTTTTTTCCTTTTTAACATGCGTAAATATTTCTTTCTGAGGCCAAATTCCAGCTTTGTGAAGCGTTTGGCCTTGTGATTTTTATATAGTTCTCGCAAATGCAAGGCGAACTGAAAATTGGATTCTTGTAGATATAAATTTAAAGAAAAGATATTGCATTTTTATTAAATAAGTATTTGTTATTTTAATCATTAAATTGTTTTTAAAATAGTAGGAGTATTTTGTATGTTAATTTTTTTTTTTTTTTTTTTTTTCCAAAATAACTACAATCTTCTAAATCTTAACTCTAACATCAGTCGCCATATTCTGTCTTCTTGGAACACTCGCTAGGTGTTGCGACTGCGGATTCCGTAGCAAGTTGGTTTTCAGAGATGTTATGCGCTCCCTGTCCAAACGATCATGAATTCTGAGATGTCCTTCACAGTCAGTTATGTGCCATGCATGATACATGCTTAGGCGATCATGAATCTTTTGATGCATGACTTACGAGGCACAGTTTTTTTCCCGCAGTATGTTGCCATCTCTTTCTGCGGCAAAAACCGGTTTGTCCTGGTATATAACCATAGAGCAGGATAGAATGTGGAGAGAAAAAGAGGTTTCGTACCGTTCCCAAGGGTATTAGCACGTAAATGAATGTAACGGATCTGAACTCGGCTCTACGATTCCTCAATCCAAGCCGCTACCCATTACTCCAGCCTGACTCCGCCTTCAAAACTGGCTTTATCCAAAGCTACTGACCCCATTCTGCCCTAGCTGTTTGTGAAAAAGATGAACTCATTCTTTTCCAAGGTTATTTATTAAAAAGTGAACGCAACGGTTTTCTCACATATAAGAAAACAATTGGACAAGTCGACGTAGTATAATTGCTAACAAGTTTCTCTTGCTAGATCAATTAAAACTAAATAGTGAGTTCGATCGTAACTGGATGCCCCATAGTTTCGGCCTTGTACCACATCAACACTACGCTTAGAAAATCATTTCGTGGATTTCGATATGCAGTAATAGTTTGAAAGACTGACTCTCCAGACCAATTACGACTAAGAATTGATATTGATCCTCACTGAGTGCTCATTACTTTCGGCCTTGTTCCACATCTAAACTAAGTTTAGAAAATCACTTGGGAACTCCGGAGTGGTGAAATGATTATCAAGTCCGTCACGGTAGATCAATTATGACGAATAATTATCCTCACTGGTTACCTCATATTTACACCTAATAAATCACGATATGAAGATTAAAATTTTTTTTTACAGAAGCACAGAGATAATCATTCATAATTAAACATATCTACACACACAAACATATATATGTGTGTATGTGTGTGTACATGTATGTATGTATCAGATAGCTGTATTCTGTATATTCTTTTATAAGCCAGCCCATATACGCCATGGCTGATTGGTAGTGAGTTCGAACCTCACTGGCTGCTACATACTTTCGACTTTCGCCCGCATATAAGCTACACTAAATAAATTGGTGTGTGTGTGTGTGTATACATATATATATATATATATATATATATATATATATATATATATATATATATATATATATATATATATATATATATATACATATATATATATATATATACATATATATATATATATATATATATATACAGATATATTGATAGCGCTGTACTTTATATATACGTATATAAGTTAGTACATATACGCCTGTGATGATATATTAAACTATGATATTTTTTCTAGAATATAACGAGTATAATTTTTTTTTTTTTAAATAGCAAAATACTCTATTTCATAGTATATAAAATATATTTCTAGTAGCGTTTATTAAAGTACACCAATATTTTCTTCACTGACCGTCGGTGAACTAAAAAAGCTTCGTTTGCCAAAAGGAAAATTTATCATTTATTATTCCGTTATTTTAGATGGAAAAATAGCAAACTTCCCAAAAAAATCTTTCTATGTTTCTATCAAAATATATTATGGTTATTTCTGTTTTATTTTTCAATACATTTTTCTTAAAGAATCGATGTTTTTCCTTTTCATATCTGAGGTTAAGAAACCAGTACATACATATCGATCTCTCTCAGTTTTTTCCCAAAAAAATTTACTCTTACAATCACTATTTGAGTATGGGAGTAAATCATAATTAATTGCTCATTGCTTAATTTAATTTCTCACGAGACCCAAAACGTGATGTCACTAAAATTAATCAAATTCACTACGGTGTGTAGGATCTTTACAATAACTCCTCATTATGTAATAAGTACATTAATAAAAGTAGAGTTTCCATGAATTTTCAGAGACACGGAATTCATCCTCAGTTGATCGCAAACCGAAGGCCTCTGCAGATGTTCCGTTTCCTAAGACTATTTTTTGTATTACAAGGCTGCCTGGGTTAGTTACAGATCTTACATTGCGGAAGCACAATCTTTTTACAAAATAGAACTCCCGAATCATGCAGTTATTTCTAAATGAATCCTTTCTGGCATTGTATGAAAAAAATCTCATCAAAAAACGAATTGACATCGCTGGTTGACAGTAGTGTGTGGTGCAGTCATAGCCTAGCTTACACACTACTATCATCACTGATAACGATTTAGTAGGACTATTACTGCATTCAGAGTTGCCTGAATTCACTGCAAGAGAGTTCTGGAAAATTTAAAGTGCAGCTCTACCCAGTCAATCCAAGCCAAGGTGGAAGAGAAAAGATCTTCTTTTCGTGTGTTCTGGAAAATCTCAAACGAAATTCTCAATAGAGGCAAAGGGTTAGTTTTTAAAAACATAAATTTCTCTGACGCTATTTCATCCTCGTTAGATAAGACAAGTCCTTTTGAAATGAAATTTGCCTCTATGTCTACGTTAAATAATGATGACCACCTTCATGACCTGACTACCCTCCTCTTACAAAGCCAAATTTTACTAATATCTCGATCACACCAAAGGTACTTTCCAGACTTAAGAAAATACTTGACTCTAAGAAAACTACTGGAGCGGATTAACAGATCGCGATAGCTATTAGGGAGATGTGATCAAATATACGTTAACATTTAAAAAATATTATTCAGTCTTATTACTGTTTAGATAATAAGGATTATAACAGCGCAATTAGATCTATTGTTGAAAAGTGAATTTTCGACAATATACACATTTTTTTACATATGTATGGTTATTTTTTTAACTTCTATCATAAACAACATTCTTGTATATGTAGTTATAAATAATATTATACATTAATTACTATTTTTTTTAATTAGTAACTATTTGTGCTCAGTTGTTGACGTTAATATCTATCTGGTGATGTGTTAAAATTTTGGAATAATGCAATAATAATTTAAATTTCATCTCCCTGATAAATGTAGCGATCTGTAAATCCCAGCGGATGTTCTTAAGAACATTAGCCTAAAGTTATATCCAATCTTGGCGAAATGTTTTTACCGCTGCTAGATAAAGAAATACATCCCAAATCTATTAAATGTGTCAGCTGTATTTCCTAAATACCAATGAGCTATCCTCTCCTTCTCAATATCGATTCATCAACATCTTTAGGGTCATCATGAAACTCTTCGAGGCTATAATCAAAAAGTATGTTGTTGATGACCCCAAAAGGAATAACCTCGTGGAAGACAAATTATGGATTTACCCTTGCTGGGTCCACTGCTAATGTCTTAAGTGTTATTGCACACAGAATCAGTCAGGTCCAAGACAAGGATTTCAGCAATGGAACAATAGCTTTAGATATATCAAATGCCCTTGATAAGGTAGGGTTGATACACGCTCCACTTATGGATGAATGTTCTCAGTTATCAAATCCTTCATCACAGGTAGATCCATAAAGGTTGTTGTTAACTGCCAGTATTCTGAATCGCATGATCCCAATGCAGGCGTACTCCAACGTTCGATTCTCGGTCCTACCCTTTTTCTGTTTTATATTAAAAATATTTTTTTTGTGGGGGTGCCAATCCTGACTATCCAATCTCGATAGAGCTCAAAAGCGCCTCTGAGTCCTTGTGAGTGAAAAATTATTTTTCACACTCCAACATCTCTCGCGCAGGCGGTACATGACGAGCCTTAAACTGCTCTATTGCTACTTCCCTGGAAAGTTCTCGACGAACTGCATTTATTTGTTCCGCCAGGGTAAACCTTCCCGGCTAGGACCCGCCATACCACTCCCAAGACTCCCAAGAGATTTTTTTCCTCGATCACTACCATCTTAACCTGTTCAAGTCTGGAGTTAATCATTATCTTCCCCTTCTATCCGTATAAACTGCCCTTAACATAACGTTCTAGCAACAGTGACCCCTAGGCTTTGTATAAACCCCAGGGGTCATTACTTTCTGTATTTCTTTCTGTAATATTTGTATTATTCTGTATTATTTTCTGTAACAAAAAAACAAAAATGCGATCGGTTTAAGAAGAGATCTTTAGTGACTATTCTTGCCGATGATACCAGAACCTGGAAGCTGATTACTACACTGTACAAGCTCTAACAGTTCAATTCAAAAATAACTGGCTTGTAACATGCACTGCTTCATAAACCAAAACAAGTAACGTTCCATCATCACCGAGCAGGAACCTGAATTTTCGCCTGTATTGATGAACGCTCATCCCTATTTGTAATCAATTCATCTTAATGGCATTTATATGTGCGATCTATCACGGAAGATGCTGGGAAAATATTCGCTTCCTTGTACCGAGACAGTAAGTAGATTTCTGATGATGACATTATACTAAGTAATCGGAATAAATAAGTATATATCAACATGGTAAATTTGTCTCTTCCTTTAATAAGGATACTAAGAAGCTTGTCTGTGAATATGACAGGATCCTACTGAAAATAAATAGACAAAACTTGCCTAAATTATTCAATGACACGCCTTAATATATATATATATATATATATATATATATATATATATATATATATATATATGTGTGTGTGTGTGTGTGTGTGTGTGTGTGCACATAATTTCCCAGGAGGACAGAATTCAGGTAGAACTCAAGTTCAAATTATAACCGGAGTTATATTTTCCGATTTCTTTTTGAATTTGTAGGTTCGATGATTTGTATCGTGATTACAATTCCAATGTAATAAATTATAACCATGGAATATTAGTGTTTGAGCCTTATATATATATATATATATATATATATATATATATATATATATATATATATATATATATATATATATGTGTGTGTGTGTGTGTGTGTGTGTGTGTGTGTGTGTGTGTAACCAGCCCTTAAAATGAGTCTGTCGTGAATGCACCCCGGAAAGAAAAAGTGCCCAAAACCATATAACATGACAGACCTTTTCTAAATTAAGAATTAAATTTCCGTCGTATAGTGTCCGACCACAACTGTAAGTTTCATGTTTTTATGCAATCGTCAGGTGGTCACCAACTGTAGTGGAAAAGTTGAGACCTTTATTCCCTCAGGCAAGATTGAAATGAAAAAAATGAACATGATCGGGTGCGTGCACACCTTACATACACCGACCAAATTCACCTAGAGTGGGGAAAGCACCGATCCGACCAAGATCAAATAAAGCCGTAAACATACAATTTCCCCGCCTCCCGTTAGAACGAAAGACAGAAAGACCTTGTATTAGGTTGGTGCAAAAATAATGACGTAATAATGTCGTTTTTTGACGTTAAAAATTACTTCAAAAAACGAAATTATTACGTAATTATTTTTGCACCAACCAAATAGATGGGACAAAAATAATGCGGTTGCAGTGTAGGAGCCGAATACTAATTTCTCTAGCACTCCATATTACTGGTCCCCATATTGTAACCATTTCTATCCTTGGTCAGCTTAATACAGGAGGTTTTTGCGGACTTGTCTCTGTGCTGATTATTTAAATTTTCGCAATTTGGAGTGATTTTCTCTGTCTTTTATTTTTTTTACCTTCCTCCACAGGTTTTGGTTTGGTTTGTTTTATGACATACCGACTCAATGGGTTATTTAATGCCGACAAAATTTTTATTGCTGGCAATTTTTTTCAATAACGTATTGCTGGTAATATTTTTTTTCCTTCAAATCATCTATTACTGGTAATATTTTTCCTTCAAAAATCTGTGGCTTGTAATAGTTGTTTTTTCAAAAATATGTAGCTGGCAATCTTTTTTCCTTCAAAAATATATTTCTGGTGATATATTTTACAAAATGTATTGCTGGTATTATTTTTTTTTTTTCAAAAATATATTCCTGGTAATATTATTTCTCGAAAATATATTGCTGGCAATATTATTTTTTCAAAAATATATTGCTAAAATAATGTATTGCTGGTAATAATTATTTACAAAGTATTTCTGGTATAAAAATTTATTTTTACACTTTCATAGTGCTTTGACACCAGTATGGGGGTTAAGTATTTGCCCATAGCTAGAACCCTAACAGGTGCTACCACTCCAGATCAGGGTGGATCTGGGAACATCAGCAATTAAGAGGTGGTTCCACGCTCCCCAAAACCTCCTGATCAAAGGCCTTGCTGTTGGACGTAGTTTATCGTGCTACCCAGTACGCGGATGTAGTTTATCGTCATAACCAGGACGGACTCCCGCAGGGGGCTGTGATATATATATATATATATATATATATATATATATATATATATATATATATATATATATATATATATAAGTATTTCACACCGAGCAAGGCGGGAAGACACAAGGATGCAGAGGGTTGCAGAAGATTTGGAGCAAGATCAGATAGGAGTGATAGAGGAAAGGATGAGGAGAAGGATAGTGGATAGATTAAGACAACTGGAGATGTCGATTTACATTACATTTGAATAGTTGGAGATTAAAGCTATCAGGGAAACAGGAATAGGGAAGGGAGTTAAACGGGCGAGAGCTGCGAGATATGAAGATATTGGAGTAGAAGAGGCGGCTACATTTGACAGTTTTCAACAGTGAAAGGGTGAGAACGGGATGCCAGCCTCGTAGGACGCTTGAATTCGCGAAGTCTGGGAACCAGCGGAAGCAGCCCATCGGAGCAATTACTATGAGAGTATTTGTAAAAAAAAATGACAGAGAGAGAGAGAGGTGACGGCGCGTCTGTGAGAGAGCGACTGCAGACGAGATGCCAGATCAGAGCAAATTACATTGCATATACGTCTCTGGATTTTATCAAGAATCCCGAGGCAAACAGAAGAGGCTCCAGACCATATATGGCAGCAATATTCCATGTAAGGGTGAATGGTTGATTTATATTAGGTTGGTGCAAAAATAATGACGTAATAATGTCGTTTTTCGACGTTAAAAAACACGTCAAAAACGACATTATTACGTCATTATTTTTGCACCAACCTAATAGATTCATGTAGATTTTTCTCCCATTCAATTTTTTCTATTCTGTTCTCTTCTCATCTTTTTTTCTTCTCTTTTTATTTCGATTTATGACATGCTGTCTTTTAATTTTTCTTACCCTCTTATTTTCCTTTGCATTTCTTTCCTTTTACTTTCTTCTTATCCTCTTCTCTTTGCTTTTATCTCTTTTCTTCTTCTTCTTCTTCTTATTTTATTCTTTTCCATTTGTGGAAACCCTTTATGTATTTCTTTTCTTTTTATGGTGTTTCTCCTTATGTCCTTTAAAAAAAAAATTGAATAATGAAAAAAAAAAGAAAGTGATGTTTCATAAGTATTAGGTTGGTGCAAAAATAATGTCGTTTTTGACTTTAAAAAATACGTCAAAAAACGACATTATTTGCACCAACCTAATAGTATTTTTAAATAGAATCGTTTATAATCATCTTTTTTCTCACCTGTCGAGATGTTTTCGCATCGAAACAAAAAGGCATCTTTGTCGTGAGTGCTTGTTTTTCCTTATGTAACATCATTGTAATAATTATATATATATATATATATATATATATATATATATATATATATATAAAAGTGAACATAGAAGTCAACACTTAGAGGCGACAGTCTGTTTCATGCTATATGCAATCGTCATGCATATAGCATGAAACAGACTGTCGCCTCTAAGTGTTCACTAATATGTTCACTTTTATATTTACACACGCTCTATCTCTGATATTGAGCACTTTATTCCATAATTATAGCACACCTTAAGACTATATTTCTTCACGTATATATATATATATATATATATATATATATATTATGAAATGGACAAAGTACGACAATTATTTTAAGACATTTTTATGGTCATACATTCTTTTTATAGATACAAATATTTAAGTAAATGCTCTGTTTATAATAAACAGTATTAAACAGCATTTACCGGCCTGAATGTCCGTGAAATTTTCATAGGATGAATTCGGAGGACGAATATTTTGTATGAAAATTTCTCGGACATTCAGGCCGGTAGATGTTGTTTAATACTGTTTATTATAAACAGAGCATTTACTTAAATATTTGTATCTATAAAAAGAATGTAATAACATAAAAATGTTTTAAAATAATTGTCGGACTTTGACCATTTCATAATGTGTGACGTCATTTGTTTACATTTGATACGCCATGAGCAGATATGAATGTGCCTGAGAGATTCTTAGAAGATTGAAGTTCATATATATATATATATATATATATATATATATATATCAGCGGTAAGAGAATTTTGACAAGATTGGGAACAACTCTAGGCTAATGATCTCCAGTATTTACAGATCGTCCCATCAGAGAGAGGAAATGTTTAATACATCAACAGATAGCTATTAACGTCAACAACGAAGCACAAATAGTTTCTATTTTAAAAAATTAGGAATTAATGTATAATATTATCCATAACT
The DNA here is from genome assembly GCA_963932145.1 of Acanthosepion lycidas. Lineage (NCBI taxonomy): Eukaryota > Metazoa > Mollusca > Cephalopoda > Sepiida > Sepiidae > Acanthosepion > Acanthosepion lycidas. The sequence continues at coordinate 80,252,315 of OZ010579.1, read as the reverse complement.
ACATATAAAAGAATACCGTTTATGATAAAAGATTAAAAATAACTATAAATATGTAGAAAATGCGTATATTGTCGAAAATTCCTTTTTCCACAATATGGCTATTTGTGTTATATATATATATATATATATATATATATATATATATATATATATATATATACATATATATGTGTGTGTGTGTGTGTGTGTGTATTAAGGTAGTGTGGGATGTCAACATCCTCATTATATTATATTATATATTTTCCTTTTCAATTCCATGTGCTATCCGTTTTTGTTTTTGCTGCTTTTGGGTGTCTTTAAATGCCGTTGGATTTGTTATTTAATAAATGTCTTTGGGGTTCTATAGCGCGAATCAATGTTATCTGAAGAACAATAACCTTTTCGTAATATCTACAGTGTTCAGACGATTGAAACTATTTTTCATCAGTGATCTTAGAGAACGGTTGTATATAGCTAATATTTTATGGATTTCTAACCGATTTGGACACCATGCACGTTATTCATTTGAAAGATTATTTAATCTTCCATGTCCATTGACCTCAGTCTCACAAGCCCTCCGTTCAGCGTCATCGGCACACTGGCTGAATCCATAACTATGAAACCCAGTCTATCTCATTATGCTATATCGTTGTTGACTCTACAAGAAGCTTCTTAAGCCCTTTAACAGGTTTTTCTTTAATCATGTTGTATGTCAGGCAACCTTTCTTACAAGAGAAGCTGGAAACAATGTGCCTGGATTACATGTTAGCAGTCGAAGTTTACTAACATCTAATTATCATCCAGGAAGGTTGTATATGACATTGAAAACAAAAGTAAATTTGATACCACCGAATATAAAATTTGATGCCCATGTAGTGTGACGGTTATTGGCGTGGAATGTGGAATTAGAGTACTGCGTATGCGTATGTTATGTTTTGTTCATTTCGCACTATTGCCCTAGATTTACCCCCACCCCCGAGTCAAGTTGTGACACGAGGTCGGTTTTTAACGTGGGGACCCCAGAGTGCTTCCATTCGGTCCGCTAGTGTAAATCTGGTATAAAGCTGGTCTTAGCAGATCTTATCATTGTCTAAGTTGGTCAGAGCTTATCATGGCTGGTAATACCACCGCCACGGAACAGATATTACGCAATAAGCTGAGGAACGTAATGGAGAAAAGAAGGCCCCTGACACAGATACTATTACGCTGGTGCAAAAATAATGTCGTTTTCTCACATCTGTTACTATGTGAGAAAACGACAATATTTTTTCACCAACCTAGTACAAATGCAGCATCTACTTCGACGGGAAAAAAACCCTTTCCAATCCCTCCGAAATAATTTGGGAGGATCCCTTTTCGCACTTATGCACTTGGAAAAAATCTTGAATGATTCTCCTTCGAGCTTTGGAAGAGCAGCGTAAACTGGACTGTTTTCCGTGACCTTAGAGCAGTCAGTCTGCAAAGAGAACTTCACTGACTTGAGTGAAAAAGAAAGGTCCCCATAAGGTTATCCTGTCTTAGACCCACCAAGTGCTGCTATAGTTTCAGTACATGTATCGCCTTTATGACCCTAATGGGTTACGGGTTTCTTGATTACGAAAATAAAACTATAATTTTTTTTTTTTCGTTATTTTATTTATTTATTTATTCCATCGGAATGTCAGTTAAGACGTCAAAGGTCCTGGAAAGGTAATGGAACCTATCTTTATGCCAATCTCCTATTCGTGAGAGGAGAAATTAGAGAAATATAAAGATTGAACAGTTAAAATCGCATAAAGTCAAATGATGGATGTCAAAGAACGAAAAATAAATTTAAAAAAAATATTAAATTATAGGATTAATAAAAATGGAAACAAATTCTGTAACGGTCGACGAAAAAATACGATTTTGATTCAATTATTTTAATGGCATCAGTGTGCATACGCTTAAATGAACACGTTCGGACTCTTTTATATTATTTTCTTATATTCGTTGGCAAAATAAATAAGTTATTTTTTTAATCTATTTTTGCTTATTTTCCTCCTTGATTTTTTTGACAATGTATTATGTTGTTTTTTTGTTTTTTTTACCGTTATTTCTCTCTGGTGTATTTTGATTGTTTTTTGTTTTGTTTTTTTGTTGTTTTTTTTTTTCAAATATCATCTACTGCGTAAGACAAGAGCTTTCTTCCTCTCTTCTTCCCTGCATCCATTTGATTTTAAATAAAATGGCTACAGCATTTTTTTTCTTCTTCTAAAGTTTGATAGTGTTCAGGTAAAAAACATTTTTTAATATTTTTTCTTCTCCTCGCATAAGTGTATATATATAAGAATAAAACATGTATATATATATATATATATATATATATATATATATATATATATATATACATACATACATATATATATATATATGTGTGTGTGTATGTATGTATGTATATATATATATATATATATATATATATATATATATATATATATATATATATATATATATATATATGTATGTATGTATGTATGTATATATATATATATATATATATATATTGTGCGTGTGAACATAATTTAGTGAATGTTTGTTATTTGGGCATGTGACAGAGAAGAGGAATAATGTATGTGTTTTCAGTTGCATTTAATGAGAAAAAACAAGAGTTGAAGTATGTGATAAGAGAGAAAGGGACATTGCTTAAAGATCTGTATATACGAAAATTGAAAATTAAATAGAGTGCGAGGGAGATCATGTTTGGGATTGATAGAATAAGAGGCTATGTACCTTGCATTGTTTGCACATTCGTAAATCGAGAATGAAAGAAAGTGCGGGAGATAGCGTTTTGAAGAGCGTAAGAGTTATTATGCCGGCCTACGATTTTAGGCTTCACAATGTATGGAGGAAGCGTTTGATAGAAAGATAGCAGTGTATGACAGAGAGGAAGAACCACAGAGAGGTAGAAGCACAGAGAGAAAGAGAGAATTAATGGATTTAATTTTAATCCAACGAATGAAGTAATAAAAATGTGAGATTAAACATTAAAAATAAATAAATCGTTTAATTCTCTAGAAATTGCTTTGTTATATGTTTTGTATGAAAAACTTAGTAGACATTAGATTTTGAGAATATATGAACAAGGAATACTGCGTTCTTTGGGAATAAGGGGTTCAAAGCCCACCGGATCAAACGGTGGTTTTTCTTACAAAGAGTGCCTCGGGTCCGACCCTTCAGGAAAGTACATTTTCTTAAAAAAAACAAAAAAAAAACAGGACGTTTATTTCAAATACGGGTATCCACAAAAATAACTTTCGAAGTAATAAATATTGTCCGTAAAACAGCATACGAGATCTGATCAAAAAGTATCGTGATTTGTACTATAAAAAGAAAACTACAAAGCATATCGATTCGACTTTTAATATCCTTCGAAGTAGTCCCTTCTGGGGCCCACACACTTTATCCAGCGTCTTGACCATTGATGGAAGCATTCCTGGAACTCCTTTTGGGGGGATAGCGAGCAGCTACCATATTGCATACTTCGGCGTCTTGAAATCTTGTACCTTTCAAGTGGGATTTGTTTTTTGGAAAGAGGAAAATATCGCAGTGGGCGAGATCTGGGGAATATTGTGGTTGTTGGTCCTGAAGAATGTTTGTTCTTGCTCCAAAACTGCTTCACAATCCATGGTCCTTGATAAGACGACGACACTCAACACAATTTCCTCTCAAGTACTGCTATAAATAACGAAAGTGAGTGAAAACGCTTGCACTTAGTGTGTATGCAAGACATAGTTCAAGGTCAATATATGCCAAAACGCTTCACTCTGCGTAATTTATTTCCGTTACCATAGCAACAGTCCCAATATATTATTTTTTTAGAACTCATATAAGCTCAGAGAATAACCGATGATGTATGTGTGTTTCTACAATTTGAAGAAATAGAAGGAGGTTCTCCGATGCATGCAAACGTAAACGGAAATTAATAATAAAATAGAATAATAATAACAATATGAGTACACACACACACACACACACACACACACACACACACACACACACACACATATATATATATATATATATATATATATATATATATATATATATGAAGAAATATAGTTTTTAGGCGTCCTATATTTATGGGATAAAGTGCTCAATATCATGCGCATGTAAATATAAAAGTGAACATTGAAATCAACACTCAGAGGCGACAGGCTGTTTTATACTGGACGCAATCGAACAGCATGAAACAGCCTCTCTATATGTATGTGTGTATGTGTGTATGTATATATGTATATATATATATATATATATATATATATATATATATATATATATATATATATATATAAGCATGTCTGAGTGAATAAATTACTGGCATTATGTTTGCTAATATTTAATGAAATCCGTTCATACTCACGAATAACCTTCCGTGTATTGATGTTGAACGATCAGAGAAATGTGCTATAGCTGTTTAAATTTCTTTTATTTTTATTTCCCATGTACTTCTAATCTTCTTCCAAGATCATCTTCAGCGGTGTAAACTATAACTATATGTTGTTCATTAGTATAAATAATTATGCAAAGATCTGTGCTGTTATCCATTACCGACATTTATATGCATATGTAATTTTTACATATATATTTACATAAAACATATAGAAATATTTATATAAAACGAAAAAGAAACGGATAAAATATGAAAAAAAATTTTTAAAAATACTTATTCTACCCGAACCGTTTCCTAAATCAGAGCAATCGTTAAAAGTTATTTTTGAAAGTGTTAATTTCGGTCTTGAAGAAAATGATTCAGTATGTTCTCAAAGTATTTTCTTATTAATTATATTACCGAAAATCTTAATATCCTTAGAATATAGTTCTTTAATAAACCTTTCTCATTTCATTAAAAGAAGAATCGTTTTCTTCTTAACATGTGAATAAATGCCAACATCGCAATTCTTCATTAGTGTATAGTGAAATGGACTGATCTATTCCTAGTCTTTTTTAATTCGTGTTTTTTTTTTGTTTTTCTTAGTTGTAACCTGAAAAATTCCAAAAATCTTTATACATAAATAAAGGCTTGTAATAGAGATGTTCAACTGCGTGTCTTCCTTTTCGAATAAAACAGTTCCATTGTAAAGTATGAAATAGTAAGAATGATTTGGTACAAAATTGATTGTCTAACGTAATTTCTCGAAAATAATACACATTTTTTTTTTTTACTCTAAATTACAGGTGATAGTAGGGATACTTATTATAAATAGGTTTAAACAAAATATTTTTTTCGTTATTGATTTATAATAATAAATACGTACTTGTTCTAAAATAAGAAATATATTATCCCAATTTTCATTTTAAATCATACAGTAATAATTGTAATATTTTGGGGCGATGGATGTTCTTCTCCTAATATATATATATATATATATATATATCAAATCGCTTCATAAAAAGAAAATATCAGTTTGCCGAAGCTTTAAATATGTTTCCAGGATACATGGTTTTCATAAGTTCTTTTGCTTTCATCCTTATTTCTACAGTACTTATGGAACATCCACTTGATCGTCTTTCTTTCCCAAATTCAACTAAAGTTTGTTCCATATCTGGATATTGAGCTTTTCTTCATCTACTTATAACTTTGGCACTTGATTTACACTTTTTAGTTCATTTATATTCTTTCTCCATAAACCGATATGAACCTCATTCAACTCCTATTCTCTAGCTGCAGCTATGTTTTCTATTCTTTCTGCTAATTCTATTACATTTTGTTTAAAATTTGCACTATAACTCGCACGTTTTGATGACATTTTGGCGATAAAATAAAATGTTATATTTATCGGGAAAACTGAATGAAAATTTTCAACATTATTTTAGCCGCTTAGTTTTCATTTTATTCTTAATGTCAAGGTCAACAAAATGTCTTCTTAATTATGTTTTTTGGACAAAATTTATAAATGTGTCATATACATAGGGATAGATATATATTTTTTAATTTTTGGATCATTTTATGGGGTGCGTATTATTTTCGAGAAATTACGGTATTTGATCATCACAGATAGCAGAAAACGATAAGGGTAGGAGTATTGCATTTCAGAAAATATCTGGAGACACCAGAAAGATATTCGGTATATCTGAAAGAGAAACTGCAAGATATTGCGCATGAATCTTTGTGATTGTATGAGATAATAAAAAAGCATATGATGTCGCATATTTTACAAATGATGATGGAGTAATGGATAGTGGCTCGGATTGAGTAATCGGAGAGTCAAGTTCGAATTCTAGTCGAATCCATTGCATTCACTTACATGCTAATATCCTTGGGAAAAATATAAATCCTCTTCTTCTCATGCCAGCTATGGGTAAATAACAGGACATACCGGGTTTTATAGCTGTGACATCCAACTGTTACGTCAAATTGTGACGTCATCCGATCCCGGGTCTTATCCTGGTCGCGGCGCAATTGTGATGATCTAACCTTTAAGTGATTCGGATGGGAATCTGGTTATCAGCCTCGTCGTTCCCAACTCGCTTCCAACGTCTGGTTACCGAAGTAACTACTTTGATTTCCAGTCTGCCTACCCACGTTGTGAATTGATCTTAGGCAGACGAAATCAATCAGCGTCGGGGCCGTACTGCAAGCTTGAGTTCGAATGAGGGCGGTATCGCACAAGTACGTGCAAAAGAAAAGAAAATAATAAATCGAAAATGGTATCAAAAAAAGGATAACAATACTATATATCTGGTTGCTGGATACATAGGACTGCGTCTATCTCCCGACACGCTATATGGATTGTGACACGTGGTTTTTAGGCGAGTCTTAACATCTTAAGTTGTCTGTTCCCTAATAAACTGGCTCTTGGTGTGTCTTCAGACGAAATTCACAAAGCTTATTTTAGTGGTGTGAGTCTAATTCGTTCTTCAAAAAATAAATTGTTCTTGGTTAGAAGATGAGTTCGGAAGTTGCGCGAATCTTGGTCAGCTCTTCGTGGTGGATCTTCAGAGCTCTCAACTGGAACTGTCTCTCCAACTCTCCAACTCTCCAACTGCTTTTCGCTCGCTGCGACTTTGCTTATATGGACGCCGACTCAAAACCGGGGGTGGGCTCGTCGGGGTTTGAGGTTCCTTGATAAGTCTAAATCCATAAACCCCTTCTTTATTTTCGGTCAGGAAAAATTTATTATTTCCATTTTTGGAAGTCTTCTCTTACTCCCACCTTCTCTTATTCTCATATGGATACCTCACCATGCCCCAGAGGGGCGTCAACGGTTTTCCCACTTCCTCGCAGGGACTTCTCATACCTACCTCTCAATGGGCGGCGGCGGGCCCCCTCCTTGCGTCACATGATCATCTCCGCCTGGATCTCGTTAACATTCAGCCAATGGCGTTTAACAGTGTGGGCGTGACCAGACTAGCCTTGTTCTTAAAAAAATATATATTTTGCTCAAAGAAAAAAAAATATCTTTTTCTTTTCCTTTTCTTTCTTTTGTTTCTCTCTTCTTCTCTGGCCGCCAAGAGGACAATACGACCCGTAGAGTGATAATCTCAATTCTTATCCTCACGTCACGGCATATGGAATTCTTCAATCAGATTTTCGCCAGCACCAAGAGGCTAGTCAACCAGACACACTCATTCTTCGGCGCCAATGAAATATTGTTTCGCTGTCATATTCAAATTCCAACACAGCCCAGATGTGTTTTCTCTCAATGACACCTCCCATCGACAAAGACCCAACTTAGAGATGACTCTCTTTGTGTGTGGTCAAGAGATGACCTATTAAATTGTTTTCAGACAGCATTGTTTTCGACTATCAAAATAACATTTTCAAATGTCTCTTCTCGTAGGTGATTTTATCTTTAAAATTTCCTCGCAGGGAATTTCACCACTCCTTATAATCTGTTTGCCACAAAGACACAGTTAATTTTTTATCTATCTAAACAAAACAATGTATCAATCTAGACCCTGCCAGCCAGCCCCAAGACAATGGCCGACAGAACCCTCACCAGTGTCTTCCATTATCAAAATAACATTTTCAAATGTTTCTTCTCGTAGGTTATTTTATCTTTAAAATTTCCTCGCAGGGAATTTCACCACTCCTGATAATCTGTTTGCCACAAAGACAGTTAATTTTTTATCTATCTAAACAAAACAATGTATCAACCTAGACCCTGCCAGCCAGCCCAAAAACAATGGCCGACAGAACCCTCACCAGTGTCTTCCATTATCAAAATAACATTTTCAAATGTTATTTCTCGTGGGTGGCCTCCCGTTATCATATAAGTTAAGTCTCGCCTCTCTTTTTCTTTCTTTTCTTTCTCTTTTTCCTTTCCTTCTTTTTCCCTCTTTTTGCGCCCCTAAATGGTGTCACATAGCTTTGGATGATAACTGGTCTACTGAGTAATACTACCGCAAAAAGAAATGGCAAACACTCGTTACCACTTTTGTAATGTCAACAAATACGCGTTGTCACTTTTGTAATGCTCTTTGTAGTAGAGACTTTGTAATCGCAGATACAACTATAGTAACGCCGTTGAACAATACTGGTGTCAGACTCCTTCGAATATCACTGGCACTAATATTACTTGCTCGATAATAGTCGCTCAAACAGTAATCCGTATAGTGATCTGAATAGAGAAATAGTATAATGAATAGTGAAGAGAATAGTAGTCCGTATAGTAATAGAGGATAGAGTAGAAATGCTGATCCAAATTGTAAGAGAGGATAGAACAGAAATAACGATCAACTGGACGTCACGCTACTTACGCATTTCCTCTATGGTCACGTGGTCAGCTTAATTCAATAATGGGATCGCCTGTGTTTGCTCACTGGGCGATCTATGTTCAAATTCAAGTGACGACAGCTTCCTACAAGGTTATTTGATTGAAAGTGCGCGCAAGATCAAACCCCAGAAGATTAACACAAACGCTGAAATTTGATGATAACCGCTACACGCTACGCGCATATTCCTATTTATTTTCCCTGTCTAGAAAGGAGAAAATTAAAATAAAGGTGTGTATGCATGTGAGAAACATACAGAGAAAGAGAGCGTGAGTCGATTTTTTATTAAATGTAAAATAGACAAAAGAAGACATTTTTTTTTTTATCAATGTTTTCTCTGCCACCAAAATGATGGTTGCGTCAGAATGCAGGAAAAAAAACTATGCGATCTGAATAGCCCGACGCTTGGGATTACTTTCAATTTCATTTGTAAGATTCTCAGCAACAGAATTCTTATCTGTGACGATAAGCGCCTCGTGGCTACCTGTCTTTGGTAATCTTTGAATTTCTCAACGCCCGCTTGTTTACGTATTAGTGCATGCACAATAAAATTCACAGACATAGACACACTAGTCGTAATAAATGATATATACCTACACAAGGAACACTCTACACAAGCACGCATAAACACACACACACACATACAAATATTTTAGAGTAAACATTTAATATAACTCTATAACTATGTTTCAAAACATGGTCGAGCATATTATGTGTACACATACAGTAAATGCACATATATATATATAGAGAGAGAAAAATACTAAGAAACGGACACACACACACATATATATATATATATATATATATATATATATATATATATATCCAAGTATAGAATTTCTGTAGTGATTATATAACTTACAATTTTCGAATAAATAATTATATATATATATATATATATATATATATATATATATTACAGTCACTACTCCACATGTCTGTATATATATATATATATATATATATATATATGTATATATATATATACATGTGGAGTAGTGACAGTTCTTTGTATTCTGGCCTTCAAAAAGTGTGGTTGGTTCTGCAGCCTTCACCATTATAATAAAATCATATGTGCTGATGTCTGGTTGTCGGTTCCTAGAAACTCAGCACCTTGAACACACACACACACACACACACACACACACACACACATACATATATATATATATATATATATATATATATATATATATACTATAATAGATGATAATAAAAATATTTTTACATCGTTAAACAAAACTTTCATATTTTGGAATGTACATATATATATATATATATATATATATATATATATATATATATACTTCGTTTAGGTTAGTTTTTATATCTATGTCGAATCCGTTATTTTTTAAAATCGTTATTATTGCTTTTCTAGTTTTGTCTGTGTTTTGTTTGTTACAGTTTCTTAAGATTATGAGACCGTCGTCTCTGTAGAGTCCTGTGACTCTTCGGCAAGCGAAAAACAAATAAATAAATAAATAGGCTAAAAGTCACCTTCGCCCCTGTCATGAGCCGACGGTTCTGTCGTAGAATTTCTGACTGACGCCAATTCGACCGGGTTTCAATTTTAGCATGAGTCAGCTGGATGTCTAGCAGCAGTGAAGAGTTGCGATACAGCGAAGCAGTCTGTCTGTCGATGGCAATATATTTTATTTTTATCCGGTACTATTTCTTATTGCTATAAAAGTTATTTTGAGATGTATCTACTTTTTTCTTTTTCTTTTTTAATTTATAAACAGTTACATTAATAATAATATAGAATTAGAAACCCTAAAAATGAAAGATTCTGCTTCAGACAGAGGATACAGTTTCGATTCCTGTCGGAGGCACAATAGGAAAGCGACCCGTTGTGTTTTCTCCGGCTAACGTCCTCGGCTGACATGAAGTCGAAGGCCTGAACTGAATCTTTTTTCTCGGTCAGCTGCTAAGAAATTTGGTTCACAGTAAAGTGCGAGGCAAATTTATACTTCATAATTTATCTATCTCTGTAAGTCTACAATTCAGCCATGCTTAGAATATTGTTGTCACATGGGGTTTCGTCTCCAGTCACTTTCTCACCGACGTTATGTGGTTTCCCTTTTCTATAAATATTTTTATTGCATCTCCTCTGAGGCGATATTTTCACTGGTGCCCCCACTGCATGAATTTAAGAGTGATAATAGATTGGTATCTCGCCCCCACCCTTTTTTCTGTTGAACAGTTAAATGTAACCGCTTTTTCTACTCCAACAGCTTCTTCTCTCGCACTTTCTGACTGTGGAACTCCCTTCCTCTTACTTGCCTCCCTGATAATTATAATCTTAAAAAATTTAAATGTAATATCAATCGATATGTTCTGTTGCATTGATCCCCGTACTTCTTTTTATCCGCCTCTGTTTTTCATTTTTTTCTTTTCCTCAATCCCCAAAACATGTCTACCCAGTCGTTTCCCTTACTGGCACTTTCTGTATCCCCTTACGTACTAGTGGCACTCCCGCTTTGCTTGGGGTAAAATGCTTATATATATATATATATATATATATATATATATATATATATATATATATATATATATATATATATGAGTGTGTGTGTGTTGCTGATAACTTCTCTTAATTCTATTTTCAAAAATGTTTTAAAAGACCAATTCTTAATCTATTAGTTACCCATTTATCACATGTTTAGTATAGCAATTCTCATCAAAGTGGGCATTTGTTTACTTTGGACGCTTCCGAAACGAATCGTTCGTTTGACAATTTTTTGGGTTTTTTTTTTTAATGAATGCCGGCAAGCATAAATCATCATCATCATCATCATCATCATCATCATCATCATCATCATCATCATCACTCCTATGCTAGGGTGTGGTCGTAGGGCCACCCTGTAACTGGACATCTGATCAGTTCCGTATTCTTCTTTATCCCGAGCTTTCTCGCTCTTGGATGAAGGGTCGAATGATTTTCATACATGAGTCCCGTGTCATCAGAAAGTAGATTTGGCGATATTTTGCAAATTAAAAATTCCCCTTCGTTACGGATATGTCCAGTTTATCCCATCAGAGGAATCTTCCGCCGCCACCCTCTAACCAGAGAAGTCGAGTCATCATCGCACTTGCTGTATATATAGTCATGGTTTCCCATTTTCTCAATTATTCCTGATGGTCGTTGACACAACAAGATGGTTTATTTCCTCATTGACAGTTTTTTCTTTTTCTTTTATTTTGTTGCGTGTCTAAATCCCTCAGTAACAGGATAACTTGATCGTGGAACCGGTTTGATCGCTGTTGACCCAAGACACAGTTTCCATTTGCACTCGTAAAGGGGCCTAACATGATAGCAATCTACATATGCGGAAAAAAAATTTAAATCATAGAATTCAAATCATGTATAAATGAAGAAATAAATAAAATTACTTCGACCTCATTGGTAAGCCAATATATTCTTTGAGAAAAACGTGAAAAGAAAAGATACATGACTTCCAAGATAAGTAATCGCACCTTTTGTAAATTTACTATGCATGAAACAGTAAATAGGTAACTAAATAAATAATGTTATTTCATAAGAACATACACACATACACACACAAATACACACACATATACATTTATATATATATATATATATATATATATATGCGTGAGTGTGTGTTATCGCTTGCTCCCGCGTTCATGCATATATGCCAAAAATTTATTGCACCTGTTTAATAAGTTTGCATTCAAATAGTTTTCTATCTTTTCACCTATTGCTATTGCTAGGCCCGTTTACGAGTGCAACTTGAAGATAGATAGATAGATAGATAGATAGATATGAAGTGATTTATAGATACATACGAAGAGATAGATAGATAGATATGAGACTGAGATAGATAGATAGATAGATAGATAGAAAGAAAGGAAGAAAGAAAGAAAGAAAGAACATTTCAATAAAATTTTATTATGCAAAATAAAATTTATTCCGTAATACTATTCATTGATTCTGCATTTAGTCCTCTTTATCAGACTTATTCAAATTTATCAGATCTGCTAGTTTTTTCTTAATTTTTTTTAAATTTATTTTTTTTTATATCCCTAATTTGTGTGCATCAGATCTGCATTTATTGCAGTTTCCTTAACATTTTCCTAACATTTCATTTTTTCACTATCCTATTAGGTTGGTGCAAAAATAATGTCGTTTTTTCACATAGTAACATATGTGAGAAAACGACATTATTTTTGCACCAACCTAATATTATAATTGTGCCTCTCTCTCTCTCTCTCTCTCTCTCTCTCTCTCTCTCTCTCTCTCTCTCTCTCTTCGCACGACCGTTATTTCTTGTCAGAAATAAATAGACCTGTTCTGATCCCATGGAAAAAACGATGTGATAGGGTAATTTCTACGGACATTTTATTCTCATAGAACCCGCCATGAGCATATTCGATGATTAACGTAAGAATGAAGATTTATCAGAAAATCCAAATAGGAAAACCGTGAAATATTCACGAATCCTTCTAGTAAATATGGTTTAAAAATGGGTAAAGGATTTCATGTAATGTGACTAAATTTTGGTTTCACCCCTGTCTAATTCCTAGCCAAAACGGTGAGTCGTTTTGCTTTCGTTTCCATAAAAGTAATTACTGTTTATCTCGCAAACAAATACCAATAAATAGAAATTGTTCGTGCAAGAAATATATGTCATATTTTTGAAAACTGATAGTACCTGCACACACCGAAATCTTTGAAAACGTATACTCGAAGATGTTCTCTACAGAAGAATTTAAATCCCGCTCTGTTGGATAAATTTTTCGATTCAAACGGAATTCTTGCTTTCTCGTTCTCCTGACGTCAACTAATCAGTTGGACAAAAATCAGGCTTTTATGAAGACTCCCCTGAAATAATGGCATCACTTCCTGGATTCTGTCTAGCGTCACTATATTCCACAGCTTCCTCTGACGGATGACGATTGATTTAATAAATGGCTTCTTACGTCTTCCTTAACTAAAGTGATGACGACGACACGCTCTGGCAAAATCACCGCTTGGAAAGTCGAGATATCATTGTTCTGTAGTCTTTACGAAAAAAAAAAACTTTGAAAAAATCCCTATAAATTAATCAACGATAAAATTAACAAACGAGAGAGCTATAAATTAGAGCTGACACATTATTAGAATACATTCTATTAATTAATCAAATTTCAGACAAAACCAAAACTCTTTTTTATTGAAAGTTATTAAGATACGATATCGATAGTGAGTTTGCAAATCAAATTAAATGATATTTAATTACATCATAATTTACAGAGAAGGATGGATTTTATACAACACTTAAAACTAATACGAAATGTTTAATCTACAAATGTTTAAGTATTAAGTTATGAAGAAATATCATACTCTTCAAGTAACACACATTAAAATGAGCTGATAATTTATCTCAGAAATATTCGGGTCTATCGTGTGTTTATTACTACGGCCATATACCTGTTATAAATAAAGTTAAACGTGCCTTCCCAGAAAGAGAATATTAATATCTAAATAATTGAAAACAATGATTTTTAACAATTCTGAGTCAAATGACAGTTTGGCTAAATATTTTCTCTTGGTTGTTCGGAAAGAATTATCACATTTTTGGAACCGTTTAAATGTAGCAGAAGACAATTTGTCAAGAACGGAATATTAATTTTAAAATTGAAACAGTCTACTAAAAAAACTAATTCTTCATTCCTCGTTGAAAGAATTTGTGATTCTAGACAAATGGTATTCTGATAGCGTTTAATTATTTCTACATTAAAAGATTTCGTCACGAAGCAAATTTGAAGCAATTCAAATTTAAAGATGATAACTCCGGTGATAATTTATCTTAAGATAGACTCACTTAATCTAAATGAATATCAAATTATATCAACACAGTGTCTGATGGATAATCGCTGGACTACGTATCCATAACGTGCGTGGGTGATGTAATGGATACTGGTTCGAAATGAGAAAATCGGAGTGCCAAGTTCGAATTCCAGTCGAGTTTGCTATAGTCAGCTACTCATAAATACCCACAGGAAAGGTATGAATTCATCTCTTGAGTTAAATAGTAGGGCAGATTGAGTTATTTAGCCTTGACAAAGAAGCCCTGGAGCGCACTCTGTCCAAGGACAGAGACCCAACAGAGAGATGATAAATAATACGTACAAATTACTTATAGTAATTTACACGGTATTTACTTGACCCCACGAGGTCAGGTTGTGCCACAAGGTCGGTTTAATGTGGGGAGCCCGAGCGCGTGCACCCGGGCAAGGAACAAAAATTCCCCGAGCCCCCGCAACCATCGATTGCTTTGGCCTCGGTGCGTGCACCGATCCTTGTGTCTAGGGCAATGAGAACGCGCGGCCTCGGGCAGATGTTCCCCAGGGCCGTCACCTCGCAGTTTAATTAATTTGCATTTTGATATTTAAAAAGTTTATTTCATTAATTAACTGTCCTTCATTACTGTTCTTTTATTCGAGTATTCTTTTGATTTTCATATAAAAAACAGTTCTGTTTAGGAATATCGTTTTATATAGCGCAGAAAAGTTTTTGAAATTTGCATTTTACTTGGCCTTCAACAAGTTGGCATCTATTTGTAAAACTTTCCTTAACTATAACAAGACAATTCATGAATGAAAGTGAATATATCTTACTTTGCGAAGCGATAATGAGCGGGTGAATCCTGCTAGTATAATATATAATTAAACTCAGTAACCACCGCATCATAGCGACTTTATTGCCTTGCTTAGAGTAATATTATCAAAATAGAATTATATATGTTGTTTAGATTATGGACATTCTTACAAATATTTTCTTATGATAGCCTCGCGAAACTTATAATTCTTTTATACTGCATTCAAAATGGAATTCAAGAAATATTTCCTCGTGAATATTTGACAGTAATACAGATTAAGTTCTTGGCCAATAAACTGGAATTTTCTTAACCTGAAACTGCAATCTATTTTCTCTCCTGAAGCAAGAGACATTATTTCTTTCTGTAATATATTTTGCTATACACGCCGTCTTATCTTCGTGAGGGAAGCCGTCTCAGCAAATGTTCGCCTGAAGATTTGCCTTTAAATAAACCATCTCATTCTGACGCTACAATGCAGTCACGCTGCCAAATGACCCCCGTTTGGAATTTCTAAGACGACGATACATGACGAAGGAAGCAAAATATCAGAGAAAATACGAGTCAACAATAATAGCTTTTAATATATAGTATTTGGGGCCGAGTGGTTTTGAATCTCACCATGCTCGATTTGTCAAGACTGGTGTTATTGCACCTTTGGAAAGCCTTGTGAGTGAAAGTGGGAAGACGGAACATTTCGATGCCGTCGATAGCTGTGCTAGGCATCAATCATTGGCGCCGACGGATTGAGCGTGCCGGTCTTGTTCAAATTGTTGATAACGTTAGATAACACGCTCTTTCCCACAATCTGTAACTAGGCATAGTTGCAGTATATACTACAGGTGGGCTATACAATCTGCAAGCATCTTTAATAGGGATCCTTGAATATGTGTGGCCAGCTATACATACATACATACACACAGTTTATGTGCATTATATCAAGGTACCGGGTTTTGAACATTCATTTCTTAACCATGAGTACTTACATCCATATCACATTGGAACAGCTGTTCTCATACGATCACCAAGCCTGGTCAGTACTGAGATGTGTGATCACTTAGGAATATCAGGTTTTGTAAGCTTGTATGTCTTGCGTAATGGGTAACGGCCCGGAATCGGAAATTCCTGTCGGATTCTTTGTATTCACTTACTTTTAGTAAAGATATATATCCGTCTCTTCTCGTAGAAACGGGCTAATTAGTATCAGTAAATTAATATCATGCCCCAAAATTCTTAAATCTAATAATATTTTCTGGCTTTAAATAACCTGTAAAAGCTTAACAAGCGGTAAAAAAATATCAGTCAATGAAAACGCGACCATGAGAAATGATTTCGAATCCCAACACAGTTGATTTGGCAGAGAGGCGATTTCTGGTTTTTATCGGCTTGGGGGAGGCACGGTTGCAAAGTGTTTGAAAATTATACCACGGCTGACCCAAGCATTGTGAAGGGAATTGGGTGGTAGTCACCGGCACGAATTCACAAGTCATTGTGACTGAGTGTTTGAGCGTGTTGGCCTTGTTCAAACCAGATTACTCGTTCTCCCTGAGAAACTGTAATTAAAGTCCGCTCGTCAAAGTTGCAGTTTAAAGCATCTCTCTCACTCTCTCTCACTAACTCTCTCTCTCTCTCTCTCTCTCTATATATATATATATATATATATATATATATATATATATATATATATATAGTCATAGTTGATAAATGAATCTGAGAATTCTGCATAGTGTTTTGATTTATTGTTAAAAGCAACAGAAAATTTCAAACATGTAAAATGCTAGACTGTGTTTACAAGTTTTTAACTGGCACACATCTTTGGCTCTATAGAATCTTTTTTAAGTCGAAATCCTTCTCAATACATTGGTGCGCGTTGGGATAGAAGTATTGCTAATTAACACATAGCTACAGAAGAGGTGGATTCATACCTTTTCCAAATGTATTTGCGCGTAAATCAATATAACGAACCCAATTGGAATTCGAATGGAGATATCCGATTAACAAGTCCGAATCCATAAACATTTTTCAACGTAAGCCTGTGAAATAGGAAATGATTAGGAACTAAATGCCTTCAAAATCAGCTGTCAGATCTTAACATGTTATTTTGGATCTAACAGGACAAAAATTTACAATGATCTTCGGGGATGCAGGATGACTCACCACCGCCGATTCATCACCGGCTAACACATCTCCATATCAACTCACCACCAGCCTACTCAGCGCGAGAACAAGTTAGCAACAATGAAACATTTTTTCTTCGACTTTTTAAAACTTTGCCTGTCTTGCGCATCTTGTGATACAGAGGACATGTGATTTCAATACCCGTGCATTATATGAGGTGCACACGTGTTAGGATATAGAAAAAAATTGGTAAAACTAAAGACTCTTAAAAACAGAATCTGCTAAAGGACAGGAAGTTTTAGTAAAGGCCTAATCTAATATTCTGTGCATCATATATGACCACAGGACGCATGACTGATAATTTAAGGTCTCAAATGAAAGACATCTATTCCCCTACTTTATTGAAATAATTATAACCTTTTCATCATACAAAGCGAAGTGTGTAAATAACTTGTTTTGTTCGCTCTGTGCATCAATCACATGTGATGCACAGGTTTTTATTATGTAAAACACTATATATCATCACATTCTATTCGCCAAATAAGGTGAGTTGCCTTGCATAAGTTATGAATCAGAAAACAAGCAAGAACGTTTGGACCGTTCACACGAAAATGCCTTGAATATCAAAGGGTTAAAAACAAATAAAGGTAATTCATTAAGGATCATTTTTAAAAACATAACTTTTGAAACATAACTGAAATCATTTTTAAAACATAAGATTTTTAAAACATAAACTTTTCAAACCGTAATAAAGTAATTTATTAAGGATCATTTTTACAACATAAGTTCTTAAAACCGACTTAAATCACTTCTACAATGACCGCTGACGAATTGTGAGAATGCTTGGTTACTTCCTTGATAACTGCTCAAATCATCGTAAGAATCTTAGAGATTGCTCATAATATTTCATGTTGCTGTCTCTTTGAATAAACTTATCAAAGATAAATAAATGCCCTTCGTGTACAAATATTTATTTTCTTCTTTGACAAGAAATTTCTATTTTCATTGTGATCAAAAGTTTAGAAATTAATCACCAGTGAAGCTATGAAGTCGACGCCAGTGTTGAGTTCTCCTCATATTGAGGAGGCTGGTAGTGAGTTATCAGATACATCAATTGGACGGTGTTGAGTGGGCGGTCATGAAACGTCACCTTCCGAACTTCGACCAAGATATAATGTTTTAAGCATTTATTTGGTTGATTTTATAACATTTCAAATATACTTTAAGTCGAATCGTGTATCGAGCAGTCAGTGGGGATCGAACTCACTAATCAGCATTAATGGTGACGACATTAGATTAGCCTAGTCAACAAAAACTGTACATCCTATATTTATTTTTTTAAATTGATTATAATTTGGGGTTTAATAAAAATGAATATTTCACATTTTTATTGTTAAATAATATTAAGTCAATTTAACTGAACTTTACTTTTTTGAGTGAATAGAAAATTAACGATACATTTTGAATTCAGGATGCGACTTATTTTAGAACAACGCAACGATTTCCTGTTAGACTGACCGGAAGGAGAAATGATAACATTCAGTTGGACTTGCAATAAATAAATATTCAGATCAGAGCATGTTACGTGTGGTGTAATGAATAACGTCTCGAAATAGATAAACGTCGAGTTCAAATTCTAATCGGGTTCATTGCATCCACCTACGCGCAAATAACCATGGAAAAGATATGGATCCATCTCTTCTCTCCCCCACCAAGGGGTTAAATAGCAGTATATACAAAGTGAAAAGACGTTGACTGATAATCATTCTAGCGTAAAAATAAACGACAGATTACTACCTAGTCAGTCATGAATCGAACAAAGGCATGATGGTACTCGTGTGTTTTAGGTATGGCTCTTGACAGATTGACTGACACCAGAAAGATTGCTCGACACCGGTACAGTTATACGTAGCTGGAAGAGTTTGACACTCTCTTTAACATCATTGACTGAATCACTTGTTACGGCTTAGGAACCATTTGCTCGACGTTGCTTCGGTATTCGTACGGGAACCGGTGTACACCGTTATATGGCTATATTAGACTATACTGTGCAGAAAGAAGACTGGAACATTTGAAAGCCCCCTAGCACATCTCAAAGCACGTCAATTAAACAATTTTAACGGCTGTAAAATCAAAAAAAAGTGTCTCATATGTAACTAGAAGTGAAAATTATCAATATCTGTCTATATTTTTTGAGATGAGGTATTTTAATTATTAACATTGTTTACATTGTTTGAACTGTTCTCCTTATCTTGTTATGTTCACGATGTTTCGGCTGTTGTACGCTCCGGCCTTCTTCATTGGAATTGGAACATGGGTAGATTGTTCTAGTTCCACGCGCCATGCCACTTCCGGATGTCTCAGTTATCTCCCTTTAACTCAACTCATCAAATGTTTTGTTCACCACTATCGTAGCCAGCTATTGAACTCACAACACTTTTAATATTATTGGTTGTAACTTGACCCAAAGTTTTATTATTTCTTTCTTTGTATCCACGATTAGCCTGGTGTCGAACGAATAAATTGGGGGCGTTGGAGCTTGCTTCTCTGTCAATACGTGGGGCACACATGCGTCGCCGTTCTGGAGCTCACTTATTGAGTAATGATGACTAGCGACCGTAACATGAGAGCTTCTGAGTCAATTTCCTAGTCGTTTAGACGGGTTCCTCTTTAATCAGCGCGTGCAATTGGTTCTCAGGAAAATAATCAATTTAGCCAGAACAAATATGTGTATCTGAACATCCTCTTCTTGAAACGGCGAAATCATAAATTCAAAATGTCTCGAGCTGCTTTGTGACCTTGATTAAAAGCAAAGAGAAAAAAAATCTCGTCTGCTTGGGAATCCATCTCAAACGGGTGTCTATTCTGAAATAAAATTTCAGTAACGTTAGTCAACAATTTCACAGGACGACTAGAGTTACTGAAAAGCAAAAAATGCTACGATAGATTATTCAATGCCATCATTCACATAACATTAGAAAAAAAGAACGAATATACGTAACAAACAATTAGATGCCACGAAATTACGCACAACATTCTCAGAAATCTCTAAAGCAATCTTTTGTGCGCAGTGGGTTTTTTTAAATCAATGTTTTAATATCGCTGCCAAAGAGAGAATCCTTTAGATCTTAAAGAAAGACATGCATTCTTCAAACACTAAGGAATGGCGCCTGAGAATGGTAAAGACCTTCAACAAATAGCAAAAACAAGATCACTTGAATACTTCAATTTAAACAACAACAACTATGAAAATCGATATCATTTTTGACTAGAACAGAAAATAATGATATACATGTCAACGTGGTGTAATGGTGAGCGATCTTAGTCGCTAGATCAATTACGACTGATTAGTAAGTTCGATTCTCACTGGCCGCCGCCTATCTTCGGCCTTGGGCTACATCTATTAGGTTGGTGCAAAAATAATGTCGTTTTTCTTTTGAAGTTGAACGTCAAAAAACGACATTATTTTTGCACCAACCTAATAAAACACGCTTCGAAAATAACCATGGACACTCCGGCGTGGTATAACGGTTTGCAGCCTGTTTCGCTAGATCAATTCGGACTGAGTAGTGAGTGCGATCTTCACTGAGTGTCCCATATTTTCAGCCTAGTGTCTTATCTAGATGTGACAGAAGGAACGACAAAATACTTTCAAGCTAAACCTAGAAAATCGCCTTACTTAAGGTGATATCTCGTACACAAACAAAAACAAAAGTTTGGAATTAAACTCCTATCAATGCTTGAAAGAGCTATAACATTTACTAAACATGAGAAGCCTATTTTACTGAAGAGCTTTTCTAAGAGAAAAATACAGTAACACTAACGGCTTGGTCTATGAACGCTGAATATTTCCAGGGTGGAAACCGTTAATTCTACGATGACCATTACCCAACAATTGTTTCGAACAAGTAAAACTCAGAATTAACCCTGGCAGTAAACATCGAGAAACGTTACGAATTACTTAATAGATACCACATACTATTCTATCAGGTTAAAAGCTAGACAATATATTTGTTTACTGGTTAAACAAAAATGACAACATTGCTCTGAGGTCTTCACACGTCTAATGTTTTCAGAAGGTAGTGACAGTTTCATTCCACTTTTAAACTGTTCAACCCAAGTTCTCAATATTTGCATTTCAAAGGTAGACATCGAATATCACTCGGAGACGTTCTTTACACAGATAAAATTTCTGGAAGGAAGGATTTAGAAATTTGCTTGGAAACAGTATATAATGGAACAAGACCGATAATGTTATTCCGTAAAGATAACACCAGAAATATGGATTTTTTTAAAGTTATTATTTAAACAGAACGAGTATTTTTGTTTCTCCAAATCACGTAAGAAGCCATATTTATAATATAAAAAAGATTATATGGCTACATAAGATATATGCTTATTTTCCGAGGATTAGGGGCATTACAGTGGAGATTAAATAAATAATTATAGCTTTTGCACGTCATTATTTGTTTACATGAATATATATATATATATATATATATATATATATATATATATATATATATATATATATGTATATATATATATATATATATATATATATATATATATATATATATACGATTCCGATGCCAATATAAATAAGTATATATATATATATATATATATATATATATATATATATATATAGATAGATAGATAGATAGATAGATTCGATTCCTATGCCAATATAAATAAGTATATATATATATATATATATATATATATATATATATATATAGATAGATAGATAGATAGATAGATAGATACGATTCCTACGCCAATATAAATAAGTAAATATATATATATATATATATATATATATATATATATATATATATATATATATAATTGCTTATTTATATTAGCATCGGAATCGTAGCGATAATTCAGTCAGGGTTGTTTCTTGCAAGTGAAAATCCAATTTCTCTTAATGGTTAACTATCAATTTGTTTTTCAACATTTTGCACATATGGAAGTTTATTTTTGGCCAAATAATTCCAAGTTTTTTTTGGGGTAATTTCATTCCATTTCTGTTTTCCTGATGTGACTCACTTTCAAGAGCGTCTCCGAGTGCTTGTGGGTGTTGAATTATTCCCCACCTTCAAACTTTTCCCTCACAGACAGGATGTGGTGGGCGTCTCAGTGGTGTATCGCTACTTTCATGGAATGCGCTCGGGTGAATTACGTTCCTTGTTTCCGCCAAGCATAAATTTCACGGCTAGCGCCTGCCATGCCACTTACATTTTACCAAACCACCTCCATTCCCTCTGTATTCCACAGGTGAAAAGAAAGTTCCACTCGAACAGTTTCTTTCTCCGAACAAGTGTTCTGTGGAACCGACGCCCAAGAGGATATTTACCTGATCGTTACAATCTTAACCTGTTCAAGTTTAGATTTAACCGTTATCTTCTCGACCTATCCGTATAAACTGACCCTTAACGTAAACCTCTAACACATGTGGCTCTCGAGGCTTGTACAAGGGGAACTTTAGTGTTAAAAAATGTCACGAGGCTGAATGTATTGGGCACTTACTGAAAAATCAAACTCACTTCTCAATAGTAAATGACGGCCAGACTAGCTCGTTCACCGGAACCCCACCTGCTGTCTCCAAATAACATTTGCTAAGAATAGCTTGGTTTGCAAAAAGCCACAATCATAAAGCACCCAATGAGGATTGAGCCCACTACTAAAGTCAGCAGCCCCCACTCACTGCCCAGTACTCCACCGCATCGTGCCGATGAAAATTACAGCTTAGCTTAGTTTAGCCTTAGGCCAGAAGTATGCAGATATCCAGTGATGATCGAACTTCAGCCAAACTAGCTCACTAACCATTACTTCACCCCAGGGTGCTGATAAATATTTACTATGAGTAGTTTAGCTTGGCTCAAGGCCACACGAATGAGGTACCTATTTTGGATCGTACTCAAAACAGATGGTCAACCAGCCTAGATCGATGACAAGTACATTACAAAGATAATCTTAATATTGTTATCATATAATTTTAAAAGGCCCATTCTGTAATCTGTTTCAGGCCCAGAATTATCTCACTTTTATGATAATAATACTTATTATAAATAATTTTTGAGCGATTGATTAATGATTTTATCACGCTATTTCGTATGCGTTAGTTTATGATTGTTACAACTCTTTTAACAGGCTAGTTTTGTTGTACGTCTTCTCAAGGAACACGAATTTAGCTAGTATCTTTCTATTCCCCTAATACAATTGTGTTAATAGGTAATGTTTTCGAATAGTAACTGCGATTAGAATTAACCTTTTTTTTTTCAATTTTATTTTCTTACTAGGAGAAAAAAACAGCTGGATGATAATTAAAAAATAAGAAGAGTGAAGAAAAAACAGCATCATGTTTAGATGTAACATAGTCTATCTTCTTCAATTACTTTAAATTACTTTCATTAAAAAACATTATGAATTAATTCCGTTACTGATATAACAGAAGTAGTCTGTATTTATTCAATCGAAGTTAACAGAGGACATGAAGAGTTAAAACAGGCAACATGAATCCCCACTTCAAAACACAATTATTTTGGAGTTTTTGGAATGCAATTTGTCAGGGCTGAAAAGCAGGATACATTTATAAAGCAATTGTAAGGTTTGATGATAACTGGTTAAAAGAGCAACCAAATATAAGAAAGAAACCTGTAAAAAACGCTATTTTTTGCTATTTACGCGGATTTTCACTATATGGGTGGACTGAATTATCAAGTTAAACGATTTTTAAACAATCAGCTTATTTTTGGCTATAATTGAATGAAGTTTGTATGAGATTGCTTGAAAACAGAGATTTTTAGTTTAAATTTTTGTTGAAATCGATTTTTCGTTTTTCGCCGTTTTTCCCTAAACGGCGTGGCGTAGAAGTAAAATCTGAGATATCGTTGAACTGGTCATGATGTAAGTAACCTACATACCGAGTTTGAACGAAATCAGAGGAAAAAGTTGAATTTATCGTTTTTTGATTGGCTTTATCGATTATTGATTTTTTTTTAAATTATCTGTATTTTATGGTAAGAACATATCTCTTACATTGTACAATGTGTTGCCAAGTTTGGTTAAAATCGGTTTGTTTGATCTCGAGTTAAAAGGCATCACACTGACAGACAGTTTCTGTTTTATATATAGAGAGATTATTATAGATTAAACATTTAAAATGAAGAATATAAAATAAAAGATGTTATAGGATTTTAGAAAACTTAAGACGGAGATCCAATTAACTAATCCTCCTAATAGACATTGATTTATCTCGCAAGATAATGCTAACAGCCTTTTTGGCAAAACATTGTACTTTTACGAGCAGCTTTTGAAGTGGCAGTTCGTTGCTTGAAACACTCAGGTGTGTCAGATGACGATGGAATGAAATAATCCCTTCTATAGAAAACAAAAATTATGCCCATTCTCCACGTTGTAAAGTAGCGGTGAAAAAGCATTTAATTATTTCGAGAGATTTAAGCTCGATTTGTAATTACTTTGTTATTTAAAGAAATTATATTACAATAATATGCAAATAAAAAAAAAAACACTCTATAAATATTACAATACACGCAGTTATCTCCCTTGGATTATTAGATCTTAGCTGGGTGCGCCATACTTTTGGCCTCGTACCACATCTAAGCTACACTTCGAAAATCATTTGGGACATCGACGTTGAGTCATGGCTAGCAAACATGCCTCGCTAGACCAATTACGACAGAGTTGCTCCATAATTTCGGCTTTATGTTCCAACTAAGCTACACTTAGATGGGTGATAGGGTACTTCGATGTAGTGTAATGGTTAGCAAGATTAACTCGCTAGCTTAATTGCGACTGAGTAGTGAGTTCAATCCTCACTAGATGCTCTATGCAATTGGTCTTATCCCACATCGAAGCTGCTGAGAATCTTCTCTGTATAGCCTCATCCTCTTTTTTTTTCTCAGAGAGGAATCAATTTGCAATGAATTTACATGTCAAGAGGGGACACATTAACTTTTATCAAATTTGTTGTATATTTGTAATCAGGAATGGGTAATCTATGATAATATAAAGAAATTTTTTATCGCCATTTTTTTTATCTAATAAAAAGGTTAAAAAGTAACATAAGGGAGGTATTGTTTTATTGAGGTAAGAATTCTAGGTTATAAATTTAAGTATGATAGATAACGGTTGACTCTAGTGTTGAAGTGGTTAAGATTTTAGTGCTTAGGAAGTTATCCTCTCGGGAGCCTGTTCCACAAAGCTACGGCACTTGGGAAGAAGGTGACCAAATAAACTTCCAACATTAATAGTAGAATGGGACCGAGACTATGATTGTTCTCTCCTGTGTACATGGGACAGCAGCTTTTATCTGTAAACGTCTGAACTGGCAAAACTAGGGAATGGAAATCGTCAAAACACTTTCCATGGAAATATGAGTAGAATAGCGATAAGCTTGCGACGATATATCTGTAGAAATTGAGGTGTAAGGCGAAAAATATTCCATTATGTACAAGGCCGCGTAAGCTAAGCAGAGTACTAAGAAATAGAAAATAAAACATCGCTATAAACAAGGAAAAAAGCGCAAAAATAATACCCAATATCTGTTCTCCTGTATGGCAATGAGTGCTAGACAACCTCCTCAAAGATGAAGTAGAGACTTGAAGCAACAAAAATGTGGTTCTACAGAAGAATGCCAAGGATATTAGGGAAGCGAACATGTGAGCAATGATGAAGTTTTAGAGAAAATGGGAACAAAATGGAAACTTATACTTAAAATCAGGTAAAAACAGTTGAAATATCTAGGGCACATAACATAGTGAGCTTGAGAAAATGGATAGCAGAACAGAGTTTAGAAAGATGCTGAGGACAGCATAGAAGTTGGAGAGAAAATGGAAACAAAAAGGAAATTTATACATAACATCAGGAAGAGAAAGTAAGAATTACTAGGGTCTTGGAAAATTTTATACTCACAGGACAGATTGAAGACATATGGGATAGAGGAAAGCATCGCATCATTAGTGAGCTTGAGTAAATGGGTGGTGGAATAGGTTTTAGGATGATGCTGACAAAACATAGAAGTTTTAGAGAAAATGGAAACAAAAAAGAAACTTATACTTGACATCAGGAAGAAACAGCTGAACAGGTAGGACACATATTGAGAAAAGAGGGCTTGAAAAATCTGATAATCGCCGGACATATCGAAGGCAATGTATGACATGGCGGAACATGGTTTGGGAGAAATAACAGAGAGATACTTCTTAAGAACAGGAAGTTGTTGAGAATGGCTCTCAACAACTTCCTGTTATTTGTAGTTCTTACGTCATGAGGGAACACGGTATATAAAGAAGATGCTGGAAAGAGGGTACTGGTTAAATCCTGCTCAGATCTGGCAACAATACTACATTTAAGAATCGGGAGAGATTATACCGATAATTTAAAAAAAAAAATCTAGTATTGCTGGCAGAATTGTTAATTAAAAAGTTATTATGGTCTCATTGTCTATTCAAAAAAATCCATCTCTTATCAAGTTTTTATTAATCGTATACCCGTTATGGGCGCGTGGTTTAAGCGTTTGCCTTCCGAACATGAAAACCGACGTTGATGCCTGGAAACCATACCTGAGTTGACGCCAGTCAGTGATATTTGAGCAGACAGAACGCTCTGTGAGTCGTTGATGGCTGGGCTAGCACGAAGTTGAATGCCATTGTGACAGAAGATTTGAGCGTGCAGGCCTTGTTCAGACATTTGATCACACAAGATAAAGCACTCTTTCCCAGAAACTGTAACTAAGGTTCGCTAAGCATAGTTGCAGTATAAACCACATGCCAACTCTGTGGGTGTTGAACAAAGAAAATTGTGCCTGAGTAGGGATTGGCAAGCGGCGCTGGTAAACAGGTGTACTAGGATACAATCGGCCAGCCACTACACCTGTTGTTACTATTTTTTTCAAATATTACAGATGTCTAATGCGCTAGTTTTGAACATTTTCTTTTTTTTAAAAAAAATTCAGCATAAGTTCTTAAAACTGATATCTGAATAATGATTTTTTTTTCTTTCTTGAGATTATTACCATCACTAATTTAACAATGGCGTGCGAGACTAGCTTTTTAACGATAGCTCTCCAGTAGGGACGAAAAGAAAAAAGATCAATCTATGTACGGGTGCGTGCAGACCTGACGTGGGTAGAAATTTTGGGCCCTCGTGAAAATGTCTCAGAAGTAATCAGCAAAATAAGTGGCTGTAGTTATAAAAATGCATTTTTCTTTTAAAATGATTGCATGTCAACACGTGATGTGCGACAAAAGAAAAAAGGCAAATTTATCAAAATGTGAATGATGACCAGACACTCATTCGCATTGATATTACAGGAAAAAAAAAATAAATGTATTTTAGATTTATCAGTTCTTTCTGTAGAAATTTCAGTATTCTGCGAGAAGCTTCTCACCGAATTTTAGCTTTGGAACCCAGGATCTCTCTTCCTGACAGCACCTCCTCATTGCACATATATTCAAGTTTTTAAGAGCCTGCAGTTTATAGATATATTTTTTAAAGAACACGTTACAGAGCGTTAACTCTTCGTTCATTATTTTACTGAGGTTGTTCGGAACATGACGCCCGATTTTAGAAGAGACTTTAGTTATATTCTTATATATTGCGTTATACGGAAAATAATCCATTTTAAATAAACCCTTTAATTGTGTTTGTTATGGGATCCACCCCTTTTTCATATAAGTGGACTCTACCAGGTGTACCTGGACTGCTGCCATTAAATACCCAGAGTTACAGTCAGTGAGGGTAGTCGGATGTCAGTCGATATCGGACGACCGACTGAACGGTTGAACTCTCTGCCTTCGGGCGGGGAGGAACCCGAACGAGGCTATGCCGAAGGGCAGAGTCTCGTTCGGGGAGGTAAACCGGCCCTGAACCCGTTTATACGGGTTCAAAGGGCATATTTTTGGCCGAGCCCACGGGCTCGGAGATCCCACATTAAACCGGCCTTGTGCCACATGATACCGTCGTGGTGGTGGGGGGGTGACTAAATACTAGTCGGTAGACGGATGTCAGTCGATGTCGGACGACCGGCTGAACGGTTGAAATCTCTGCCTTCGGGCGGGGAGGAACCCGAAAGAGGCTACGCCGAAGGGCGGATTCTCTTTCGGGGAGGTAAACCGACCCTGAACCCGTTTATACGGGTTCAATGGGCATATTTTTGGCCGAGCCCACGGGCTCGGAGATCCCACGGGCTCGGAGATCCCACGGGCTCGGAGATCCCACGGGCTCGGAGATCCCACGTTAAACCGGCCTTGTGCCACATGATACCCTTGTGGGGGTGGGTTGACTAAATACTAGTCGTAGTAGAAAGTCGGATAGTCGGAAGTCGGATAGTGAGAGGATATAGTGAGAGTCAGAATATACGAACGGAAATAGTGTGAGGTAACCTCTTGTAGAAGTCAGTTACAAGCACTTAGACTCTAAGGAAGTCCTACTTCGAGACTGTATATATCTATCTGTATTTGCTACTAACCACGTTCCTGGACTTACTAACAGTATTACTCTTTGTATGATTGTGTAAATACATTTTATTTCTTATATTTAATTATTGCGTTTGTCATTCCTTGGAGACCGAATTCATCTCGGAATCCACAACAGTGTTCTATTATGTTACAATGTAACCCGGATATAAGAGAGTTGTCGGGACCGCAGAAGAAGTCTCTTATATCCGGGTTTCTCTTATATCCATGTTTGGTCTATTTTGTTTTAGTAAGTATGTCTCTAATTTGGGACCAAATTAGAGACATACTTACTAAAACAAAATAGATAGGTCCCAATCTGGCATCTCGTCTACAGCCGCTTTCTCACCGACGTGCCTTCCCTTTGTCTCTTTTATAAGTATTTGCACAGCAACTGTTCCGAATACTTGCTTTCTCTGTTTCCCAGACTGCATGAATTTAAGCGAGCTACAAGGTTGGCATCTCGGTCCCACCCTTTCATTGTCGAAACGATTAAATATAACCGTCTCTTCTACTCAAAAACTTCTTCTCTCGAACTTCCCGTCTTTGGAATTATCTTTCCCTTTCTTGCTTCCCTGATAACTATAATTTTCAAATATTCAAGTGTAATGTCAATCGACATCTTCTGATTCCTTGATCTTGTTCCCTGTCCTTCTCTTTATCCTCTTCCCAAACACGCCTCTTTACTCTTGTTCTCTACTCTCTGCAACTCCTTGCGTGCTAGTGGTACTCTCGTCTTGCTTTGAGTGAAATGCTTAAAAAAATGTTGGCGGCAATTTTAAAATAATTATCATCCAGCTTGATCCCATGCAAAAAAGTAAGCCAATTTCTTCCTTTTTTTCTGTTCACGATGAGGGATTCTATGATTCAAAGTAAAATCCTGAAGGATATTGATATTAAAACAGACACATTTATCTTTAAGAATGTAATATATTTTTGCTCAACTATTATAATACAGTGTAACCCGGATATAAGAGACCCGGATATAAACGAAACCCGGATATAATATCTATTTTCTTTAGACGTCGACGTGTATATTTTTAACTAGCCCGTGAGGTCGCTCTGTCTCCTCTACTGGGGAGCAAGTTCCCCTAGACACGAAATAACCACGTCAAATCTCTATGACGTAAAAATGTAACTCCCGAAAACACTTTCTAAATCTAACATTACCACGTTCGGCTCAGCCCATCAAAATCCACATCCCTATTTTGCCTACCAGCTGACCCCCAAGCTCAGCCTCAGAAGGTCTGAGCCAAATGCACTGCCACTAAAAAATAATAGTCTAAACTATTATTTAACACAATCAACATATAAAAACCTGAATTAAAGAATCAAAAGATAAACATTGATATTGCATTTAACTTTCTGAAGCTCAAAGTTGACTAGAACGTGAAAAGCCGGAAGATATTTCCTCATTGAGAAGAAAGAGTTATCAATAGGACCTATAGTTAAATCTCAGCATTTCAACTGTAAAATGATGAGACCTAGCTAACAATCAAGTACTGCGCTTAAATTAGTGGAACCTAGGTATCAAAGAGGGAAGGCCATCGGAATAATTACCATGAAAATATTTATAGTCATGGGAAATCGACGTGGGAAAGTGACTGGGGCATATATTCCCATATACAAAAAACACCCTTTTATTGAGCAGACCGCACAGATTTCGATGGCTTTTCCATATTTGTCGCATGCTCACCAATGGTCAATCAGGTATCCTCAGAGAGGTATGACTTTCACATCGGCTTCAAGATAGGGTATTACATCCGGTACGGGATCAGGGTGACCTCGGCTAATTCGGAAGTTTGCCTGTGAAATTTTGTTCATACAAGTCGCCCTTGTCGGTTTTCTTTGTTCACCCACGTTAGCTGCTGCTAGAGTCAGCATTTTATTCACCAAGACATTTTTGGTTTTAGATATGCCGTGCTGTAGTACAGACTATGCGACTGTCTTTCCTATTTTATAGGAATTGAAAATGAGTGATATTGTCACCGATTATTAAGAAAGTATTTGATTCAGATTAAAAAATCAGTTTAATCCGCGTGTTGAGACATAACAGATTCAGGTTCTTTAACAGATCTGTCTCTCTCGCCGATTTTTAGTGATCTTAGTTGTGTTTTTACTTTATTTAAGTGTTTGACAGTTTATTAAAATCGTTTTAAGACGAAATCATGTTCGGTAATCTTGTTTTAAATTTCTTGCCAGATTCGTATTTCTCATAAGTTATGTAAACACCAGTTGAGAGACTTTGTTGATTCTGTATTTTTTTTTCTTTTGTTACTTTAGTGATCAAGCTTATCTTTGGCTAGCACAAGATTAAGAGAACAACTGTCGCTTCCCAGCGTAGGGCCACTGATTTCATAAATCCGCCCTTGTTTACTCGTGAAAAAACATGTTCTTGCGACTAAAGAATTTAAAATCATAACAATAATAATTGTGCTGTGTACAAACCGATTTTGGATGTCTCATTTCGTCGTATATAGTGTGATAACAATTTTCATCATCTCTAGTTTCTCCATCAAACATCAGTATCCTAAATTCCTGAAAAATGTGATTTAATTTCTTCATTGTATTTTTTTTTTACGTATTATCAATTTTTTTGCAGGTTAATTAAAGCCAGATTATACGATTTTCTTTTAGATAATAATGATTTACTGATAAAAATCCTACTGAATAACCTTTAGCTGTCGGGAGAAGAAGTTGATTCCTACCTGTCCCAAGGTTATTTGCACATAAGGGAATGTAATGAAGAAAATAAGCATCTCCATCCCAACCTTTTACTGTCGAAACAGTTAAATACAACCGCCTCTTCTACTCCAACTGCTTCTTCTGTCACACTTCCCAGCAGTGAAACTCCCTTCCTCTTACTTGCTTCCCCGATAACAATAATCTTCAAAAAATTAAATGTAACGTCAATCGACATCATTTGTTGCATTCATCCCCGTTCTTCTTTTTATCCTCCTCTGTTTTTCTTTTTATCCTTCCCTCAATCCCGCCCACTCCTAAAAACCAGTTTCTTTTCTTATTTACACTCTCTGTAGCCACTTGCGTACTAGTGGCATTCCCGTCTTGCTTGGGATGAAATGCTTAAAAAGAAAGAAGACATATTTTCTCTTGGTGATGTTCCTCACTATTGCTCTTTACGACATATCTTTTTTTTCGATGTACTTCGCTAGCGTGTTGTCTGTTGCACTTGTCCTTTTTGTTATTGATTCAGTAAGACTTTCTTTCTTTGCTTTACTTTTAATTTTTGTCTTTGTTTTAGTAATCCTTGCTCCTTCAGGACCCTTCATTGTTTTCGTTACACTTTCCTTTGTTGTACTTTGTGGTACTTGTCTCTTGAAATTACTTCTTTACAAGATATTGTACTTAACTTTTATGTCATTTTTGCGTACTTTTTTCTACTTGTCTGTAGCTCTTGATACATTACTCCCTTTCTTTATCTTTATTGTAACTCTCTTTCTTGTACTCTTTTTTTAGAAATTGTCCTTACCACTTGCTCCTTCACGCCCACACTAAGTTTTCGTTACACTTTGTTGTACTCTTTGGGACTTGTCTCTTGAACATGCTTCTTGACGAACTCTCTTTGTTTTTATTGTACCTCTCTTTCTTGGTTTCGAATCTCTTTTTTTTTTTTTGTTTTTTTCCTTTTTTTTTTTTGTTTGTAAACTTGTTACATTTTCGCGCTTTTCTTACCTATATTTGTTGTCCTCTTCATCATTAAAATCTCCTCAGTTTTCACATGATATATCTATGTAGATAATGCGAGCGTTATCGATAAGGGATATGAAAGTGGCGATTCGAGTTCAAACTCCAGTCTATTCTATCTAGTTAATTTCACATTACTGACCTTGAAAAGTCATCAATGGATTAAATAATAAGCTGTGTTTTCTTGCATTCAAATGACAGCTTATCTCGTAAAAGTAATTCTTAACCAGTTAAAAGTGATGGGTACCATCAGGCTATCAAATCGTAGACACAGTACTGCTATACGGCGACGGGACGTGTTGTTCACTTACGACCCTAACAGGTTACGAGAATTGTCACCTGATATCTATGATATCCTTTAATATATTTTGGTAAGAAAACATCTCGGAGGCTTCAGATTTTTTTCATATTCTGTAAAAAATAATTCGCAGCATTCATTGCCTAATTACATAATAATGTGTTTGATAAGATTAACTGATTTTTTTTTACGGCTTCTCAAACTTTTGCGGTTATTTAAAGCCGAAACATATTTTGGAGTTTAAGAATAATTATTTTTTGCTGTTGATATTGCAAAGCTTATTTTGAAAATAACAATTACTGTTTCCAGATCTTTCATCTATTTAACATATAGCTCGGGGGGGTGGGGTAAGATGAATTCATACATATTCCAAAGGGTAAGTTTATGAATAAGAGAGTCGGGACAATATCCCGCTATGAAGACCGAAAACAAAGATTCAGGCTAAATTATTAAAAACAGTATGTGTTTTGGAATCATACTAAAGCCCTTATTTTGCAAACGAACAATAAGGGCTTAACATTCAAATACCTTGTCTATTATCCAGGGGATCAACGTGTTGAGGCATAAATAGAGTTAATTAACGAAAGAATTCTCTAAGAGAAGAAAGAAGGATGCCTGGCAGGATTCGTTGAAACATGGGTGGGCTGTAATATGAATCGAGCGAAAAGGAGATGGATGCGAGTAAATTCGTAGATGTTTTATTGAATATAGAAGTAGAAATATTAGAAGTACAAGGAAAGAGGTCATGTTTAATATGCAGAAATATTAGAATAAGGATAGTGAGCAAGGAAAATATGGGCAAAGGCGTGGAATATTAAAATAACAATCCAGATTATAGTGCTATGCTTAATTTTCCGTTAAAAATAATGTTCACATTAATTCTCAAAATTAGCCTTACTTGATCGAGAATATTTGCCAGTTAGAACATTAAAGTTATTAGATGTGTGCAAAAGTTTACAGCGCCCTCTTTTTTTTGCAAACTATAAACTGAAAGCCCAATAGAAAACCGACTGATATTTTTTCTGTAAAATAGGCAACGTTAATATATATTGTTTTGGGCAGATCTAATAAATATCCTATTTTCGGACTTAAAACAAACTTTACACAAAAAGTCAAAAAAGAAAAAAACAAAAGAAAACAACGCAAAACAGATTAAATCACTTCTGCTAATAATAATAATAATAATAATAATCATAATAATAATATTACCTCTCCAAATACAAGGACCTAGAGATGGAGATTAACAGAATAATAATAATAATAATAATAATAATAATAATAATAATAATAATTATTATTATTATTATTATTATTATTATTATTATTATATTAATAATAATAATAATAATAATAATAATAATAATAATAATAATAATAATAATAATAATAATGCTTGTTAACTAGAAATTATGAAGCGCACATACTAAAATATTGTGTTAGCCCAAAATGCAGTTTTCTGTGATCAATATCCAGAAACAATTGATCATCTTGTGTCAGGATGTAAGATATTGGCACCCACTGAATATAAAACCCGAAATGACAGAGTGGGTCAATATCTGCATTGGAAATCGGCATCTTCTACGGGAAGGAAACTGAAAGAATTTGCTATGAACACCACCCAGGCCTGGTTACGGAGATAGAACCTGTAACAATTTTATGGAACTACACACCACACACATACAGAACAATCAAAGCTAAAGGCCCAGACATTGTTATTAGAGACTGCAAACAAGAAAAATGCCTCTTTATTGATATGGAAGTCCCTGCTGACTGCAATGTATCTTTGAAGATATTCAAAAAGCTATCAAAATACAAGAACCTTGAAATCGAAATCTCAAAAATATGGCACGTGGTGAAGATCAGCAATCCCTGTTGTAGCTGGTGTCCTCGGATTGGTTGGAAAATATTCCAGCAGACTCATTGAAGGGATTCATGGAAACCCATGCCTTAAAGAAATACAAAAAAATGTTCTCATGTATATAGCCCATCCTTTACGAGGGGCTTTATCTATGTAAAATATGTCAGTGGAATTGGTCAGGGAAAAAGTCATGATGCCATTTCTAACCTTAGGTCTCTGGGTGGGACCCGAAAAGAAATGTGTACACACCAGAAATCAAAAGAAATAAAACAATGTAAATAGTGTAAAGAATTGTCTATGTGTTGAATAATACATTCTGTTTGAGGTACTTGTTGGGATTTGAGTGATAACTTAATATACCTGGTGTATGCAAAATCTTACACTGTGTGACAAGCACTAGTAGTAGTAGTAGTAACCACAATGCAGATTGTAATCTATGTTTAAAGATCTTAAAAAAAAAACTATCAAAATACCCGGGCCATGAAATAGAAAATCTAAAAAATATGCCACATAACGACATCAATAATTCTAGTTGTAGTTGGGGTCCTCGGGTTGATTGGAAAAGGGTCCGATAGTCTCATTGAAGACATTCCTGGTAGTCCATGAAAAAATTCAAAAAATTATACTCACAAGGAGTGTTCATACATCATGAAGAGCTTTATCTTTGTAAAATGTGTCGGATCATATTAGGTTGGTGCAAAAATAATATCGTTTTTTGACGTATTGTTTAACGTCAAAAAACGATATTATTTTTGCACCAACCTAATAGTTTTTTGGTTTGTTTGTTTTGTTTAAATGATCAGTGGGAAATATCATCAAGCTATTTCTGGACTGAGGTCTCTGTTTGGGACCCGGAAAGAAATGTGTATACAACAGAAATCAAAAGAAAAAAAAAAAAATAATAATAATAATAATAATAATAATAATAATAATAATAATAATAATAATAGTTTCTATCTGAGGTCTTTATTGAAACTTCAGTGATACCGTAATGTAATGTATTCAAAATGTTAAACTATGTTACAAGTATCATTAAATAATAATAATAATAATAATAACAATAATAATAATAATGATAATACGAAGAAGAAGAAGAAGAATGATAATAAGCATCATCATAGTTATAATAATAATAATAATAATAATAATAATAATAACAACAACAAAAACGATATTAATATCATGATAACAATAACAAGAATAATAATAAGAACGATAATAATCATGATCATAGTTATAATAATAATAAGAAGAATGATAATAGTCATCATCATAGTTATCATAATAATAATAATGTTAATAATAATAATAATTACAAGAAGTTGAAGAAGAATGATATTAATCAATATCATGATTATAATAAGAAGAATTATAAGAACGATAATAATCATGATCATAATAATAAGAAAAATGAAAATAATAATAATCATGGTTATTATCATTATAATAATAATAATAATAATAATAATAATAATAATAATAATAATAATAATAATAATAATAATAATCATGGTCATATTATTATTATTATTATTATTATTATTATTATTATTATTATTATTATCTATTTTAATTATTATAGAAATTTTATTGGGGCTTTCAAAACGTCCATTTTGCCTCAGTCAATCTTGATGAACACCTGGATGCATAAATCACTATGTTACGAGTAGTTGATGATTTTAATGAATTCGAAATATAAACTATTACAATATAATGTACACCATTCAGTAATATATATATATATATATATATATATATATATATATATATATATATATATATATATATATATACATATATATATATATATATATATATATATATATATATATATATATATATACATATATATATATATATATATATATATATATATATATATATATATACATATATATATATATATATATATATATATACATATATATATATATATATATATATATATATATATATATACATATATGTATATATATATATATATACATATATATATATATATATATATATATATATATATATATATATATATATATATATATATATATAACTATTATTAGCAGTGGAAGTAATATTTAATTTTTATGGAAGAGGTGGAGAACCCTGATCTCTCATGTCCTGAAGTGAAATGGTACTTATAAGAAGTATATATATATATATATATATATATATATATATATATATATATATATATATATATATATATATATATGTTTTGATGCTAATTATTTAATTTTTTTAAAGTAAGATTCTGTTGTATCTCATCTTTCTCGCCAACTGTTGTATCTTGTATTTTCAAGATAACAGAGAATAATATATAAGCAAGTCAAAATCGTTTATAAGTAATGAAATAGAAGGTTTACTATCCGAAGGTACACGTAGCAATTAACCTTATGCTAATTCAGTATTTACCCGAGCTCCCTACCGAGAGGGATGTGGCACAAGGCCGGTTTAACGTGGCCTTTTTCGAGCCGTAGGCCCGGGTAAAAATTCTCCGTAGACACCGTAATAACGGGATTGGGTTTGTCTACCAACCCAGACAAGACTCTGACATTTGGTATAGCTTCGTCTGGGTTCATCTCTGTCCTAAGACAGAGAGTTCAACAAGCACGAAGAGCATAAACCTAATGAAGAGCTAAGACCTAATGCCAACTCTGTATTTAAACGATCTCCTCACAGAGAAGTATGTGACACAAGGCAGGTTTAACGTGGCTTTTTCCTAGCCGTAGGCCCGGGAAAAAATTCCCCGTAAACACAGTAATAACAGGGTCGGATTTGTCTACCTTCCCAGATGAGACTCTACCCTTCGGCATAGCCTCGTCTGGGTTCATCTCTGCCCAAAAGCGGAGATTTCGACAATCACCAAGTGCTTAGCGCGCGGCTATGACCTAATGCGATCTCTCCTCTATTCCGCGTAATTCCGCTTATTTGCATAAACGGACGGTTCCATTCATTTATGTCATATATGACAGGTTCAATCTATACGGGTGCCACTCGAGCTAGAGTGTTAAGTCAAGAGCGAATTCGTGCAGATAGGAGGGGAAAAATAACAGTAAACCGTTGAACAGGTTAAGATTGTAGTGATCTGAAAAACATCCTCTTGGGAGTCGGTTCCACAGAGTAGTGGTTCGTTGGAAGCTTTACGAGGGAAACTTCTCACCGGTGAAATACTGATGGAATGTGGATGGTTTGAAACTTCATAAATATCATGGCGTGGATACTTTAAATTAAATGCGTTGAATTTCGATTAATATTGCTCCATTTTGAAAATTATGACACGAAAATGATTTAAATCAAACAACGAAATATTTCTACGACTTGCCGTGTAGGGTTTATCATCGATTTATCTTATTTACTGGAAAGGCTCTATTTCATTTATTCTTAAAATCAGTAACAATAATAGGCGCTGTTATAATTGCTTTTGATTCACAAGGTTCTATTTTATTTAAAACTCGGTTGATACCGAAGCATACACTATTATTTTCTTTCAAAATTTTAACAGGATCTTTATGGTTTCATTCATTTTTTATTCTTTGTGCAACGAGTCAAGGAGAATAACTCGTTTATAAGGCTTCGAAAGAAAATAAACTCCATATTACCTTAAGGTATTCAGATCTAAATTTACACCTTGATATCTCCAGTAAACACCGTTTTGCTGATATGGTTTTCGTTTCTATTTTTCTGCAACTACCTTTATGAAAATAATGTGTTTTAAATCCGTGTGCATTTAAACACAAATCACGACCGATAAAGCTGGTAATCTCTCTGAGTTTTAACTTACAGACAGTTGTCCCATCATTCAGACTCTTCCCATTGAAATAAAAAGAATAGATGAAGGCGAAGCAAAGAAAAGGTGAACAGCGTATTTTAACAAGATCTTACTAAATCCAAAAGGATAGATTAACCTACAAATACGATTTACATTGTTCAGACTGTTGTTCTCATCTTTATTGCCATATCCACGACGTTTCGGCTGTTTTTTACTATGCCCTTTTTCAGGTGATATTTCTTGAAATTTCAAAGTGTATACAGTGTAACCCGGATATAAGAGACCCGGATATGAGAGAAACCTGGATATAAGAGAGATTTTCTCTGGTTCCAAATTAGAGCCATACTTACCTAAACAAAATAAACCAAACCCGGATATAAGAGACCCGGATATGAGAGAAACCTGGATATAAGAGAGATTTTCTCTGGTCCCAAATTAGAGCCATACTTACCTAAACAAAATAAACCAAACCCGGATATAAGAGAAAACCGGATATAAGAGACTTCTTCTCCGGTCCCGACAACTCTCTTATATCCGGGTTACACTGTACTTTATTTATTCTGCGTGGACAGATTGTTATAATTTCACGTGTTATGACTTTTGATATCTCAGTTCCAATTAAGTAGTGTTGATAACTTAACTCTTCGAGATTTTGTTCCCTCTTTTGTGGCCAGGGATTGAACCCACAACTCTTTAGGTCAAGTCACTTTTGGATCAGCCAAGCAACGCTTTTACCCACTGGGCGATGTGTCCTTGGGGTCCTGAAGAAGACCAGCGTGTAAAACGACCGAAACGTCGTGAATATGGCAATAAATATGAGGACAACAGTCCAAACAATATAAATTGTGTCATAACAATATTGTGTTACCATACCTCATCTCAGAAATATAGACAGTTACTAATAAATGTTTTCCTTTTTGTCTTTCGGTTTAAAAAGCCTGGCAAATATAACTTGAGAAGGTGAATCCATCATATTGACATAGATGCATGTTTTAATATCTGCGGCCATGTTTGTGTAAAAATAATTCTTGTTATGTGAGTACGTAACAGGAGGTGGGGTATCCAAGCCTGATTCGGGGCCCCGGGCAGGGCTTTGTGACCTTCGTTATCATGTTAAAATCAGTTTTTTGGGTGGGTTTTTTGTGTCTACATTTATATACGTTACAAATTCAACTAAACGTATCCGAACATTAAAGAATGAACATTTTTCGCGGATTTTTACGTAATTCTGGGTTCTTTTTTTTTTTTTTTTTTTTTGTCTATATCAATGAATTGGTTTTAAACACGAAAAAACTCGATATAAAATATATATTTATTCATAATTCAGTTTACAAGTTAATTATGGGGAGAGAAATATATTCCAATTTTTCTTCCTTTTTTTTTTTTTTGTTTTGTTCGGGGCGTGGTGTTCAGCAGATATAATTGCATTCTGGTAAGATGCTGGAAACAGCATACAAATCAATGCTTTGTCGATGGAAAGAACGATAGTTTTAAAAATTGAATTTAAGACTGGAAATGGTAGATATAATCGGGGATAGTTTGTTTAAGTTTCAAGAAGAAAACCTTTAACTATTTAATGAACTAAAAACAATTAATATTTTAATAACAGTGAATAAGTTTAAAAAAGGGAACAGTAAAGAGGAAAACTGGATCAAGAGATCACAACAGGAAGTGGGATAATCATTTCAACTTAGAGCTAAAGTTATCAATTAGAAAAGATCCAACTCAATTCGTAAGACGTTTGGCATGTGAGAGAGGAGTTTCATCTATGACCGACCAAAGAGCGGTGAAAAAAGATTCGAAAATGAAACCGTACGTGAAACCCGTGATGCAATTTGTTACTCCATGACAGAAAATTATAAGGTTAGAGAGGGTGAATATCACCTTAAATAAGTGGGAAAATGGTCCTGGCATAATATATATATATATATATATATATATATATATATATATATATATATATATATATATATATATATATATATATATATATTTACCAATGGTATTAGCACGTAAGTGAATGTAATGTTAATTTTCTCTCTCCAGCTATGTGTAAATAGTAGGACAGACTGGGTTCTATAGCTTTGGATGGCAACTGATCATGCAGAAGGACAACTCTGTATTCAAAACCTTCATCAGTATAATCAAATCATATTTGCTGGTGTCTTGGCTGTCAGTTCCTAGGAACTTAGCTGCTTGAACCCCATACGTCGAATACGATGGGAGAGTCCCCCAATATAAAATTTAACATAATCTTTTATACATATTATTTATATATTATAAATGCGGGGTACTTATTGGAAAGCGCTCAATATCAGTGATAAACCTAACATATTTAGTTGGATTGATGTGAGTTTGTGACCCTGGGTTTCACGCTATTTGCGATCGTCAGACAAACTCTTTTGTCTGACGATCGCAAGTAGCATGAAACCCAGGGTCACAAACTCAC
This sequence comes from Acanthosepion lycidas, assembly GCA_963932145.1. Classification (NCBI taxonomy): domain Eukaryota; kingdom Metazoa; phylum Mollusca; class Cephalopoda; order Sepiida; family Sepiidae; genus Acanthosepion; species Acanthosepion lycidas. The sequence continues at coordinate 80,211,315 of OZ010579.1, read as the reverse complement.
ATCAATCCAACTATATATATATATATATATATATATATATATATATATATATATAGAGAGAGAGAGAGAGAGATTTTATTTCAATACTCCATGAGCTTCTCTTCCTTAGTTCTGATTAATTATTGATGAACACGTCATTTTCGTTTATAATCGATTTCATTACGATACTTCTAACAGTTTAGAGAGTAATTTTACGTTCTTATTGATCAAAATAGAGTCCAATAATGTTATAAAAACCTTGGAGAATTCCAGTAAGATATATTTATTCATTTCTAAGTTACAAAGGTTCAGAGCTTAAACTAACAATTTGAGAATTTTGCTGTTACACCATTTTGATAATGTTGAATTTACAACCGGTATATCTGAAATTTTATTCTGGAATGTTAAAAGAATGAAACTATATTTGCACTTTTATGTTTAACGTTCATACGGACCCGTCATTTAAGGCACGTCAGCATAAATGACGGTTCTGTATAGGATGCAGGTTCGAATCCTGTCAAAGGACGAATATTTTCTTTGAAAATTTCTCGGACATTCAGGCCGGTAAATGTTATTTAATAATGTTTATTATAAACAGAGCATTTACTTAAATACTTGTATCTATAAAAAGAACGTTAAACATAAAAATGTCTTTAATAAATAAATTGTCGGACTTTGTCCATTTCGTAATATACTTGCACTATATACTAAGCTGAAACTAGAGCATGAGCAGGCTAAATAGGGGAGAATACAGTTGCCATTTCACCAAATTACAAAGTGGCAAGAATCTGCCAACCTTGAGAAGCACCATTCCAAATTCTCGTTGTTCTACGTTACACCAACGCTGCTCGCTATCGATTTTAAGTTACAACTGAACATCTTGTATATGCCACGTTCCTTCAGGGCGTAGAGCACTTAGTAAATTTTTCTTTTTGCTACCTGTTCTAAACCCTGTTCTGCCTACTGTTTGCATGAAATCATTCTGTAGGGTAGGGACTGCTTTTCTCTGTCCCTCTTGTCTGCAATATGTCCTGGGAGTGTCTAATTTTACAAGCCATCTTGTCTCGTTATGTGTCCTAGAAATTTCAACTAGCTCTTTCTGATTTTAGGCATAAGTGTTCTTTTTATCTTTCCCTTTTCTCTAAAACTTCGTCGTTGTTCCTCTGTTCAGCATGTAGTATTCTAAGTATCCTTTTGTAGAACCATATTTTTTTGTTCCAAGTTTCTTCTGCATCTGTGATGAGATTCTCCACTTCCATATGGAGAGAATTATATTACGCAACAGATAAATAGTCTTTGCTTCTGACGAAATTTTTCTCTTCGTGAAGAGTTTGCTTACCTTATGGAAGGCATCATTCACTGTCGATGAGCATTCGGCTTTCGGGTTTGCATACTTCTGAGGAAGGCGGAAAAGATATGGTTCTTAGGAAGTATTGAACCTAATCCCTTGTAGTAGCGACCATTTGGATAAGATCGCTTGCTACCCACAAGATCATTATCTTCAAACCAAGAATCATAGTGCGAAATGAGCACAAGCTTATTTCGCCGAGATTCAAACACAGAATGTCGATTCTGTTGTTCTTGCTTTTGCTTATGCTTATTACGCTACATTGTATCTCCACAACAAATGTATTTATTGGGTGAATCTCATCTCTTAAAATAAATGGCGGCTTATCTTAAAAATCTCCCAAATCAATCATCTAAATCTGTAAGTTAGTGTAACCAAAACCACTAAGAAGGAAACACGTATTTTTAAGTTTTTTGAAAAGAAAAATGTTTTTAAATAATTATGAATAACATTATATTTTTCATTTTTAAATAAATAAGAATAGTTATTGCTGCTATCTCCTGTCATCGTCGCTGTCATGTAAGAGGGATTAATCAGAGCACCGTTTGGTTTGGTTTGTTTTACGATTTATCAACCTAAATGGATTATTTAATACCGATAAGATTTTTATTGCTGCTAATATTTTTTCTTCAAAAATATATTGCTGGCAATATTTTTTCTTCAAAAATGTATTGCTGGCAATATTTTTTCTTCAAAAATGTATTGCTGGTAATATTTTTTCTTCAAAAATATATTGCTGGCAATATTTTTTTCTTCAAAAATATATTGCTGGCAATATTTTTTTCTTCAAAAATATATTGCTGCTAATATTTTTTCTTCAAAAATGTATTGCTGGCAATATTTTTTCTTCAAAAATGTATTGCTGGTAATATTTTTGTCATCAAATTTTCATTTTTTTCTTCAAAAATAAATTTTACAAAAAATGTATTGCGGGTATTAAAACCTACTTTTACACTATCATATTTTTTTGTCCGCAGTTTTGGGGTTAACTATTTTCCCATAGCTGGGACCCTAACAGGTGCTACCATCAGGGGTCATATTGGACCTGGGAACACCATCAATTAAGAGATGGTTGCATGCTCCTCAAAACCTACCGATGAGAGGCCTAACTGTCGGATGTAGTTGATCATCATACCCAGGACGGTCAGAGTATTGTCATTTTAATAGCGATATCGTCTTTGAGAAAACTTAAACGCGAGCCTTTGGTACTGTGTAGATGTTTGGCGAGATGGGGGTTAATGCATAAGCTTGATTGAAGGAACGTGCTGAAATTTTAACAGGAGAATTGTTTAATTCGATTTTGTGATTGAAGGTGCACAAAAACAAAAAAAACAAAAAACAAAAGAGATGAAAAGATATAAAAAATATAAAAAAAAACGCTTGACTATCAAACAAACTTACAAAATAGCCAGTAAGGGAATGTAATTTGAGATAGTAAATTCATTTGACTCTTCGCTAAGCATTGATTCGAAACGCGTTGAATAAGATTTGGAACCCCAACCGCACATACCAAAACACTTCTGCCCCAAACCCAATACCGCAAGCATCTCTCTACAAAAATGTTTCCCAATATCCATATCTCTGTATGTACATAGAGGAATCAATAAATATCTCACATTCTAGAATGTCTCTAGAATGTTGGAAAAGAATTAAACTACATATAAAATATATACAGTGCAAGGCCAAGTTGTGGAGAATGCAGTTCTCTTTACGCCAAATTTACAATCCTAGCCTGACGGTTGCTTCGTTATTGAAACTCAGATTTGTAACAGTGCAGAAAAAAAATCTATATTTATTAGTACTATTATGTCATTCGCAGACAATACAGTTTTGCTGTATGATAGCTTCTTAGTGCCACTAGACATCCGAATTGTTCAGGCTCGGTCAAAACTCAACCGATTGGTGTCAGTCAAAGTTTTTACAACTGAGTTATCTTCATTCGACAGAGAAAAGCAACTAAATCGAGTGTATTATTTTACGAATGTAAACAAATGCAATCAGTTGGTTGTTGTTTATAGAATTAACCTATCACTCTACAGTGCCCAATTGAAATGTATTATCAAGAGCTAAATTATAAATTTTACCATTTATTATACACCGAGCACTACTGTTTTATTACAACCCGTACTCACTGTGCGATATATATATATATATATATATATATATATATATATATATATATATATATATATATAATTAAACCTAGAGAGACAGATAAACTTGCCAAGCGGATCGTCAGGGAAGGCAGCCTTCTCTGATGATCCGCACAGGTGAAAACTTGGTAGGTTTGTCTGTCTCTCAGGGTTTAACTAGGTCAGTTCTACTCATTGTATTGAGCACTTTATTTAGTTGCTTTTGGCAATTACATCGTTTTCTTTTTTCTTTGGGCCTTGAACTTGCATGCTGGACGATTATTTTCGACTAACGTACATGTTCTTGGTTCTTTCTTTTTTATACTTTTTTCCCTTTGGTATTGGTCTGATTATTCGCAAGTCCGAATGTTTTCCGAGCGAGCATAATTTCTTATTCTTATAAGATTTCTATTAATATATATTTCTTGTGTCGCGTTCTGCTCATTAATACTCCATCGGACTAACTTTGTTATATTGTTGCGACTGCACATGTGCAGATTCTTTCGAATTGTAGATGGGGGAGAGTTAGCTACAATTGGAAAGAATCTATCTAACCTCAACATATAATTTGTTACTACTATATCTAAAAAAATAAAGGACTTAGTCAATACTAAAGAAAGCAATAAGCTGAAATTTGAAGAAGGAATTTACTCGATCGCCTGTAATAATTGCCACAGAATTTATATAGAAGAAACCTCAACGAAACTATAAAGAATGTTATATAAACACAGAAGGGACATTTGACAAAAAAATACGTCGAATGCGTTGACTGCCCACCATAACAAGGCTGAACACAATTTTGACATAAAAAAAGCTGCTCTGATCAAAGGAGACAACAACTCACTGCGACGAATATATTAGGTTGGTGCAAAAATAATGACGTAATAATGTCGTTTTTGACGTATTTTTAACGTCAAAAAACGACATTATTACGTCGTTATTTTTGCACCAACCTAATATCTAGAGAAAGCCTTGATCGCCAGGTGACCTACAGAGAAATTTGCGCCCTGCCACTTACAACATTTCGCCATTTCTGGCGAATTTCTTCCTTTCATTCGAAATAGTTGCTAATTAATATTAACGCAGGTTTACGTCCCATCATCAGCTTATTTAACCCCCACATTAGGTCTCGATCAAATATTATGAACGTGAAAGTAATGCGATTACCATGATGAAGATTATAAAATACGATTTGCTCTAATTTAACCGCAAGAGAGAAACTTCCCTGGCCACCACAGCATGATTGATGTTTGGTTCCGTGAGAGCTTCTCACTACGCCTTCTTGGTTTTACGTTTTTGAGGTGGAACAATTACATCAAATCAATAGCTGCATCTACTGCAAGGAAAGTTGTTTCACTGTATCGCGTCAGAAGGTTTTTCTCGTCAGAATCCATCTTACGCATATATATAAATCTACCATTCGTCCGTGCATTGAATACTGTTGCCATATCTGGTCTGGTAACCTTACTGTTCATCTCAAGTTTCTTGACAAAACCCAAAGAAGGATGTGCAATGTAACCGGTACTGAATAAGCATCTCGACTTCAGTCATTTTTTTTTTCAGACGCGAGGAGCTTCCCTCTGTCTTTTCTATAAATATTTTTCATGGCAACTACACTGACGAGCTTTTTTCCCAGGTGCCCTGACGACATGAATTTATGCTTTTTACTGTTGAATTAGTTAAATGCAACCGACACTTCTACTCCAATAGTTTCTTTTCTCACTTCCTCTTACTTACTTCCCTGGTAATTACAATCTTCAAAAAATTAAATGCAATGTCAATGGGCATTTTCTGCTGCCTTATCCCCCGTTCATTTTTTATCTTTTGCGCAATACCCCCTGTACCCAGTCTTTTCTCTCAGTTTCATTTTTTATTGCACCCACCACCCCGTTGTGTGCTAGTGGCACTTCTGCCTTGCTTGGGGTGAAATGCTTAAAAATGATCAACAACAAAAATAAACCCAATTGAAAGCGAAAACGGCATTGTCGTTTTGTTTGGTCGAACAGTAGACATTTCCTTTGTCTTTGTTGTTGTTGCTATTCTTTTTCTTCATAATTGGGGTGAAAAGACTAATACATATATATATATATATATAATATATATATATATATATATATATATATATATATATATATATATATACTTCATAATTTACGGTTCACCAAATCAACTCAAAAGAAAGGAGAAAATAATGAATAATACTAGCGTAAATGTAACAGCGAAGCCATTATCTCTGTTGTTCATTTCGTTTGGAACAAACTTAGCGAACAACCAATCATCGATCATTATGAAGAGATACAGTTGGCGGGAAAATGTCCAATACTGTCTAGTGTCGTCATGACATCTCAGGAGGAGGTGGGCTCGTTGATGCATACATGTCATTTGTACAAGACGCATTACGACATCTGGCATATCTGCATATATTCATGTACTAATATATATATATATATATATATATATATATATATATATATATATAAAGATTTTGCAAAATTTTTCTGGATAACTCATCATGATTACTCATCATTACACTGTAACTGCGGTTTAAATTTATACACACCGCGCAAACACACACACATACATTCATATACACACGCACACACACACACACATACACACACACAGATATATATATATATATATATATATATATAAATAGATAGATAGATATGCATATACATATATATTTATATACAAATGCAATGAGAACGAATCAAATATTATAAATTGAAATGTTCATTAAATTAAATCCATAATATCCTATAATAAAGTATATATATATATATATATATATATATATATATATATATATATATATATATATATATGTATGTATGTATGTATAAAGAAAGAAAGAACTTATACTTGATATGAACAAATAATTTTACATACTGTAAGTAATTCTAATACATTTACTTATTTTAAAATGAAATATAGTCTATTAAAAATTAAAAGTAAAAATATTTTAAAATTGTAGTTAAATAAAACGTATTCTAACCTAAACATCCCACAAAAATCTTTAAGTATACAAACAGAAAAAATGTCATAAGAATTTTTTGCCGTTAACAATGATTTTTTTTAAAAACCCGGACGACATGCATTTAACGGTTGTCAGAATTCGTTGAAAAATACATCTCTACCTCTACCTAAACGTAACCACTTTTTCAAACGTAACTAATAACTGATGCAAAAAAAGTTAATGAAAATGAAAACGCTACCACCCCTTGTTTGGACGAGTGGGTTTCTCTGTATCCTTGGAAAGAGTTAATTATGAATTTTTGCCGTGCCTTTAAAACTCAGTAAATTTAAAAATAAGTTACTACAAATTCGCTTGAGGATGAAATGTAACCAATGTTTTTAATTTAATTACAAAATAAAATTCGAAGCATTTAGCTTGCATTTTTGAAACATGTTTAGAACTGTGTAGGGAAAGCACATATTTTACATCAGTTAATTTATAATATATATATATATATATATATATATATATATAGTAAACTTCACATTTAGTGGTTACTCATGTTTGAGCCGTCGTCTCTGTTTTTTGGGGTTTTTTTTAAACCAGTGAAATTCATGTCTACTGGCCTATATATCTCTTTTCCCTCTAAATAAAAGTAGCTTCAAGATAGAAATCGATCATGTATGCCATTTATAACTCCAGGAAACCAATTTAATTCTAAATATCACTAAATGTTTGGCTACATGCAGTTTTCATAGTAAAGTAAAAGGTTCAATTCCTTTGTTATATAATAAGTAATAAGCATCATTCCTCACAACCATTCAATAGCTGCTCAAGTAATTTTATTAATCGAAATGTGTAAAAGTTATTTTTAATCAATGACCTATTAATCTGACAATATTACTTGTTAATATAAATTCATATTTCGTAGAACACGTGTTTTCTGAGGTGGGGACGAATTGCTTCTTCTCTCTAGAACATCCTCTCTGTAAAGAAAAAAAATATGAAAAGTAACCTCTGTGCCCTTTGTCTTTATCTATTTGATAATAGCATCTAGCGAGTTTAGTAGAAATTCTTTGGAAGACAAATAGAGTAATCCCACATAGCAACATATCTGTCGCTTCAAGTAGTTTCTTCATCTGCGAAGATATTTTCCAGTATTTTCTGAGATTAGATATAATATATATTTTTTCAGCATTCTTTGCTTCTATCGAGATTTCCACATCTTTTAATAGTTCTTTAAATCTACCCTATGCAATTAGTCATATCACTAACAAATTTCACGCATTATTACGTATGTATATAAAATTGCATGAATATTTCCGTTTTGATTCTATATTTATGCCCAGCATGTCAAACAATTTGTGCTAATATTCGTGTAATCTGTACTTTGTCAATAAATACCAGTTGAATTGTTTTGTTATGGAAACGTATGCGCCGAAATAGATCATTTTTATTTTCTGTCATTTGACAGCCTCGTTTTGAATTTCTCTTTTCTTTAGCCTATTTTCTTTTTATTATTTCATTTTGCATTTTCTTTTCTAACATTTGATATTTATTCACCCCCACTTCCCGAACATATAATTTCTCATTCGTTATTCTCTTCGATTTTCTCTACTCTTTATTCTATCAATTCGTATTGCGTGTCCTAATTTTTATCTTTCCATTTCACATCTTAATTCTGCCTATTTTTCTTCTTCTTCAACAAACGCACACACACACACACACACATGCATATACGCACTATTTCACACACACACACAGAGGCCCACACACACTCTCTCTCACACACACACAGTGACACACACACACATTCTCCCTCTCTCTCACACACACACAGTCACACACACACACATTCTCCCTCTCTCTCTCTCACACACAGTCACACACACACACATTCTCCCTCTCTCTCACACACACACACACTCACCTTATTTCGTTTGAATTTTTAACCGTAAAATAAGAAGGATATATATATTAGGTTGGTGCAAAAATAATGTCGTTTTCTCACATAAAGTTGAACGTCAAACCTAATATATATATATATATATATATATATATATATATATATATATATATATATATATATATTAAAAAAATAATAATAATTATAATCTAAGCTCTACTTCTCTATAGAGCACTTTTTAAAAAAGTAAAAACAAAAATACTAAAGAACACTGGATTATTTACCTCACGTGTACTTTCCTATTTTTCTACATACCTGCACAAATATCTATCTATCTATCTATCTATCTATCTATCTATCTATATATATATATATATATATATATATATATATATATATATATTATGGAAAAAATGGCAAGACGTGCTTTACCATTCATCATTGAAAGGTAAAAAAATGAGCTAAATATTTGTGTATAAAATATAAAAAAAATGAGAAGTATGTGATAAACTAAAAGTGAAAAGATCAGATGGAAATAATGTCAGGCCCTAACAGGCATTCCCTCTGTTTACAGAGGAGGGCTACCTGGACCTGACATAGATCATTTCCAGTACCTTTAAGAGTTACATAGAATAACAATTATTTTTCCCTTTTAATCATGGTAAAGCACGTCTTGACATTTTCATAATAAAATTTTGTACCACCAAGAATATATATATATATATATATATATATATATATACATACATACATATATATATATATATATATATATATATATATATATATATATATATTAAAATAATAAGAATATAAGATCTACAATCCGGTGTTCTTAGTCATTATTTTTATTTAAAAAAATAGTGCTCGATACATAAACCGTAGAGCATATTATAAATACTTACTATTTAAAAAATATGGTCCCATCGCTAAACAGGAATTACCATGCTTCAAAACGGAAACACTTAAGTTTGATTATAAAATTAAATTTAAAATCCATAGCTCCAAACAATTCTCAAGCGATTTATGGAATAACCTATTAAATTGATTACTTCACTTATAAGCACAGACTATCTTAATATCTTAAACTGTAAAGGTTACGGAAGATTCAATCATTTTGATAAGGGGTGTTTGGATGTCAATTTCCCTAGACAGCTTGCGTATCAAATGTATGTTTCTTTCAAAACAGGTTAATAAGTTTTTAGTTTCTATTTTGAAACATTGTAATTGCAGTGTAATGATAGGACCATATATTTAAAATAGTACATATATATATATATATATATATATATATATATATATATATATATATATATATATATATATATATATATATATATATTCATGAATTATCCATACATAAAACAAATACAAAGGTTAATGATTAAATGGCGAGAAATCCATCTTCGCGAACAATTCAATAATATATTAGGTTGGTGCAAAAATAATTTCGTTTTTTGACGTTAAAAAATATGTCAAAAAACGAAATTATTTTTGCACCAACCTAATACAAAAACCCCGAATCTGTTTATGAAAGAAAAGATCCTGTTTTATAAATTTCCGTCGCATTAGATCTTTTTATTTTACAAGCTTTCGACTGTTCCTACAGACATCCTCAGGTATGAAATAGATTGTGTTCTTGTGTTTACTCTCAGTAATATGTGGACAAAAGAAAACAAGGTTGTAATCCGAAAAATGCTACTAGAAATGTGTGTTATAGTTTTGGAACGTGCAGTCGCAACGCTGAGTTTGAATTTAAATTTTAAGGTTAAAGTTCTGCGTTTATGTACAAATGTAGTGATAAGAGAATTCTTTTTTACAGGTAAATTTTCCGTCAAAGTGGCATGAACTATATTGTTCAATAATTACAGTAATTTCGCACTTATTATCCAAAAGTTGCACTTGGATCAGTTATTTTAATTTTAATAAAGGTGCAATCAATTTACAAATTCATGAATTATTCATACATAAAACAAATACAAAGGTTAATGATTAAATGATTAATTTTTGTAAATTTTTGTAATTTTTTCCCATAACATATATATATATATAATAGTATTATTCTGTTTAAGTTGGAGGGGGAAAAGGATTACCAAATTTTTAAAGGGTGTTACCTTTTTTGACGTATCAGGATACAAGTCTAATTTAATAAGGCAAAGGGTAAATATACGTGTCAGGTGTGCGTTTGTAATTTTTACCTGTCGATACTGTCTTCGTTTTATGAGGACGTGTCATATTGTCTGTTTTTAAGGGCATACATAGGATACACTACAATACATTGATATTTTTATTTTTTATTTATTTTATTTTTATAAAATGCATTAAGATTGTCTTAAAGAGTCTTCAAATATGATTAAGTCATATTTTATATATTTATATCTTTATTTATAAAGATCTAAAAGACTATATTTATTTTTTATACTATATATTATGACTATACTATATACGGAATTGTTAAAATTAAGATTTTAAAATTTGGGAATTTAAATACGCATTTCTTTTTATAATTTTTTATTTGTGATCAAATAACTTATATATAATTATGCTTTGTATTTAATTTTGTTTTAAAGTAAACATAATGCAGTGTCTACAAAAACTGTTATTTCTTTTCTTTGATTTAATAAATCATTATTTTTAGAAACTTAATAATATATAACTTTTCATGCAGTCGTAAAATGTATGAGTCATTTAATAACCGACAAGTTGTTTTTTTTTTTTTATATATAACTTCCATTTTACTTGTTTCATTTGTTTATTTTAATTTCCAAAAGTATTTGGATAGGGATGTTTGGTTACGATACACTTTATTTTTGAATGAAGACAGAAGTTGGCTCCACGTTAATTTAAAGTTATTTTACTGCTACCAATATAATTTTTTTTAATATTAGGATTCTCAATAGATGAGATAGTACATTGGTAAACAATAGATTATGTGAGACATTTATTAATCAATGGACATTTTTTTTCGGATTCCCACAGTTACATAATTTGTCTTTACTGTTATTTATTCTTACTTCTGGATCACCATAGTGTTACTTCTGGTTTAAGTATTTATTTAAAATTGTGTTTAAAAGTGTGTTTTATTATATTTTTTCTAAAAAAAGTACTGATAACTTATATATAACTTAAATTATATGCATCAACATGGTAATTTTCTTTCTTCCTTTAATGTCCGTAATTATGAGAGAACCCTTTGCCAAAATAAACGTAATTTAAATTATATATATATATATATATATATATATATATATATATATATATGCTATAATTAGTTTTTTAAATATGTTTCTATCGCAACACAGAAATTAGTGTTTAATTTCAAATTAAAATTAAAATTTAAAGTTTCGTTCAATTTCAAGTGATGCAGCGAATAAACTTCGAAAAAAAAATTGCTTTACTTTCTATTTATAGGCCAAATAGTATTTTATATTTAAGTGGGTGGGGTAATGAGAATTCAGAATTTTTTCATTACGTGGGTGTTGGCTTTTTTGACGAATGAAAATACAAGTATGATTTTTATGTGGCAAATTGGAAGTCGGTCAAAGTAAGGTGGAGTTTAGAGATTTCCGTCTATTGATACTGACTTCCATTTTTGCGGACATGTCATCAATGTCTCGTTTTTTTTATTTCATTTTGAGTTACAATACATTTGGCATTTATAATAATTTTTTTATTAATTTGCTTGTATTCTGAAACTATGTCGAGATTTTTTTAAAGGGGTTTTCAAATATGATTCAACTATATTATTTATATTTTAATTTATAAATATCTAAAATACTATATTTATTTTATTTACTAATAAACTATATATGGTATTGCAAAATTAAAATATTAAAATTTAATTACGCATTTATAAATTTATTTATGATCAAATAATAGATATATTATTATGCAAATTATTTTTCTACTTAATTATTTTTTAAGAAAAATATGAGGGAATGTCTACAAAAAACAGTTATTTCATATCTTTGATTTAATACTTAATAATATATAACGTTTCATGTAAGCACAAAGATCATGGGTCATTTAAAGATCTACATGTTCTAGATTTTTTATTAGTTTACATTTTACTATTGAACTATTTGGTTGGTGCAAAAATAATGTCGTTTTCTCACATGTGTTACTATGTAAGAAAACGACATTACTTTTGCACCAACCTAATAATTGAGTTTCTTTTTTTCCAGATAAGACATTTAGCCATCTGCACACCATTTTTTAATAAGAAACAGCGAAATAACGCTTTGTGTTATTCAGCTAGAAAGAGAACAGGTTAAAATCGTTTTGTGTCAGCCCCACTATATCTTCGTAACTGAGCAATGATGAGAGGAAAAAGATCATTCAGGTCTTCAGTAATGGTACCAACGTTCATACTCTGGTTTTCATCTTCAAAGTCATTCAAGAACCATCAAGAGTACAGTGAATAAGTTTAAAAAGAGGGAGCAGTAGAGACCAAAACTGGATCAGTAGATTCCAACAGCAAGAGGGAGCATCATTTCAGCTTAGAGTTAAATACATTCTTATTCTTCAAACCAGAGTCCAATAATGTCATAAAATCCTCAGAGAATTCCAGTCAGATATCTTTGATCATTTCCAAGATACAACGGTTCAAATCTGAAACCAACAATTGGATAATTTTGCTGTTACACGATTTAGACAATTTTGCTGTTACACCCGGTGTACACACACACACATATATATATATATATATATATATATATATATATATATATATATATATATATGTGTGTGTGTGTGTGTGTGTGTGTGTGTGTGTGTGTGTGTGTGCGTGCGTGTTTACGTATAAATAACTACTATATATATATATACTGCGTACTGCGGCATACAAGTCGACCTAGTATAAAAGATGACCTCAAGATTTTTAGGTCAAAATTCTGAGTTAGGTCTATAACTACTGTATAGGTCGACCTCCATATATGTAAAAATATGGGAGAACAGTGAATGAGTATGGTCGTAATACGATAGACATTGTTATGAGCTACAATAGATAGGAAGTCGTGGAGAGCCATGAATGCCGACTTCCTGAATTTGCACAGAACAGGAAAGAAGAAGAATCGACAGTTTTTTCTTTGTTTTAACAGACCGTTCAAATTCCTCAGGGGAAGATTTATTATGTCACTAAGTTGTGACTTGTGCCTATTGGTAAATGAAATTATGATACTTTATTAGGTTATCTGTGCCAAAACAACATTAACTTGTCTTTACTATCATAAAATTGCATAGATGAAATGCATGTCATACCAAGTTGTCTGAATAGGCTCTTGAGTTAAACGGCGCTTCGGTCAGTGTTAGAACTTAGTGTATCAGCTGTTGAACGCGGTAGTTGATGTAGTGCTAATAGAATACTGAATGTGTCTTTATATTTTATTATTTTATATTAATTTCTCTTTTAGTGGGATATATCTCTAGCAGTAAGGGGTACAGTAAGAAGTGTACAGTAATTGTTTATAACTCGTTGGCAAATGTTCGCATAATTCGACCGCTAGATTGCGAAACATTTTTAAGCTAGAAAACCCGACTTCTGCCCCGCATTTTATGGTATATATATTTTAAGTACTAAAAAGAACAAAATCTTTTCTTTTTTTTTTTATTCGTGTAATTTCGATATTTCTTGCCTTGCATCCACGCACAGTACTCCCTGAACTATACTGAAGCATACAGAGGGAAGAATTTTAAGAAGTAAAAAAAAGACAGCTTCAGGAACTCGTAGAGATTGCAGTAAATGAAAACAGGAAGGTGGCCGTATCATCAGTTGTAAATATAGTCATTAGGACCTTGGGTAAAAATATGAGAGAAAAGTGAATGAAAATGATATTAATACGATAGACATTGATATGAGCTGCAATAGATAGGAAGTTGTGAAGAACCATGATTGCCGACTTCTGGAATGGACACACAAAAGGAAAGAAGAAGAATTGACAGTTTTTTCTTTCTTTAAACAGACTGTTTAAATTCCTCAGCGGAAATCTAGAAGAATGGACATTCCAAACAAGCAGCCATTTGCTGTTAGTCGGATGAAGTCCAAGGAATGTTTTATCGGGTATAGGGTGGAGAGGCGACGACGATTGCACTCACATCGGCCGACGTCATAATGCCAGCGAATGCCAGTCGGCAGACAATGTTGAGCTGACTTTATAATTTGACTGGTGCACTAGTTCAAATATTTGTATTCAAATGGAAGATACTTGTCAGAAATGATCCGTTCGCTGCGTTCGCATGCCTTTGACAGCATTTCAATCGCAGCCAGGGAAAGACACGGTCTTACTGGGAGGGTGTCGTTTTGCCTCATAAACCAACACGCACATTCCATCGACACATACGCTCCTGTGCACATTAGCATAAGAAGGACATATTGCCCACTTTTCAATGCGTTATGCCAAGTATAATCGTCTAAAAGTCAATATGATTTAAAATTCGAGGCCTCCCTACAAAAAATTACTTATTATAATTAGTAGTAAAAAAAAACGAATATATCAAAGACAGTAAAAGATAAATATCTTGATTTTGACGTTGAAAAGCGTCACAATCATGCAAAAAAAATATTTAGGTGAGTATGTGTGTCTTCCTTAAAAGGGAAGCCAAAGCGTAGCTGGACAATCGCTTCTCTTTAGCCGAGCAGTAAAACACACCAAATCAAATGGTGGCGTCTCTCACAGAGAGGGGGACTTTTTTAAAAATACTACTGTCCACTATAATAACGTAAGCAGTAGTAGTAGTATATATATATATATATATATATATATATATATATATATATATATATATATATAACGGATAATTTATGTACACCCTTACTCCTACTATACGGAAAACATAAGGATGCTGTAAAAACTAAATAAAATTTAATTAAATTCCCCTTGTCTATCGTATTTAATGAAAGTTTAAAAGAAATATTGCTGCCCAAACATATATATATATATATCATGTTTTTGCTTCGAAAAAAAAGAAGTTCAAGAAGGAGTCTGTTCACGTCGATTGCACGCACATTTGTGACTGATAAGGCCAATGCATACACTGTCGCAGCGGTTGAAACTGAATGTAGCTGGCGTAGTGTTGCCGTATTCCTCCTCTGCCTCTTGTCATTGAGAGCGGCCCTTCATATATATATATATATATATATATATATATATATATTGTCATTTACATAAAGACTGTTTCGCTGTTTCACAGCTCATCAGTGTGGCTAGGCACAAGCCGGGATGGAAATCTGACTGATTTGGTATCAGTTGGAGATTCTAACCCTAAGCTATTGATGAGGATTAAGGGGAGTTTAAACGTATTTATTTTTAGATAAACACGCTAGTGACTGGAGAACTCGATTCGTCGAAGAGTCTTGCATCACCAGCAGTAATTGTCAATGTTTACAAGTGCACTTTTCTCTCCAAGAGCTCAACCGAAATTATTTTTCTCAGTAGCATGTATATATTGTCATCCACAGTATGAATAAAAGGAATTTTTATTATACATATTTGAGTTGATATTCTTGCTTTTTATTTTATTAAACCGTAAAATTAATAACAACCGGCCTTAATCGAGAAGTTCTACAAATGAAAAATAGTCTCCGGTGGGAATCGAACCTGCATCCCTTTTCCATGAGAAGAAAATCACATATTTTGTTTGCTTTCCCACATTCTTTAAATGTCGATCTAGATGGCCTGAACTGGTTTCTTTATTTAATATACGATGACAGAGTCTCTTGTTCAGTTCTCCGTGTCTGAGGTATCTTCTTTTTTGATACCGCTCACTTGTTACTAGCCTGCTCTCACAGTGTCCAGTGGAGTTCAATTAATATGCCGTATAATTACGTAGTCTTTAATATATTAGGCTATTGTCCTCTATCGGTTTCATTTCACCCCCCCCCGCCATCGTCATTAGATGCGACATCTCTAGGTACGGACATCAGAATAAAAATCTACTGTCGTAAATTAAATAGTTTTCGAAACCCAGATCGACAGACATAAGAAGAAAGCCGGTGGCCATATCGACAGGGACATTAGTCCAAATGTAAATAATAACTCTTAAAATTCAGACAGTAAGTGCTTTTAGACGTATACTGCTCCCAGGCGAGAAAAATAATGTTTCCACCCTGAAAGTGATAACGTGTTTTGGTCGTCTTAAATTTACAGATCAATGAAAATAATACGAGGGTGGGTTGGATCGTTCATAGGCTAAAAAAGTGATGCGCGATTTGTGAAATCTTACATGCATTAATTTCAACTTTTCTTATTATTAGGTTGGTGCAAAAATAATGACGTAATAATGTCGTTTTTTGACGTTAAAAAATACGTCAAAAAACGACATTATTACGGCATTTTTGCGCCAACCTAATAATAACTTCTTTTTTATAATCGGTGTCTCGAGCAATGCAGTACCACCTAAGGGATTTTAGGATGTGGAAGAATTAGTAGCAGTAATATTAGTAATGAGGAGAAAGAAAAGAGCAATCAGGAGGTTGTGTATAAATTTTTGCATATTAACATTGGTTGGAAAGCATGCGTCCGGGATGGAGTTCCACTAGCTAGAAGTGCGTGATAAGAAACTGTTAGTATAAGAATTACAGCTAAATCTAGCTAGCTCAACTGCAAATTGATGAAATCTCGCTGCCAGTTTAGTATTGCGCTTATATTCATACAGTCTAGGCACCCTAGCGTAGAGTTCATCCGAACAATGACCATGAAAGTATTTATAAACAAATGCACAGACAGACAACCTTACGGCGGTGGGTAACTGACTAAAACCGAACCGCCAGATCCGGACTAATAATATTACTGATTCTTCTTTGAAAATAGCCGAGGAACCGGACTATATATGGCAGCAATAGTCTAAGCACGAAACAACGTTAGACGTACAGATATGTAAGATAGATTCCCGAGAAAAAATTGTCTGGCTCGACGCAGTGAACGGACTTTCTTGGCGACGGATTCAATGTAGTCTTTCCATCTCATGACAGTTGAGAATGTTATCCCCAAAAAGCGCAATAAGTCACTTTCTTGGAGGATAGCATCAGCTATGCTGTTGGAAGGCAAAGAGGGATCTCTCAGATGATTATTGAAGAGGAGTTTATTTTTGAACCGTTAAAATAGACAAGTCATCTTTTCCCCAGTTAACGACGGTCTTCAGATCGTTTTATACATCGACTGCCATTTTGATCTTGTCTAACTAATCAGCCTTACTCTCGAGTCAAGGATGGGCACCTCGGCGTAGTGTTTTCGGCCTTGTGCCACATCTAAGCTATGCTTGGAAAATCTTTACTATCGAGTCAGGAGTAAATGCTAATGTTGTCAGTGTAAATGCCAAGTTGAGAACTGATGTTATCGGAAAGGTCATTAATGAAGATTAAAAACAGCGTAGGACCAAGGCGGGAGTCCTGAATGACACCCGCGTTAGTACGAAAGGATGTAGATGATTGGCCATTCAAGTCAACTTTCATTGCACGATTTTATAGAAGCGACTGGATCTGATCAAAAACGTTCCCGGAGATATCGTAGCTTTTCAGCTTGTGGAGAAAACCTGAAAGCCAGACCCTGTCAAATGTTTTCGAGATGTTCAATGCTACAGATCGTTTTTTTTTTTTTCAGATAAACTCATATCTGACTGTTCAAAGAATAAAGTAACTAGTAGCGACTTCTCTTGAAAATGGAAAAAAATTGTGTTATTATGTATTTGGAGAAAAAGTGTTTTAACCTCCAAGAACAGTCATGTTGACATGGTTACTACATTAGTGTATAACGATCTAGTTTTATAGACATGGTAAACGAGGGCAACTGAATTTATGAAGGGAAGGTAGAGTCTTCCAGATGATTCAAGATCTGGACACCCTGCTGCTGCAACTACCGATGAAAACATTGATCGTGTTCACTACATGGTGAGGGATGACAGGTGAATTACTATAAATAAATTGGTCAATGCTATTAGCGTAACCCTTGATAAATTTGAGAATATTCTGTACAATGTACTTGGCATGACTAAGGTTTTTGCTCAGTGGGTGCCACGTCATATGACACCTGATCAAAAGTGCATCAGACGGAACCCATGACGGGGAAATCTGAGATTGTCTAATGCAGATCCAGCTGGTTTCCTTGGACGTTTCCTAATCCAAAATGAATGTTTGTTTCATCCCTATGCAGCGAAAACACTACTATTCACCTGCTCCAAAGGAGGCCAATTTCGTTTCATCCTCAGAGAAGATGATACTCTCAGTGTTTTTGGTTGCAAAAGGCATTGTTTATTAACTATCTTCAAAAGGGCCACACCATCAATGGAGAGTACTACGCTAAGTTTCTGAGGTAGTTACAATAGGCTATCAAAACCCATCGCCCAGGAAAACTGACGAAAGGCGTCCTGTTTCATCAGGGCAATGTCCCAGCAAAGTTATTGATTTCAATGTCTGCTGTGGGTGACTGTAGCTTTGAACCGGCTGATCAACATTCCAGTTTACTTGATTTGATTATCACTTGTTCCGCAACATGAAAAGATACTCGTATGGGAAACAGAATTGCAGTGATGATGTCATATATGCTGTTTATGATTTTTTTTTTTACCAGCTTAAATAGTCTTCATTGAACACTCAGATGTCAATTTACCTGGAAATAAAAAAGGGAGTTTTTAACAAGTATTGGAATAGATGCATACAACATTTCACAACACTAGCATCGCTCCTTTATTGTCAGTCTATGAACTTTTCAGCCGACCCGCGTATATATTATAAAGGCAATAAGATATATGGCGAATGATTATCTTACCAGTCAGGAACAACGAAACGAACAGATGAAAAGATAGCTTAATATTACGTCAGTACGAATTGATAGCATTGCATTTCTGTGATATTTAAAACTCGGGATGATGATGGAAGGAAACGTTTCTGCGTCCGTGTGTTCAAGAACAGGCCAGCCAAGAATTTCCAATCGGAATCGACAGACTCATAGATGATTCTATTTGACTATACAACATTTCTATGATTCTATGATTTTTGTATCTATTCTTTCCTTTCTCTCTGGTGGCTTCTCTTTCATTTTTAGTTTGTCGAGGTGCGTGTGGTGTCGGTTGACACAAGTATTAAAATCTTCGCTTCCAATTTGACAATGACACGAATGAGACGACGAGAAAAATTGGCGGAATCGTTCAAATGCCACCTCTCTCTCTCTCTCTCTCTCTCTCTCTCTCTCTCTCTCTTGCTTCCCCGCTTGATTTGTTTCTGCATTCTCTCTCTGTCATTCAAATCTCTGATTCGTTCTTCAAAATGTCTCTTGTCTTCGCCCTTATACGCCTTCACTGTCCGTGTCGCTGCTTTTTATTTAGTTTTAGCGTTCTCACTCTTTTTTTTCTCTTTTTCTCGTTGTCGTTTTCTCTGTCTACGTTTTTTTTTTCTTTCCAACTTATTTATCGTTTCTGTCTTCCTCTACTTTTCTCCCACTCACTTTTTGTTCAACTGTCTTTTCTCTCTATTTCTCTTCCTCATACTATACCATATAATTCTCTCACGCTTTCTCTCCGTCTGTTATCTCTACTTTTCAGTCACAGTTTATTCCTGTCAGTTTCAACTCTTATATATATATATATATATATATATATATATATATATATATATATATATATATATATATATAAGATCGAATCCTCAATTCGTTTCAATTGTCATATACCAACGGTTTCCTATATCTTTTCTACTTGCGTTTCTATTTAGCCTTTCAATCAATTGGTCCATCCATCCATTGGTTTATCTGAAGATTATCTTTTCTGTTATATTTTTTTCATCCATTCTATCTAACAAACATTTCAAATTACAAATCAGTAATGCGCACATTATTTTTCAATGTAATTCTTTGGCGATATTTCCATTGAAAATTGCCTCGTTTAACTCTTTTGTCATCATAACCTCCCTCACTCTTACTGATTCTATTTCCCTTCTACCTCCTCTTCCATCCATCTACCTTTTCTTTTTCGTCTTGTTTCTTCTCTACTACTACATCGCCTTTCCGACAACTCACGCTTTGCTTCTCCTCCCGTTCTTTCTCTTTTTTCCCTTTGTTTCTCTTTTATTTCACTCTCTCTATTTCGCCCACTAACCCTTTGTTTCCCTTACACCATTCTTTCGTCCTCTGTTTGATTTCGTTTCCCTTCTCTGCTTTTATTCGATTAACTCCTTTTCTCCCACTCATTTCTTTCTTTTTCTTCTTTCTCCTTCTAACTCTATCCTTCCTTCTTCTAAATCTTTCTTGTTCAGCTTATCTTTCTCTTTGCGTCCGCTTACGCCTTCATTCTTCTATCTCTATGTCCATATTTCTTTTTCCTTCCACTCCTTTGCACTAACACTTTTTCCCTATCCCCTCTTCTTCTCTTCTCTTTTCATTCACCTCTCTCCTTCCTTCTTCACTCCTTTTCACTGATTCCTTTGACCTTTCTTTCTCTTCCTCTTTCCCTTTCATTTACTCTTTCCCTTTTCCTCTTTTATATTCACTCACACTTTTCACCTTCTTCTTTCTTTCCATTTCACTTAATCCTTTATCTTTCCTTTTCCCTATATCCTTGCTTTTCGTTTTTATCTTTCCTTTGTCGCAAATCTTTCTCTCTGCTTTCTCTCTCGCCTTGATTCTCCTCCTACTCTACCACTCTCTCCTTATTCTACGTTCCTTCCTCTCTGGTTTTTACTACCACTTTTCTCCTTCTTTTCTTTACTCCTCTTTCTTCTTCCTCTCACCTTTCCTCTTTTTATTCCTTCTCTTCTTTACATTCGTTTTCCATCCCTTTTAGCTCGTTTGTATCGCTTCTTCCATTCACTCAATCCTATTTTCTTACTCCTCTCTTTTTTTTTCCTTTTTCACCAACTTATACCATCACCCTCCCACCCACATCAATTATTTCTTCAATGTTTAAATAAACGTATAAAAAGAAAAGAAAATTAATCCCCACATTTGCAATGTCCTTTATTTAAAATTTTTGCTCTTTAGTTTTGTTTTGATTATTTTTAATCACTAATTCATGTCTAACATTCACTTCGATTTGTTTTGTTTGCTATTATTCAAGAGTGAAAAAAAATCCAAGCCAACAAACACTGGAAAAGAAACAACAAACGATGTTTGTTTCTCTTTACGCCTTTTGTTTTATGTTCGTGAATTGCAGTTAAATTTTATTGGCCTAATTATACAATGGATGAAGGGTGATGTTGGGATGGGTGTAACTCTGATGTGTTCTTCACATTGGATCGTTTGTTGCTATAGCAACCTAAGACCTGACAATTCTCTCTTGTCATCAATACAGCTCGCCAAACGGACAAAAAGAGAGAAAAGAAAGCTGAAGTCGAAAAAACAGCATTTTGAAAACAAAGCGCTAATTTCCTACATTTTTACCGATGTTTTGCATCGTATATTTTTGTGTAGAGGAGCGTGGATTGTATTACATGGAAGGATGAAAAGACAGAAGCGGGGTTTATCACTATGAAATCAGGATTGCATAATATCTTTTAAATGTAATACATACAGAGAAGAAGAAGGAGGAGAAGTAGCGGTCATCACTATGAAATAAGCATTGCGTAAAGTTTTTAGATGATATGATATCGTTTAAATGTAACAAGAACATAAAGGAGGAGAAGTAGGGGTTATGTATGAAAAGTAAATTTTGTAATAACATTTAAATGTAATAGAAGAAGAAGAAGAAGAAGAGGAAGATGAGGATGAGGTGAAAAAGAAGAAGAAGAAGAGGAAGAAAAGAAGGGGAAGATGAGGATGAGGTGAAGAAGAAGAAGAAGAAGAAGAGGAAGAGGAGGATGAGGTGAATAAGAAGAAGAAGAAGGGGAAGATGAGGATGAGGTGAAGAAGAAGAAGAAGAAGGGGAAGAAGAAGAAGGGGAAGATGTGGATGAGGTGAAGAAGAAGGGGGAGATGAGGATGAGGTAAAGAAGAAAAAGAAGAAGAAGGAGAAGATGAGGATGAGGTGAAGAAGAAAAAGAAGAAGGAGAAGATGAGGATGAGGTAAAGAAGAAGAAGAAGGGGAAGATGAGGATGAGGTGAAGAAGAAGAAGAAGAAGGGAAAGATGAGGATGAGGATGAGGTGAAGAAGAAGGGCGATATGAGGATGAGGTGAAGAAGAAGAAGGGGAAGATGAGGATGAGGTGAAGAAGAAGAAGGGGAAGATGAGGATGAGGTGAAGAAGAAGAAGGGGAAGATGAGGATGAGATGAAGAAGAAGAAGAAGAAGAAGAAGAAGAAGAATGGGAAGATGAGGATGAGTTGAAGAAGAAGAAGTAAAAGTGAGGGTTATCACAATGAAATAAGTATTGGTGAATATCCTTTAATGTGGTCCACACAAAAAGAAAAAGAACTATAGCAACAACAATAAGAGGCAAAAGAATTATTCAAGAAAGAAAGAAATATAATAAACAAATAAAATAAACAAATAAAAGAAAAGAAAACTGAAGGTAAATTATTTAAAATCTTCCAAAAGCAGAAGAAGAAGAAAAAGAAGAAGAAGAAAGGAAAAAAAGAAGAGGAATAATAATGAGAAAAAACAAAAAAAGAAGAAGAAGCAAACGAAGAGAAAGAAAAATGAGTTTAGATTATTTCAATGAAATAAGCATTGGCGAATATCGTTTAATGTAATACACACGGAGAAGAAGAAAAACAAGTAGAACAACAATAATAATAATACAAAGAAGTGAAGTATTTGCTTAATATCGTTTAAATGTAACACGCATATACAAGAAGTCAGAATCCGGGGTTATTAGGTAGTTTAGCACAGAATATTGGAATTTACATTTAAATAAATGAATACTTGTATCGCTAAAACAAATAAAAGAGGACATATTATTATATTATTCACCTCGACAAAAAAGATTCTTACAATCGAAAAATAATTTCTGGTCTTAAATAACCTGCAAAAGGTTGATAAGCCGTAGAAAATGAATGAATCAATCAATATATATAGCTTCATTATCTCTTAAAGTTACTCGTTCAGATCCGATTTTTACCGTTCATCAAATAAAATGATCAATTCGATAATACCTGAAGGTTAGCCGGTTCAAGAAACACTTGAAAAAGGAAGAAGTCACTAACAACCGAAGCGTTGTGTTAATGAAAACAAATAGATGAAAGCATGTATGTGTGTATGTAATGTAAATAATGTTAAATCCCTTCTCGGAAATTCAAACAGATAAAAAATATTTATAATTTTCCAAAGGAGGCCTTCTCTAATGATTTTCTACATTTTATTCTTTTGGATCGAATATGACGGCATTATTCCTATGTTATGAATTTTTTTATATTACGAATATCTGTCTGTTCAAGCCTTTTTACTAGTAGATATAAATAAAGTTTCAGTAACAGAATCTCTGTAACTTTTATCTTCCAAAATATTCTTAAAGATTCCACAAGCGCCGTGGTCTAATTTCTTTGTTCAGGCATTTCTACAGTATATAATTTAGCTAACCACGACCGGAGTGATTTTGCCACGCTTCTAATATCAAAAGAAGTTTTTAATGAGAAACTCTTTTGATAAGCAACTGTACTGCGAATGAGTGAAAGGGGGAATCTTTAGCAACTTAGCAATTGACTTCAGTGTGATTGATCAGCTAAAAAGCAAAGCAAAAAAAGAAAAAAGAAAGAAAATCCTAAAATTGCAAAACAGTTATTAATTATGTTGGTTTATACACGATTTACATTTTCTGCCAATTGTACGTAGTTATAATGAAATAGTTTTGTTTAGTCTCAAACACACAAAACAAAAGAAGCAATATATATTTGAATACTAATTTAACTAATGCAACTGATGCACTCTGGGTACTAATCCTTGAGCAAAATTAGAACATACTAAGTATTAGTCGAAATCCAAACGTTTTCTTATAAACTCATCGCGTATTACAATTTTGCAAAATTTTCCCGTGTTGAACATGTATTCCTGTTCCGTATCCAGGCCCTAGCTTTTCGTTTAAAAGAGCAATAGAAAGGTTGCTTACTTTTGATATTATGTTAACTTCTAGAGACTTCACGTTCGTTATTCAGTAGCTAAGCAACTATCGTATTTTAGAAGTTACTGACTTATTTATTGTCGAGCTTTTACTTTTATCTTGTATTGCAGTGGCGCGTCTACTTTTTTTTCTTTATTATTCTTTCTGATCACGGATGTAGTGGCAAATTTGAATCTCAGTGTTCTAGCGAACTTCACTCGTTTCCTTTTTATTTAAGTCCTTTGCTTGTGGTGATATGATTCGTTTTGTGGTCATTGTTAATTGGGTGGGGGAACAATTTCTAGTGTATAACCGATTTTAGTTTGTTTTATTTCTTAATCCTTGAGAGTTTCAACAACTGCGGCAACTAAAATGAATAGCGCATGTAACTTGAAGAGAGAATGATAATATAATCAATATATTAACGTTCTACACGACTTCAAATAAAAGGTTAGAAAGTAAACCACATAAATATATTGAACAGAGCCGTAAGATCTACAGTGTTTTAGAAAACTATTTTCCATAAAACTTGTTTTAAGAGAACATTTTCTTAAATTTCAATCGACTGTAATATCGGCTGCTCGGTCAATTGATCCTAAATGTTTCTTTATAAGAAAACGGCTAGTAATAGCATTATCATCATTATTATTTTTGTGATTACTGAGTGAAAGAACGCCACGCAAACAAAATAACGCTGGGGTAAAAAATAATATACGACACGCAATATACCCATCATGACACCAAGTCCAATAATGACCTACCAATCGTATGCATCACAGACAAATGTGTGCCATGTTTTGGCACACGCACTTGCTGGTTGAACCTAGATATAAAAAATTTGAGACAAGGTAACGGATTGTAGCTGTTATCAAATATGTAGATTTGACCCCAAATACGCCTTGGCTGCATTATCTTTCAGACTTACAAAACGCAATTGTTTCTATAGCCAGATATGATGCACCCCACTTGATCCCGCTCATGAGGCATTATTAACTATGCGTCAGTTCCTAGGGGACAAAATAGGTTATAGTCAGGAAATTGGCATGAAAATCTCGTTCATTGAACAGGATATTTGCTGTACCAGCAAAACCATGCACGTATCAACACTTCCAGTTAATTAAGATCA
>OZ010579.1:80130912-80183412 GCA_963932145.1 Acanthosepion lycidas | reverse complement strand
TATACTGTGAGGTCGATAGCGATACACTAGGAGATAGATAGATAGATAGATAGATAGATAGATAGATAGATAGATAGATAGATAGATAGATAGATCACAGACATTAGGGTAGATAGGAATATACAGGGAGATAAATAAATGAAACACATTCAGGTTGATAGTGATACACTAGTAGATAGATAGATAGATAGATAGATAGATAGATAGATAGATAGATACAGACAGACAGACAGACAGAAACAGAGATACATATCAATATATATTTGGATGGTAATATTAATGGTAATATTGTCAAGATATTTCAAGAATTCAAGAAACACTCGGCATTTATTGATCGACAAGCCAGAGCTACCTTCGATTGTAATTTATATCAATTTTCTCTCAGGAAAATGTATTTCTCGAGTCCAGCAACTGTCATCGTTCTTTTCACTGCGGTTCTTTTGTTCCAAATCGTGTGGAATGTTGAAACGTTCATTATTTTCTCTTCGGTTTAAATCAGATATCCATTTTAGTTGTTGCTCTTGTTGAAATTCCCCAAGAGACGTAGTTTCTCTTATTTTGTACAGTTCATGTTTTTGTAAATCTTCAACGCAAGTCCACAAGATTTTACAAAGTATCGTCCTCACTAAGGCTTACATAACACTGTCAATCGAAATCATTTTTAACCAGAGATCTGATAAACACATTTTATACAGATCATTGTTGATATATTTCTGAAATAGTGTGGCACCAATATCAAAATATTAATCTACCGGTGTTATTTAAGGACATGGCACCAATATAAAATATTAATCTAACGGTGTTATTTAAGAACATGACACCAATATCAACATATTAATCTAACGATCCGATTTAAGAACATGGCACCAATACCAAAATATTAATCTAACGGTGCTATTTAAGGACATGACACCAATATCAAAATATTAATCTAACGGTGCTATTTAAGGACATGGCACCAATATCAAAATATTAATCTAACGGTGCTATTTAAGGACATGGCACCAATATCAAAATATTAATCTAACGGTGCTATTTAAGGACATGGCACCAATATCAAAATATTAATCTAACGGTGCTATTTAAGGACATGGCACCAATATCAAAATATTAATCCAGACACAAGGGTATTTGAAGGGTTTTAACATTTACTCACATCACAACGTGAACTTTTATGATGGATTCAAGGTATACGCCACCATTACATTCATTCCAATTCTACATCATAGATTCTGCTTTGGAAAAGTTTATTTTGAGTCCATAATCATAAGTACATTTAAGTCAGCTTATTCCAGTTAAATTTGACATAGAGAGAGATAGTACACACACTGACACGTATCAACGAGACAATAAATAGATAGATAGATAGATAGATAGATAATGGAATGATAGCGAGACATAGAGAGAGATAGTACACACACTGACACATATATCGAGACAATAGATAGATAGAGGGGTGCTGTTTCTAATTCCGTTGCTCTATTCACGACGCTTCGACGGTTCTGCGCTCCGGCATTCTTCAGGTGACTGAAATTTCGAACCGCGGTAGATTGTTCTAGTTTCACGTGCCATACCTCTTTCGGATATCCCCGTCTAAGTTACTTCCCTTGGAAGGAGGATGGTTCAGGGAACTAGGAAAATCTTCCCCGTGCTTCGAAATTCCAATCACCTGAAGAATGCAGAAATTTACCACGGTTGAAACGTCGCGTATATGGCAACGAAGATGAGGACAACAGTTCAAACAATGTAAATAGTGTAAATTAATATAATCTGGAAAGGTTTAGAATTTAGTCAACATATCAATAAAAATAACCCTCAAAAATGTTGCTATTGAGTGTGTAGTACTAATGACTGTTTTACTATTCATTTACGTCATAATAGTTTATATTAGGTTGGTGCAAAAATAATACAACCATCAAAAGAGATGAGGACTTCAAATATATTGGATCTCACATAATAGATTCCCAAAAGAATCTGCAAAGCCTAGGATACGTGTAAAAAACTTCACAATACTTGGCGCTCTAATCTTCCATCTTCCTTAAAAGATCAAACCTTTCGAACATTGATTGAGCTAGTCCTACTGTATGGATCAGAAACTTAGACGTTATCTTTTCTTCTTCAAAGACGACTGGATGGAACACATAAAAATCTTTCAAAACAAACCCCCAGAACAACAGTTGAAGGTCCCATGCAGTGGTTAACACAATTTACGGAAAACTGAGTCCAATCTCTCTTAAATTCAATCAAAAATGATTACAGTTTGCCTGCCACAGCCATCGAGCAGAAAGGGACATCGTTCCATCCTTATGCCTCTGGCATCCTTCTAGAATTATCTTCTCCCGAAAATTAACCTTCCCAGATTCCATTGCTCGGGACTCAGGGTTGGACATCGGGGATCTGGAGAGAGCCATGCAAGACCGAATAGTGTGGAAAGGTGGCTATCAATGGAGTTCCAACCAACCATAGAGAGGCTGGAGGATGATGATGATGATGATGATGATGATGATGATGATGATGATAAAGATGATTCATTCACTGTTAAGAATGTGGAGTAAAAAGCCAATAGCCTTGATCAGTTTAGATGGAAATTAGTTGTTAACTTAAGTATGGAAAAAGCGTATGAAAAGAATAGGTCTGTAGTAATGCGTGACGACGGTTCAATTCCGGTCCTTGTATATTTTGGATTTTAGGACGAAGAAAATCAACGATAGCAGTAAATAAAACAGTCAAAAAACACTTTATTCCAGTGTAATCGTACAACACCCTCGCCGGCCGTCCAAGACTTCCAACACCGCGGCTGGTCGCTGAAGTGACCGCTTCAATTCCGAGCTAACCTTATCTCGCGTTGGGATTTAAGGTTGCTCTTAAGGCAGCTACGATCGAATCGTCGCATCTTCGTGCTGGGCAGTCGAGGCCTTACAGGAAAAAAAAATAACACTTGAATAAATTAAACAAAAGTAAATATTTTTATATCAATCTTCCGTACAATAATTGGTTTATATCAGAGTTCGCATGCAATTAATTATCAGACCAACCCGCGTCTAAATCGGAAGTAATATTATTGTTTACCTGGCAAAATCTGGTTTACTGTTCTTGATAAGGTTCAGTACAAGGCTGAAGTCGGAGGGTTCTCTTCTGCAGGCAATCACGTTGGGTGTATGACGTGACAAACTCTCTGCCGTCTCGTCTTTGTCACGTGTCTCGTCTGCGACTCGTCTCCTGAATTTGCTTCGAGCATTCGTATTTATTGACATTCGCCCAAACTGGTGAAGAGAATTCATTAATTCCTGGGAATTCCTTTTTTCCACTCCCATATTATTACTTCTCACTAAATCTCCTCAGTCAGCGTGGTTGGGTTTTCCACCCCCTTTGGTATTTCAACTTTGCGATAAGGAAAATCAACTCTAAATTCGTTGTTTACGAAAAATGAAATTTTCGCTTTACAGCTTGCATTTTCAGCTGCGTAGAACACATGTCAGTAACTATTACCCTCTAATTCTGTGTCGTTTTCCATTGTTCAAAACCTCGACGCACAATTCCAGGTGCCGTCTATATGTGAATTAATTCGTCAATCTTTTTCGACGGATTTTAGGGATTAAACCTTCTTGTTCCAAGGTCTTTTTAGCATATAGCTCCTTCTTCCTTAGGTTTTATTTTACCGCGGTAACAACAAACAGTATCACATAAGTTTGTAAAGTTTCAGCATTTCCTTGTACCCGAATATGCATGTTGGGCATGGCTCGGATATTGTGATAAAATATTTCTTCAACCATGCAAACGAAAACACATTACCAATATAATAGTGAACTAGTCATATATTCAATTTTACCGTATCTTTTTTTTTTATATGTCCCAGAAAGAGATATATTTGAACGAAGTAGCTAAGTGGTTTTGGCTACTATAACCAAGTAGAATACGGTAGCAGTAATCGACTGGTACGTGTCGTATTGGCAGGTAAGAAGTGTAGATCAATGGCGTCGTCCAATGGGCGTCGTTATAGACTTAGCTCTCAGACTAATGCTCTTTGACTCTCCTACACGTCCGTCGATATTTATGACGGACACCAGCCAATCATATTCCAGTGAGGGGGAACACAGGTGTATGCATATTCCATTATATCACTTTTAAAACGGAGTCAATCATGGCTGTCTACAGAAGATTTTATTATTATTATTATTATTATTATTTGTCAGTTTCCATGACTTCTTGGGGAATATGACTGACCGTCTTCCTTCTCCATTTAGAATTGACAGTTTTCCTTTTCATAAATTGGTTGCTGCTCCAAGCTAGAGAGATTAGTCAATCCTGCTCGGAAACCCGTAGCTGGTTGACATGCAAAACTGAGGGATGCATGTATTTTCCAAGATTTTATACGTAACGGATTAGAGAAGAATTTGAACTCGGATCGCCCCTTTCACTTTACGCGCTGATGACAGTTACGCTACCAGCATATCCATTACTATTCGATACCACATTTTACCAAATAGAGAAATCACCATTCAGCTAGAAATCTCTCTTCGGTCCGATACGGAGTTTCTATATAATATATACCCTAGTAACAAACAAAAGTTGTTAAATGTTATATTAATTCATTTTAAATTACTTACGTCGTAAACTTTCAGTGGAAAAAAAGTTTATAAAAATAATGATTGCCTTAAATGCTTTCTTTCCTGCGTTTATGAATCTCGTCAAAAAAAAATGTTGAATTAAAATAATTGTATAATTTGAAGTAATCTATTTCGATAATTTAGATCGTGTTCTACAAACAAATTGCTACAGAAGACACATGGTGTTTTATATTAAATAATTTAAAATTCTTTAAGTAGTAAGCGTTCATTCAAATATGTTTATGACATTTTTTGATATTTTGATTTGAGTATTATTTACCGGGCACAAAATAAAAAAACAGATTGATATATAAATTCCTGTTTTGCTAACAATATTCTGTTCTCTTTCTGATTATACCAAGAGACTGAACTAACGGGTTACGCGTCCTTAGCTATAATCTGTATTTGTTTATTGCATGTTTCTCTTTCTCATCAGAAATTAAAACTTGGCCAAGAAGAATCAAAGAGAGGCTGTCATTGAAAATAATGAATAAAGGGAATTGCTGTCGCTGAAATGGTTAAGGTATATTCTGAAATCTACTTTTGGTATATAATTCTACCTTTTCTATTTGCCGTCTCTCTTCAGGACGTCAGAGATCATGGCTCACCAGAACAACTTACTTCTTGTAACTCTTAGAAGTGTTTGTCTTTTTGCCATGTTTCCTAGTCTGTGTTCTTCCAACCGTCCGCCTAGTAGGTTATTCTCTGCTTTCTTCCGTCTCACTTGCTTTGAACATGTCATGGAGGTGTTTAGGTTTAGAAATAGACTAGCCAAATTACGTGCTACTTTGCTGTTCCTATTCTACAAAAGATTTCCATATATATTCCACTGTTCTGCTACTAATTTTCTGACGTCAGCACCTGCTCGCATTCTATCATCGAGATCGTCTTCCTCTTCCTTCTTCACTTTCTACCCTCTGGACATGGCTGTGAAGGCCCCGCCTACTTCTGAAGAATTGTGAGCAAGGATTCACAGAGGTGTGTAGGTGGTGGACGTGGCTGGGAAAGTCCAGACCTGCTGGCAGAACGTCGCAAATCCTCTTCATGTTGAAGGTTGTACTCCAAAGTCATCCGCAACCCCGCACTAGGATAGTCCTACGTCAGGGAGGACGATTTACAGCAACTTTTTCCAAGGTCTCAGAGTCGATTTTGGCCTGTGTTCGACATTCCAACAACCTGAAGAATGCCGGAGCGTACAACAGCCGAAATATTGTAATAAAAATGGCGACAAAGAAAAGAACAATAGTCCGAATAATGTACATAATACTTCTTCTCAGAAATGTTTTAATGTTGAAATTGACTTCAATATTTTATAAGCTGAACAGTCTAGTATGACCAAAAAGATGAGGGCAATAGTCCGAACGATGTAAATTGTGTAATTAGTTGAAATACCTCATCTCAGAAATATAGACAGATATTAGAAAGAGTACATATAATACTTTTTTGGTTTGAAATCTGAGTGCATTAAGAAAGTGAGAGTTTAAAAGACTTCGTTAGTTTTGATCGTGTTTCGCTGTCAACCTGCTTACCTGAAACAGAGGTCACATGCTAAGAGAAAAAATATCAGCCTGTTTCGGCGATAGAGGTAATTATCAATAGTGAAAAATTACGAGATAAAAAAAAATAGAAAAAAGAAAGCCAGCGGTTGTGGAAAACAGCCAATCTTGAATTTCGCTGACGGTTGTCGCGGTTGTTTGTACACTAAGGTATTTACTATGGAAACGGTGGGGTGGGATCTGTTCAGTAATCAAGGTAATTTGGTTAGAGTACTGTAATAAACGCGACATTGTGCCACACCCAAAACCATCTTTTTTTTTCTATCTATTTCTCTTTCTCTCCAGCTAGCTCAGCTAGCTAACTTCTTTTCTCTGTTTTTATTCTTCCTTATCTCTTCAAACACATGCACGCACTCTCTCTCTCTCGCCCACACGCACACATACACACACAAACACACACAAACACATACACACACAAACACACACACACACACACACATATATATATATATATATATATATATATATATATATATATATATATATATATATATATATGACAGTGAACATCTGTATATATACGGCGTGTGATTAAAAACTAATCAGAGAGCATCTGCACCGCAGGTTATGAAATCTAAATGAGTCACAAAAGAAAGAAAGAAAGAAAGAAAGAAATGAATACGTAAAGAAAGGAAGAAAGCAAGAAGGAAAAAAGGAAAGCTTAATGGTTTATATAAAGAAAGAAAATAAAACGTACAGAAAGAAAGAAAGAAAGAAAGAAAGAAAGAAAGAAAGAAAGAAAGAGAATGAGAAAGAAATAAAGAAAGAAAGAAAGAAAGAGGATGAGAAAGGAAGAAAGAAAGAAAGAGGATGAGAAAGAAAGAAAGAGAATGAGAAAGAAAGAAAGAAAGAAAGAAAGACAGAGGATGAGAAAGAAAGAAAGAAAGAAAGAATGTCACAGAGATAACAATGTCGACATCAAAGGACTTTGCCAAGAACAAGGTAACCGATGAAAAAAAAGAAAACGAAACAACTGATAATAAAAAAAAGTCAAGGTTTAAGAAGAAAACAGCAGAGGACGAAGAGGAAACAGAGGGAAAAGATCAAAAGAGAATAAACTGGTGCAAGAAAATAAATCAGGAGAAAGAGAAAAAAAAACAGAAAAAAAGGAAAAAAATAAGCTGAGACGAACACGAATAGAAAAAGAAGAACAGAAGTTGAAGAACCTTTGAAAAAAGAAAATAAATTCGAAATATGAGATCAACTATCAAATAAAAAATCAGATGAAAAACATAGAAGAAAACACCTGTAAGGAAGAATAATAAATAATCAAAAAGAAAAAAAGAGGAACAGTAGAAAAAATTAGCAACGAAATAATAAATTGAAAGAGATGAACAGTTAGGAAAATAAGAATAATAATCAACACCGACAAAATGGAAGATGGCGGCGGTGAGAAACACGGGTGTGTATATATTAACACAAGGGACGCTATGATGAAAACCCAAGGAAGCGAATCGTATAGTGTATTATAAGCGACATAAAATTAAATATACCATAGAGAATGAAAAGAAAAGATGAAGAAAGTAATAGAAATTTAAAAGTAAAAAATAGGGAAATAAGTATTAGATATGCAAGCGGAGAAAAGATGTCCAGTAGATGATGGAGAAGGCACCAAACACAAAGGATAGAAAATGTAGCTTTATATAAAATTGTTAAGATGAAGATTGAAGATTCATCAAGGATAAAAGATAAAGAGGGGCAAAAATAGACAGAAAAGGGACACATTTTGCAATAATACAAGATGAAAAATATCCAATACGATGTATTGTATTTTTGTCAGTCTTTTTTTTTTCTTCGCTAATAATCTCAATTTAGAGAAAGGAAAATCACTAAATCATCTGTAGCACTTTGAGTGCTATATGGTGATATTCTCCTATGAGAACAACTTTGCTTTTTGTCTACTTTGTCTTTCGATGTGCCCTGTCCTTGCAGGACGTTGAAGATCATGGCTTTCCACAATTTCCTGTCCTTCATAGCTCTAAACATCTTCTGCCGTTTTGCCGTCTCTCCGAAACTGTACTCCGTCATCTATTCACTCAAGCTTACCAGGTAGGTTTTGAGTTGATTTCATCTGTCTCTCTCACTTTCAATCGGTCTTGGGTGTATCACATTTTCCAAGCCCGCTTTCCTAATTATGTGCCCTAGAAATTTCGACTCTCTCTTGATGTTAAGAATAATTGTCCTTTTGGTTGCCATTATCTCTAGAACTTTGTTCACATGTTCGGCCTCTGGTGTTCTCAGTATCTTTCTGTAGAAACTTATTTATGTTGCTTCATGTATATTTTTGCGAGGAAATTGTCCAGCATTCACTGCTATAAGGAACTACGGATATTACGTGCATGTGCATAGCTAGTCGGGGGGTACCTGTCTACTAGGTCGGCTTGCGCAGGCGCATTATTGTTTATTATTTTATAATAAGCACAATAATTATTTTATTAGATAATATAGTTTCTCGTAAGTTGTTAACACAGTATTACCTTAAGTAAGAAGTAAGTATCTCAATTTGCAGGCACTTAAATTATTCACCATGTCTCGTCACACGATGTCTTGCCATTTCAAGGGTAAAACTTGTAGATGCTTTCTACTTCTGAAAACTAAAGTTTCGAGCATCATCTTGTTCAGAAAATTGAAACTAATATTAGTTCAACCCCAGGGTTTCATTCGCTCCAGGCAGTTCTTCTCCTTCGGGAGGGAGCCCAAAATATGAAAGTGCCGAGAGGGCCATGACCAATTTTTCCATGCTATCGCCAGTAAACCCACTTTAAACTAACCTTGTATCGTATTCGGTTGCGACGTGGGCACCCTGATGAATACCTAGTAACGTTTCGGTCATTCATGCAGAAAAAGGTCTAAAAATGTCTTTTAGAGAATTTATAACATTTTGCATGTAGATACGTGTTTTATTTACCACAAACAATGTCGTTGAAATGACTGTAATATTAAAATGGTGCCTCATTTATTATTATTTTCATTTAGATGGGCGAAAATGGCTCACTAGAACTTCCTTTACTTTGCATTTCGTAGCAATATGTGTCTTTTTTCTAAACCTATCATTCTCTCATCAATTTACACATACTCGTTCGTTAAGTTACGCCTTCTTCCCCTGTCTCTCTTGCCTACAAACGACATGTGGTTGCTATCTCATTCCTCATTACGTATCAGCTGTTTCCTTCTTATTGTGCATATGAGTTTCCATTTTGTTTAAATTTTTCTTTAACACTTCCCCGCTGCTTGCAAGCTCCATTCCTGGTTTTCTAAGTATCTTTCTGTAGAACTATATCTCTGTAAACATAACTTCTCTTCGTCTGTGAGGATTTTTTTCAGCATAGGAGGACTGATATTGCATAAGAGTGAGTGTCTTGGAACTAAAGATGTACCTGGCGTAGAGGCAGCATCCATAGCACAGATAGTTGATACACTTAACAACATATAATTTAAATGGCGATATCATATGAGCATGGCAGAATATGAGGTGTAGAAAAAAAAGTCATGTCTAAAAACAAGCCCCACAATATAAAATATACAAAAACAATATTAGGAAACAATTTACTGAAGCTACTAACTATAAAGTAGAACACAGGGTCATAAATTGAAGGCTCGCCTAAAAATAAAAAGGAATTAGTCAATATTGCGGAAATGTGGTGTTAATTAGTACAAAATGCAGATATTTTTCTTTCTGCTAAAAGAAAATTAAGTGTCATAAAAAAAAAGTCGATATCAACAACACAGTTTTCCCGGTTCTTTTTCTTCTCTTCCTGTCGCCTAGTACACAACTTTTAAATGAAATCTCACTTCTTTGCACACAAAGATATCGGCGTGGTCCACCCACGGTCTGTAAAACACCTTTGTGGAGAGGAGGGTAAGTAAGTATAGCTCAAGAAATTCTTCTTTTTTGGATCTTCATCGAACTAAAGAACGTCGAGTGATAAACAACTGAATGACCAAAATGACTATGTCTTTGATTCACTCAGAACGAATAATTCTTCTACACTCTGTAACCTGTTGTGTTTTAGTGGCATTACTGCCTTCTTGGTTCATTTTTATTATAACCTGATCTTTACTCCCGTCATGACTCCAGTGTATACAGGAAGTGTCTCTGACGGTGTGAAGCGAAAATCAAATAGGTTGATCATAAAAGATACGATAGAACTTGATTTTTCTTTATTTTTTCTTTTTCCTTTATTAAGAAAGATGTACTTGTTGGCAGGGTACAGTAGCGTTACGATGGAATGGATAGCTGTTGGAATAAGTGTATTCGAATGTAAGTATTACTCATCCTGTATTATCCGTCACCTGCAGTTAGTGATGGCCAGCCTGTAATCTCTTTCTTTAAGCGGGTTCATTCTCATAAGAATGGGTCATTTATTGAAGACCTAATTTATTTATTTTTTGATAATTTATATACTAAAAAGGCTGGGAAGACCTGGAAACAACTCTTAATTGGTGTTGTTCTCATGTCCACTCTGACCCGGAGTAGTAGCAACTGTTAGGTTCCCAGCTATGAGCAAATAGTGAACCCCTTAACTGGGGTCCATCACTGTGAACATATAAAAATATTTTTTATAGTAAAAATACCAGCGATACTTATTGTTATGGGATCTTACCCATAGTAATAATAATAATGGACTATTCTATACTTAATAAATACTGCGCCTCGGGAGTAGGCAAAGAGTCTGCTGAGTCAGTAGTTCAAGTCGAGTCAAGAGTCGAGTCAGAGGCAGTCCGAAACAGAGTCTCGTTCAGACAATTACTGCAAGACATTGGAATAGTGATACTGGTCGAGACTACATTGTTCTCTCTACTAAACCTGATTGTTCATACTAACACTTCTACTTCTCTGTATATATTCCTGTTTGTAATATAGCTGTGTTATTCCATACCTGTGTTCGAGTTCTTCTTTATTGGTTCTACCTTGGACTATCATCGTGGTACAAGGAACCGAACCATAACACTTATTTGAAAAAAATATGACTAGAAATACATTTTTGAAAAAAAATAACTACCAGCAATGTATTTAACTCTCGGCAAAACCCACTTTATAAAAATACGTCAATGAAAGCTGATCATCAAAGTGATATCTTAAAAATAATGCATATTCTATTCATACAACTTATTCTAATAATCTTGTCGGCACTAAATAACCTATTGAGGTTGATATGTCGTAAAACAAAATAAACTAAACCAAACTGACACAGTTTCTCATTAACTGAGTCCTTAATATATGATCAAACTCATTGTACTAGGAATGGTCTAGGAAGATTAACTGATAATATCCTATGTGATATATCCAGAAGATATATAAGCCAGATTTAAATATCTGTTTTAAAACATAAATTTAAAATAATTTTTGCATAAGAATTTCCTTTTAATAACATATCAAATATCAAGATTTCTTATTCTTACATTTCGCATTCTCAACAATCTTTTTATATTACCTTTGTTTTCAATCAAAGCCTGCAATGACATGATTTCAGTAGGGCCGTAATGAGTATGAGTAGCTTACAGAAAAAAAAAACAATCTCTCAAAGATTTTTCTCTGGAATTCTAAAGGTCCCTGTTTCTACTTGCATAATTGTTACGTCTTATAATTTTCTGTCTTCCTCATCAGCTGGTCTCTGCAAGACGTATTGTGTTAGGCACAATGATCAGGAGACAAAGCCATAGCAGCTGTAATGGGGCCATCATAAGTCCCAATGTGTAAATGTTCTTTTAGCGGATATATCAAGATTGTGCTTCTCATCGCGAAAAAAATTTCCTGTAATTACTGGAGCCATAAATGGAACTAAGCATCAGGATGTCATACTGAGCATGCGCAAAAGACAAGTATAATGCCTTAGCAAGGTTTGAAAGGGAACAACTGCTGATGCAGCAGCTAGTGTCACGAAACTGTCGTGATAGTGTAATCGTGCAACACACTCCCTGGTCGACCAAGATTTCCAACACTGCGGCTGATCGATGAAGATAGTTTGGATCTTAGACTTACCCCATACCATGTTGTGATTTAAGTTTGATCATAAGTAGGCGAATCGTTGCAGGTATCTTTGTGTTGGACTGGTCCAAGCAGAGCTAAGACGTACAGGGAAAAAATACCGCTCGAATAATTTGAACAAAAGTAAATACTGGTTTTATATCAGTCCTCTGTATAATAATTGGCTTATATCAGAGTTCGCATGCAATTAATTATCATCCCAACCCGCGTCTAAATCGGAAGTGATATTATCGTTGTGACTTGGCAGAGTTTAACTTGCTGCTTTGTTAAAGTTTGGCACACGCCTGAAATCAGAGGCTTCCGTCAGCAGATAATCACGTGCGGCGTCCCGCGTGTGGGGCTGGGACGAACTCACTGAAGTCTCTCTCTTGTCTCCGTTTTCGACTCTTCTGTCTCTCTCCTCTCTTCAGCGAGTGGCGAAGGAAGAGAATTCGATAATTCTGGGGAATTCCTTTCTTCCACTCGCTCTTATTATTACCTCTCACTAAATCTCCTCAGTGAGCATAGGTGTCTTATCCACCCTCTCCTGTTATTTCAACTCAGCTTTCGACCAGAGGAATCAACTCCATATTCATTGTTTACGAAAAATGAAATTTTCACTTTACAGCTTGCATTTTCAGCTTGCATTTTCAACGTAGAACACATGTCAATCATCAATGCCCATTAAGTCTGGGTCACTTTTCCATTATTCAAACTGCTCGACATACAATTCAAGTCGTTTAATGTATGAATTAAATCTTCAATTCTCCCACGGGTTTTTCGGTTTTCGTTTCAGTGTCTCTCAGCACATAATCCTTTCTTACGTTTTAACAAAACTTTCTTCAGATTTACCGCAGCAACGACATTTAGCATCACAATAGGGTCCGTGCGGTCATTTGGGGAAACTGAAATTACACTCGAACAAATTCATCTCGAATTATTGATTAAACTGGATTTCTCCTGGCGATGTTGGTTATGGCCGACCTATACTCATTTGGGAATGAATAAGTTATGTTAAATAAACATCTACACGCTATTATCGATAATTAAATCTTGATTTTCAAATCCCTCTACCATTACAAGAGGCAGATCAGGCCGAAAATGGAGTACCTTTACCATATATGGACAGAAGCTGTTCAGTCTTCGCTTTTTGGTGTCGATGAAATCCAAAAGCGTCTCTGCGTCCCCGTGGGTGTCGAAATATTTTCCACTCGGCAACCTCTTTCTCACAGTCGATACGTCACACGCTGTTTTATTGCTATTTGCCTGGAAAGTCGAACAACAATTATCAGGTCCACCAGTTCTAACCTTCACCGTTAACACCCGCCATGCCACGCATATTATAGTGAACTACCCTCGTTCACTTAGTATTTCATTGGTGGAATGTAAGTTCCCCTAGAGTAGCTTCTTTCCACGAACAGCTGCTCTTTGGAACCGACTCCCAAGAAGATATATCCCAAATCACTACAATCTTAACCTGCTGAAGTCTAGGGTTAACCGTTATCTTCCCTACATATCCATATAAACTATGCCTCTTACTTTCTAACCCTCTATATTGAGTGCTCTCGAGCCTTGTTCAGTGTGAACATTATTGTATAAAAAATACATCCCCAATCCAACATAAGAATCGGTAAATTGAATTAGGAGTGGGTAGGCCAATAATTTCCGATGTTTGTAATGGGGAAATCATTATTTTGATTGATAATTAAAAGAATGCGACGCCCCTTTAGCCCGTAGGAGATCATGTATCTCCACAGCTTTCTTTTTACATCAACTATGGATAATTCCGTGTTCGGAAACGATGACTATGGTCTCACTTGGCATTCTCCATAATATATATATATGTGTGTCTGTGTGTGTGTGGATGTGGATGTGTGTGTCTGTTTAATTCAGTTATACTTTTCTTAGATGGTTTTCCCTAGAAAAGATAAGTCTGCGTTACTAGTCTACACGCAGCTGGGAGTGGGTTGAGGCAAAAATAAATTTATAGCTTTCCCAGGAACAGCAAAGAGATGAGACCAACAGATCTTCGGCCGATTTGAACTCGACTTACCGATTCCATTTTTGGCACAGTTAACCGTTACGCTCCCGGCGCCTTCATGGAAGTATTTATGCATGGAGTTTCGAGTTATGGAAGCTTGTTTTATTGTTCACGGACAGGTTACTCCGCTGTGCTCCAATGAAAAAATACCGAGAGTGAAAATGATAATATTCTTTCTGTCCTATTTTTTTCTTTCCCAGAAACCTTATATAAACATTGGAGATTTATGGCCTGTCCCGTACACGCTCAATGAACAAGACTTCAATCGACAGTGGGGAATATCAAGGTGTCGTTTTGAAATGTTCTCTGTCAGACACATTCGCCAAAATCAATCCAAATGTACAAATCAAAATTATTTTTGGAAGAGCTTCCAGGTTCAACACCTTCTTGTACACACTCCTAAGTCCACCTGAAAATTTTGCGACGTAATTCTTGACATTGATACTTTGTGATTCCCGCCGGAAAGTACTAAAACTCTGAAAAAAATGTAACCTCTATCAGTATCACTTTGGTAATACCAATCTTCTCACCTTTGATACTCAGTGTCACCTCAGAACATACTAAGACCACGCAATTTCCAATGGCACGCAGTTGCATATAATATAATGAAGTCCGTATCAATGACGACTACAACGCAAAGAAGATATTTAGCTTTGTCAAAACTGCACAATCGTTGGACTCGCATTAATAAAAATTTAAAAAAAAACTTTATAAACAGTTTATTTCTATTAATTCTAATTTATTCTATTAAATTTTGGTTTACATATTATTACATATTTATATAGAAAACTAGCAGCATGACCCGGCGTTGCCCGTGCTTCATTCAAAGATCGTTCGACTCATACAGCAATCGCTATCACTTGACTTAAAATATTTTTGCTCTTCCTTGACTTTAAAGGAGTGCCCTTTGCCGTGCTGATGTTGCTACATGCCTTACTTCTTGCCTATCTCACGCTGCGAATTTTTCTAAGCTCTATACTAAACATTAAATCTGTTACGAAAAAAGAACTAAACAAAATGAACACAAAACGATCAGCTTTAAAAAAGGAATCGTAACTGGAATAACCGAATGAAAAAAGAATGTTAACAACAAATACTTTTTCACACCCAACCCAGTTCTGCAGAATCAGAATCAACGTTGAGTTTAAGCAAGCGAATGAGCCAATTGGAGTAAAGTGCCATGCAGATTTAAATTTTTCCCACTTGTGATGAATACAGCTATCGATTTTTTTTCATGCTAGCATGCTAGTTAACATTCGTGTCAGTCAGCTGTTGGCTCTCACGCTGGCCAATAGAATCTTCCTGCATATTCGTGGCAGCCAGCGATT
The DNA here is from genome assembly GCA_963932145.1 of Acanthosepion lycidas. Taxonomy (NCBI): domain Eukaryota; kingdom Metazoa; phylum Mollusca; class Cephalopoda; order Sepiida; family Sepiidae; genus Acanthosepion; species Acanthosepion lycidas. The sequence goes on along the minus strand of OZ010579.1, from coordinate 80,167,912 downwards.
GGCTCTCACTCTGGCCAGTAGAAAATGGCCGCAAACTACATGAAAACTGCCGTAGAAGCATGAAAAAACCGATTATTTCCACTATCGATGGGAGTTGAGAAGTGCAAAGTTGGTATTGCCCTTCCCGCTAATTTGGAGAGTGTGCATGAAAATTTTGGTGCAAATCCGTCGAAAATTGCGGCCGTGCATTCGTTACACACACACACACACACATCCTGCCTTTTATAGATAGAGATATATTCTAGAACAGGTATATTGACCTTGACTTGTATAAAAATACGTATGCTGTTGGCACACTAAATGATTTTAAAACCCTAAGTCAGCACATAGTCAGAAAGTATTGCCGACTCCTGATCTATACGATTTGGGGGTTCCTTGATTGTGATCTCAAATTTAAGTACAGAACTATGCTTCAAAGCTGAAATTAGGATTTGAATATACATGACAATGGATGACAAGGAGTTATATAAACGTCCGAGCTACGAAGAGGAGGAAGAACCTTTTATATCTTAGCAAGAAAAAGCTCACAATCAAAGAAATACCTTAAGGCCCATATCCTTGATTCGGCTAACTTTAATCTGGGGGATTCTAGAAGTAAATAAACAAGTAATTTTATTTTTATGTACGAAGAATTACGTTTCATATTTCTATCAGACCCTACGAATATAACTTTAGAATATTAATTTGACATTACAATTTTTTAAAAATAGTTCGAGAATTCCGTGATAATGAATATCGTCGAAGTATCGAAAATTATTTACCCTACCTTCAATCAATGAAAGTTAATTAGCAGAGCCTATTTCTTGTAAAGGATGCGAAAATTCGCATAGCTAAAGCCTGGAACCGTCTTGAATCAAATGAATGTAATCTAGAAATCTAATCTACCAGACAACCTCAAAACCGTGCTTCGTTCGCGCCACTACGATGTCACTACTCGGATACTGACTAAAAACCTTGAGTCTTAGCTTGATGGAAACTACACTCGGATGTTGAGAGCTATACGTAATTTCTCTCGGAGAGAACATCCAACTAAATCACAGCTCCATGGACCTATTCCTGATATTTCTACAATGTTACACCAACACGAAATGCACGATGCAGGTGAGCAGAACAAGAATTTGAGAGTGATCTACGGCTCTTGACACTCAGCCATAGCGCAAGACGAACTGGGAACCCAGGAAAAACTTACATTGACTATGTTATGACACAAGGAAGAATTAACAGTGCCAGGTTGAGAAATTCTAACACATCCGATAGAAATCGTTGCATGATAGCGACGAGATACGTGAAGATGGATGACAATTTAATAAACTGAAAATATTCTGACGTTGATTCATTGATTTGTTTTTTTACGGCCATTGTAAATTATTTATAATCAAAAAAATATTTTTAGTTAGTAAGAATTAATTTTTTTTTTTTTTGTTATTTTTGGAGATAATGATTTAGTGATACAAGTCTTACTAATTAACCCATAGATGAGATAGAGAAGATGTGAAGTCATAGTCTTTCCCAAATATATCTGTGCGCATGTGAATATAACGAAATCAACTGAAATTGGAACTCGGCAATCCGATTAACAATTCCGAATCATTATCCATTACGCCACCTGCACATCAAAGCTCACAGAACCTGGCATTCCCAAGCCGTTACTCATCTAGTTACTGACCAGTCTCAACGTGGTTTAACTTCAGGTGATTGTACGGGAACCGGTGTTTTAACGTAATATGGGCGTAAACCTTACTCTAATTTGACAAAAGCTACGACATAATATCATATAGGAGTCATGTTACCCTGTGAAATACAGTACCTTGTTAAGAGATGTCGTGCTTTGCCATCTCGATACTTGTCCACAAATCCTTGATAATTTTAGGTTCAGTAACATGCGGGCAAATACGCCACTCTCCCACGTTCATGGAACGCATGCTTGGTGCAGTGCCGGGTGAACGTGGTGGTCACACCAGTGGATGGAAGAACCCCAAATGCACCTGAAACAACAATGTGAAACTTAGGCTCGATAACGCATTGCATTATCCTGCTGGAAAAACAAAAAATTTGGGGTGATTCGTGGAGACAATGATGGTGACATCCAAGAAGTGCAACATAAGAGTCATTTTTAATGACATGTGTAATCGGACCAAATATATCACACGTAAACATAACCCACATAAATATGAAACTACCATCAAACTGCAGAAGGCCATATTGACAACTAAGATTCATAAATACTTGGATAACGGGAAAACGTTTCCATCCCCCGCAACAAACAGTAAATTTGACTCATCAGACTTACCAGTTCTGCAGGGGTCCAATTAGCGACTCTACGAGACCAGAGGTACCTTGATGTGTTCATGTTCGTGTATTTAACAGAAGTGAAAGAACGTTGAAATAACCTGCTACATTCTCTGGATATTATTTGAGCCAGTGTTGCTTATCTGTTACAACGGACAATCTGAGCCAGCTACGTCTAGTCGCAATCATTAATGACTCGAGGTCGGTCACTGCGCTGTCCACGGTAAGCGATATGATTTGAGCCACGGTTGCTTGTCTGTTAACCTCTAGTTATAATCATTAATAACTCCAGGTCGGTCACTGAGCTGTCCACGTTAAGCGATAGGATTTGAGTCAGTGTTGCTTGTCTGTTAACCTCTAGTTACAATCATTAATGACTCGAGGTCGGTCACTGTGCTGTCCACGGTAAGCGATATTATTTGAGCCAGTGTTACTTCTCTGTTAACCTCTAGTTACAATCATTAACGACTCGAGGTCGGTCACTGTGCTGTCCACGGTTAGCGATAAGATTTGAGCCAGTGTTGCTTGTCTGTTAACTCGGACAATCCTAGCCAGCTACCTCTAGTCACAATCATTAATGACTCGAGCTCGGACACTGCACTTTCCACGATAAGCGATAATGCCTTTGATTAGATATTTTTCTTACGCATCTGACACCGTAAGATCGACGGATATCAAATGTCCCAAACAACCCTTTGTCCAGAGTTATCATCACCTGTTCGAATTCCAATGAACCCTAGCTCGTGTTCACACTAACCAACCAAGTAATGGTGTTTCACAGTATTTCAAATAAAAGTTAGAAAGGAAGTCTCCATTAATATTGTAACAGATACTCTTGAGAAAAAAAAACTTTATCGAGAAACGTAATTTCCTGAAAAATCTATTTAAGAGAAAGCTTTCATAAATTTCAACCGAGAGAAGTACTGGCTGCTTGGCCAGTGAAAGACGAAATGGCTAATATTAACATGAGAATTTCCTTTATAAATTGCTTTCGAATGACTTCTAGCTCATCAGTGTAAATAACTACAGATATCCCTCGATTATTGCGCATTCCGTTTATGCGTTTTCGATTAGTGCGGTAAAATTTTTATATGCCAAAATTCGATTAGTGCATAAATAATACTCGATTATTGGGGTAAAACATTCTCCAGATTAGACATAGTAATTAAAAATGGGTAACTATTTTCGTTGTCATGTATTACATTATCTAAGTAATTAGATTAGTGTTAAAAACATGGACGGTTATAAATAGATAAATTTTATAATATAAGCTGATGATAAAAAATATATTTTTGAATATTTGTCTCTATTAATATTTTTTGAATATTTTGATTTTTTTTTTTCATGTTTATTTTGAAGGTCTTAAAAGGAAATTTCTGAGTTTTTCATTTTTCTAAAAATGGAAGATTTAATTAGATACAGAAATTTATATTTATTAAAAAAATACCGAAATATGAAAGATATATCCATTTAGTATGGAAATATTATATATAAAATGTTCAAGTTGAAATACCAATTATTATATGTTTGGAAAATTTGAAGGGACAATTTCTTAGTACCGCCAATTATAGAAAGAACAGAAGAATACCATGTTGCAAACCACTCGAAATAAGTGTTTTTCATAAAAAGTCAGATTAATAAACATTAATTCAGAGCGTTTTTATTGTAACTTCTTATATGTACCTATATTTTAATTAAGTACGCAAATTAGAAATTAATTATAAACGAAACTAAACTTCTCTGTAGGAATTACATCATTTATTGTGAGTTTTATTAGATTAATGCGTTTTTGATGAGTGCGTATCTTTTAATGTAGACTTTAGACGCATTAATCGGGAGATTTCTGTAATTCGAACACAGTTTGCTAATTAGGTTTTCATGAAGCTATGTATTATAATATTGCCGATTTTTTTTTTTTTCAAAGAGAAACACATAGTTGTCAAGATAATTTGGTAAGCATTTTTTCTTTTCTCAAAATTTCTTATACTATCGTTTGAATATTCCTTATCAAGATTTTTTGCTTCAGAATTCCATCTATCGCTCAGCCATTTTTTTTTCTTTGCTATACTTCAGGTCGATAAGAAAATCTCAAGCTGAAAAATATATCTTTGGATTAATGTCGAGGGGGGGGAACGGGAAATAAACTTTAAACAGAAGTCATTTTCTCCTCCTCATTTTTTTTTTTTTTTTTTTTTTTTGGTTTGTTTTGTTTTGTTTTTTTCCATGATTTGGTAAGAATGAAAAAAATTGAGGAAAAAGGAAACAAAAATGTAACATAACAGATAATTTTATATTCGATATCAAAGGCTATTTTCTCTTTTTTATAAAATGTATTTTAGTTAGACGCAAAAGAGGTTAATTCTGTTACTAATATAAAGGTTGGTGCAAAAATAACGACGTAATAATGTCGTTTTTTGACGTATTTTTAACGTCAAAAAACGACATTATTACGTCGTTATTTTTGCACCAACCTAATACTATAGCCCAAAATTTTGGGAACATTATGTGGATTTGATTACTGATAAAATTTCTTTCCCTCTTTGGCTTAATTAACCGCTGCTAAACATGCTGGAATTATTCAACCAATTAACGCCTAGCATTTTTAGAGAGTGGGGTATATAAAATTTAAATCCGCCATCTATAAATTACCATTGGCCAACAAGGTAGATTAGAGAAAAAGAGTTAAAATCTTCAGGGAAATATATGCAGTAATTAATTCATTACTTTTTTATCCTATTGTAATTGTATTTGTCCCTGCATTCGTTAGTTCGCACGACCGTTATGCCCTGCCAATATCTCATAAATAAAAGACGTATATGGAAAGAGGAGGAAAGAAGACTACTTCATTTCAGTGAGTAAATGAAAGAACGAACGAAAGAAGGAAGCAAGCAAGCAAGCAAAGAAGGAAGGGAAGATAGAATTGTTTGATATGTCCTTCCAATACCTCATAAAATACGGACTATTCCGTGATCATCGCCTGGTTAGTAGGAAAGAACACTACACCATATCAGTGAGAAAAAGGAAGCAAGGAATGAATGAAGGAAGGATGGAAGGAAAGAAGGAACGAACGAACAAACGAACGAAGATAGATAGATAGATAGATAGATAGATAGATAGATAGATATTAGGTTGGTGCAAAAATAATGACGTAATAATGTCGTTTTTTGATGTTAAAAATACGTCAAAAAACGACATTATTACGTCATTATTTTGTGCACCAACTTAATAGATAGATATGAACAGACTGATACATAGTTTGATATTAACAGACTGATAATAGATAGATAGATAGATAGATAGATAGATAGATAGATAGATAGATAGATATGAACAGACCGATACATAGTTTGATATGAACAGATAGATAGATAGATAGATAGATAGATAGATAGATAGATAGATAGATAGACAGAACTGTTTCATATTCCCTGCCAATACCTTATAAATAATAGACGTTTCGATGCGGGAAAGAATGGAAAGACACTACTTTGTTTCAATGAGAAAATGAAAGAATGAATGAAAGAAAAAAGATGAAAGTGTTTAAAGTCTGTTTAAGTGAAATGGGAAAATTTCAAATCTTTTCATTTGTACCCACTTCTTAAAAAAAACAACCAGCATTAATATTTATGATTGTTATTGCAAAGTTTTGTTCAAGTTGTTAAGCTCAAATATTTAAAAACGCGATAGAGGAATTTCTACGGATATTTTATCGTCGTAGAACTCGCTATGAGCTTATTCAATCATTAACTTAAGAATTAAAATTCATCAAAAAATTAAAATACGAAAAGGTGAAATTTTCACGGGTTAAATCTAATTGTTCTTGTTATTATTATTATTATTATTATTATTATTATTATTATTATTATTATTATTATTATTTCCTTCTGGGTCCCAACCAGAGATTAGAAGTCAGAAATGTTATGACATTTCTTGCTGAAATCTTTTGTAGAAAATATAAATATAAAACAACCAAATATCACACACATCTTACATTGATAAAGCCCTTTATAAAATGTGATATATATATATATATATATATATATATATATATATATATATATATATATATATATATGTATGTATGTATGTATGTATGTATATATATATTGTATTTGTTTAAGGCAGGGGCTACTAGGGTTCCCTTCAGTGAGTTTATCCAATCAAACCGAGGGCTCCAACTAAAATTTGAATTACTGATGCCATGCCACATTTTTAGATTTCTAATTCAAGATCCGTGTAATTTGATAGGTCTTGTAAGATCTTCAAAGGTACATTACAGTCTGAATTTTAAATTTGTGGTCTTTCATGTCTGGGCGATTAGATTTAATTATTCTGTCTTTGTGTATTTTAAACTACTATAAAATTGTTTCAGGTCTTACGTCTGCGTGGTGCTAATGCCAGTTCCGTGCATTTTCCTTCTCGTAAACGTTGCAGATTTTCGACTGCAGATTCTCCAGGGCAAATATAGGGCCATCCTAGCTAGCTAGCTAGATAGATAGATAGAAACGGAATGAACTGACTGGGACATACATTCTTACATACTCGCGTACATGATTTCATCCATTCTTATGCATACTTACAGACAGACAAATATATATATATATATATATATATATATATATATATATATATATATATATATATATATATATATATATATATGTAATTATTTATTTAAAAATATGATTCCAACACGCTACATAATAAGAGTTCTCAGGTTTCAAAACAAGAGCTGAAAACTTCAATATAATTATTTGAATTAAATTGAATTAAAGTAAGCTCTGTTCCATCTTCAAGCGATTTTTTTTTTGGGGGAATAACTTATTTCTGAAATTTACGTGTTTTAATAGCATATTCATTATTGAAATCCAAATTTCCCTGGTAACAGCCAGCGCGATTGTTCATATATATATATATATATATATATATATATATATATATATATACATACATACATACATACATATATATATATATATATATATATATATATATATATATATATACATACATATATATATATACATACATACATATATATATATATATATATATATATATATATATATATATATACATATATATATACATACATATATATATAAATATATATATACATACATACATACATATATATATGTATGTATGTATGTATATATATATATATATATATATATTACAATACAGTGATAGAAAGTTCTATCAATCAACCAATAGTCAAATACTCCTCCTAAATGCGACCTTGTGCCAGACAGAACTAAAATAAGTAAATAACTATGCATAAAAGTACTTGCGATACTTAGATAATAAATCCAGTCAATATTACCAAGAAATAGTTGGTTCCATTTGATGTTCCACATTAACTGATGGCAGTCTTGTCAATATATGTAAAAGAGTCGGCAACTACTTCAAAGACGGGTCAGAAACAAGGGGAGATAATTTGATTGCCGTTTACTTGTTTGTGACAAAGAGCTTTTTATTGCTAATATTACAGGCGGTTGATCATCTATTAAATAGAAGTTGCTTCTATCTTTCTCTCCGTATTCGACTACGTATGACTAGGTTTGTGAACATCCACTTATATTCAGACGTTGCCATCTCGAAAGGAATCGGGTTATAATTGAATATGTTGAAACGGCAATCGATACAAACAGAACAGATATGTTGATAGAAACGGACAGGCTGACATACACACAGTTTAAAATCAACGACACAAAGAGATAAAAAGATAGGTACAAGCAAAGATATAGAAAATTATGAAAATAGATAGATAGATAGATAGATAGATAGATAGATAGATAGATAGATAGATGGTAATGTTGATATAAGGCGTTTCCTTATGAAGAAATACTCGGGATTTATTATCTGAGCAGGCAGAGAAATATTGACTAACTGATTAATTGTCTACGGTTTATCAACCCTTTGCAGGTTATTTAAGACCAGAAAATATTTTTAGATGGTAAGAATTTTTTGAAATAATAATGATTTCGTATGCACGTCTTACTAATTAACTCATAGCTGGTAGGAGAAGAGGCGGCTTCAGATGTTACCAAAACATATTAGCGCGTAAGTGATAATAAAGAAACTAACAGGAATTAGAACTCGACTCTGAGTAAAAATTCCAAGTCATTATACATTACACTACTCGCACATTCAAGCTTACAGCACCTGCTATTCCCAAGAGGTCACCCATCTCGGGAGTGACCAGTTTCGACGTTGCTTAGACTCGGTGATCGATGTGGCTTTAAGATTTTTGAGGAAAAGAGATTCCTCAAATCCCATAACTCTTAGTGCTCTTTCAAATATTGATTGGTGCTTTCCTATCAATTTGTTTGACGCAATGCAGAAGGTTGATAGATAGATAGATATGAACAGACTGATATATATATATATATATATATATATATATATATATATATATATATATATGTATGTATGTATGTATATGTATGTATATATGTATGTATACTGTATTTAGGCAGCAATCCTCCATTTATCCATCTTTCGTTAAAAGCAATAGACAAGACACGGCCATTAAGCTTTTTATTGAATTTTTCTTGTGTTCAAACAAGTATTTTCTTTTTTGGACACAGACTTTGTAGAAACTGTCCAAATGCTCTATAATTCCGAGCGCTTTCGGCTATACTTTTAGCCATTATCAAGCGATGATTTTATTTTTTTCAATTTAATGGGAGTGTCCGTTAAAAAAGAAAAATCTAACACTTAATAATAATAATAAAACAGATACAATATGTTGGTTTCGGAAAATAAAACATCTCTATAATACTAAAAACATGCAAACAATGCGCACATACAATTAAATTGAAAAAAATAAAATCATCCTTGATAATGGCTACAAGTATAGCTGAAAGCGATCGAAATTATAGGATATTTGAACAGTTGCTAAACACGCTCTGTCTAAGAAAGAAAATGCTTGTTCGAACTCAAGAAAAACGTTCAATCACAGTACCTTATCTGTTGTTTTTAATGAAACACCCATCATACACACACAGACGCATATATATATATATATATATATATATATATATATATATATATATAGAGAGAGAGAGAGAGAGAGATCATGACACAGGTATATAGATACAAAGGTTACAAACCAATAAGGAATATAATTAATATTTTTGTGAAATTTAATTGAAAAATGACGTATCCTTTCAGGACATATGCAATGATGGCCCTCCATGTTTTCCGTTTTTATTTTCTGTTTTATTGCTATGACTACTTCGAAAATATAGCGGGGCTGGTCTCATGCTGTTTTCTCAACAATTTTCTATTCTGAACATTCCTTCTGTTCGAGTGTCTGCTGCCTGAGGCGAGAGCGACCAATCTACTCTGATATGTAACCCCCTAACTGGCGGGAAAGATTGATGCCTTCAGGCTTTCCGAATGGCATTATTGAAAAAGATATATATATATATATATATATATAGAGAGAGAGAGAGAGTAAGGGGGGATAGAGAATATGAGAGAGAGAAAGTAATAGAAATTGTGACTGCTTTCCGATAAACGCATCTTACAAAGTTACTTTTTTTTTATCTTGTCTGAAACTCTTATCTGTGGCACCTGTGACAAATATTTAAAACTGTAAGACACACGAAAGACTCTTCGATATTTCCTAAGCTTGTCTTCGTCTGACAAACAGTGATATGATTGGGGACCTCAATGAGAATTAAATTCCTTCGCGTGACAATTGGAAAGCGAAATTAACTGATTAAATGAGTGCTTTAAGGCAAGATCTCATGTGGATTTTAGACATTAACAGCGATTGTTGAAAATCCTATGAACGGAAGCAATCCTTTTTCCGCTGTTGGGCATGGGTTAACAACCTGGAATCAGGCTACGCGTGATTCCCAAAAGAGTGGCCCTCTTTCTCACCGTGCCGATATCGAGGTAGCACGCGAAACCTATTGCCCCTGAGCAGACACACATATACATGACACATCACTCACGCTTTAACTCACCAACAAAGTAAAATATTTCCAATCATTTCACCCCAAACAAGGTGACAATACCACTAAAACACAAGAAGTTATTATGAGTAAAAGGGGATAATAAGCTTTAGTGAGGAGAAAGAACAAAAGAAGATCTCTTGTCAGGGTGTCAGAAGATGACGATTGACGTTGCAGTTAAATGTTTGAAGATTTTAGGTGGCAAAGTAAAATTTCGAGCCCTTCTTGTATTAGTCGAACGCTTAAACTCTTGCGGCCAAGCAGTGAAAAAGTTCATTAGAACCATGAAAATATTTAAAGACAATAAATGAAAATACAATGAACCGACACTTCTTTGGATTTTGTCAAAACTGTCAAGATATATAGCAGGAGTAGCTGTCCATATCTAACAGAAACATTCAATTCACAAACGAATTTTAGATTTATCACTGTGTAAGATGTATTCTGACGAGAGAAATTGTCCAGCCCGACACAGGAATTAACTTTTCTAGCTGCAGACCTCACAGTTGATTCAATATAATCAGTCCACCTATCATTCGAAATCGCGGTACCATTCAGACAATGGCTTGCTTTCATGTAAGTTAGAATCAGCCACCAAATTTTTCAAGGCAAAAGAATGTTCTCTCTGACGGTGAAATTATAGCAGGTTCGTTTTGAAGGTGGTAAAATTTACAAGCCATTTCTTGCTCCAGTTAACAACTGATTGGCGGAAAATTTCGAGAGCATATGGCGTTTTTACTTTGCCTGAAAGCATTTATTTATATTTTTTCAGAGACTATCATGAGGGCTTTCCTTTGAATTTGCTATTTAATTTTCAGGGACAAACACTGAACATTCTCGAGACAAAACTGCCCCGATGTAATAAATAATCTATCTCACGTTATATCATTATTTTGCTTGTGCAATTTCTCAACCAATTCAACACACAGCATCTTCACAACTTTAAATGACGACCCTAAATCTAAGACAAAAATAAAATAGGTGCAAATATTCTAAGTAATTGAAAGAGACTGTCATGTAAAACTCACTTTATTTTAATTGTCTTCGTGTCTATCGACATAATTTATGTATCAGCTTAATTCAAGAATTACATATCACAGGAAAACTAACTCGATAGCTATCTCACTAGATTTTTTCTATCTATCTGTATATATATATATATATATATATATATATATATATATATATATATATATATGTGTGTGTGTGTGTGTGTGTGTATGTATGTATGTATGTATGTATGTATGCATGAATGAATATAAGTGTTTAGGCCTCAATTCGTTAATATCTAACTATGTTAAATTCAGTTCAATTCTACCTATATACATATATATATAAATATGAAAGTGGACATAGAAGTCAACACTTAGAGGCGACGGTCTGTTTCATGCTAGATGCAATCGTCAGGCATGAAGATTGCGTCTAACATGAAACAGTGTCGCCTCTAAGTGTTGACTTCTATGTTCACTTTTATATTTACACATGATCTATCTCTGATATTGAGCACTTTATCCCATAAATATAGCACAACTTAAGACTATATATATACATATATATATATATATATATATATATATATATATATATATATGAGTTTGTCCGTATATCTGTATGTAGCTATCTATATACGTAAGTATATATATATATATATATATATATATATATATATATATATATATATATATATATATATGAGTATAACTCAATCTGTTCTTATCTATTTTAGTGTGTTCATTCAGTTCCATTCTATCTGTCTATGTCTCTATTTGAGATTGTTCATATATATATATATATATATATATATATATAACATTCAGTATTTATGTATGTATGTCTCAGTCCGTTCAGATTTATCTATCTATCTGTCCTTGAGCATATATACAAATGTGTCTAGCTAGCTAGCTATTTGTCTCTAATTTTAACGCAGAAAGCAATATTGTTTTTTTTTTTTTTCATCATTTAATTCAACTGTATTTTCATCACTAGCTTTACGTACTACACATTGAATTTTGAAAGGTGGTATTAAGTCAAATGACTTACAGACACAGAGAGAGAGAGACACACACACACACATATACATCTATATTTCCCGCAGTTGCCATTTCTTTCTGCGGTAGACCAGTTACCATCCAAGGCTCTAGAACCCTACCTAATTACCTATAGCTGAAGGGGTAGCAGAAGTGTTAGATTCATACCATTCCCAATAGCACGTAAGTGAATGTGATGGATTCGACTAAATTCGAACTTGGCTCTCCGATTTTTCAATCTAAACCGCTATCAATTACAGCACCGTGTCTCCAATGTATCCCTCACTGATACAATTTAATAGTGAGGTTTGTTTTAGACTAAACTAAATTTAATACAACCAATCTAGTTTTCAAAAAAAAAATCCTTCTTCGTCAACTAGCATCTTACAAAAGGCCAACAGTGGATATCAATTGAGACATCCTTTAGGAGATTACATCCCTGATAAAAATGTTAATACGTATGTTGGTTTTACAACGACGATGTTGACGAGAAGACTTACATTTCACTTTGATGACTATTGTTCAATCTTAAATCATTTAAAGGAACACTCACAGCTTACATTGATACATCTCTGTTATACGACAATAATAATAAGCAAACGCTTGAAATCCTAGAAGCCTTTATATAAGAGAATTAACCCAAATAATCTCAACTATGAGTATAGCAATAAATGTTTATAGCCGCAACATTTTACGCCCTTGAAGATTCCCTCAGATGAGACTGAAAGTGCTTGGGAAAAACTTTATTTGTAAGAAAATTTTGTTATTTTTCTTCATCAATTTTCTACGGCTACCAAAAAATTGATTCGTAGGCTCGAAAGGATTAAAACAAAAATAAACAGACATATTATTTAGCCAAACATGTTTTAATGAACTTTATATATATATATAGAGAGAGAGATAGATAGATAGATAGATAGATAGATATGATACTCAATGTCTGTCATAAGATGTTTACTTTTGGCAAAAGATCAAATCTAATCATTTAAGCTCACTTTATTGTACACCCAATGACGTACACGAGACGTATTAGCAGTCGTAATAGCACAGTCATTAGCAAACGGTTATAGAAACTAACAAATTATCTCCCTTATGTGTCTTCTTCTTTTACATCTTTAAGATACGAGCGATCATAGCTCTTCTGTCTTTTTTTTTCTCAAAATAGCTTTTCTATCTTTTATCAACCCACTTTGTTTTCTTTCTGCTATCCATTCACCAAAACGCATTAAGTAGTCATTTGTTTGTATGTTGTTGTTTTTTCACTATGTCTCTTGGCTTCCGTATGTCCGGCGAGACACAAATTCTTCAAGTTATTTTTCTTCTTTATGACTTCCAGCAATTTCAATTGTTTCTTTATGGTCTCAATTATAAGTGTCGCTTTTCTTTCCATTCACCTTAAAACATCATCGTTGCTTACATGCACGGTACATAGTATTCTCAGCATCCTTATGTAGAACCACATGAGTACCCCATCCAGTCTTCTCTTCCACTTTTCTTTATCGGAAGAACATCTGCATATCTTTTAGCCTTGGAGTTCATCTTCACACAGGAAATGCTGTAAAGAATTATGAAATCATGCAGAACTTTTGCGTATCTATCTATCTATCTATCTATCTATCTATCTATCTGGGGTTCTTCAACTCTATCTATCTATTAGGTTGGTGCAAAAATAATTACGTAATAATGTCGTTTTTTGACGTTAAAAAATACGTCAAAAAATGATATTATTACGTCATTATTTTTGCATCAAACTAATATCTATCTATTTTTCTGAGTGTCTTCAACTCTATATATCTATATATCTATTTATCTGGAGTTCTTCAAATCTTTCTATCTTTCTATATATCTATCTATCTATTTAGGGTTCTTCAAATCCATCTATCTATCTATCTATCTATCTGGGTTTTTTTTAATCTATCTATCTATCTGTGGTTCTTCAAATCTATCTATCGATCTATCTGTCTGAGGTTCTTCAAATCTATCTATCTATCTATCTATCTATCTATCTATCTATCTATCTGGGGTTCTTCAAATCTATCTATCTAGTATGTTGGTGCAAAAATAATGACGTAATAATGTCGTTTTTGACGTTAAAAAATACGTAAAAACGACATCATTACGTCATTTTTTGCACCAACCTAATATCTATCTATCTTTCTGGGGTTCTTCAAATCTATATATCTATCTATCTATTTATCTGGGGTTCTTCAAATCTATCTATCTATCTATCTCGGGTTCTTCAACTCTATCAATCTATCTATCTATCTAGGGTTCTTCAAATCTATCTATCTATCTATCAATCTATCTATCTATCTGTCTGGGGTTCTTCAACTCTATCTATCTATCTATCTATCTATGGTTCTTCAAATCTATCTATCTATATATCTAACTATCTATCTATCTGGGGTTCTTCAATTCTATCTATCTATCTGTCTGAGGTTCTTCAAATCTATCTATCTATCTATCTATCTATCTATCTATCTATCTCCGGGTTATCCAACTCTATCTATCTATCTATCTATCTATCTATCTATCTATCTATCTATCTATCTATCTATCTATCTATCTCCGGGTTATCCAACTCTATCTATCTATCTATCTATCTATCTATCTATCTATCTATCTGGGGTTCTTCGAATCTATCTATCTATCTATTTATCTATCAAGTCCATAACTGCTATATAGAAGATTGATACTTCACAGCCGCTCTGCGCTTTTGTTTTCTTTGTTTCTTACGAAATTTTCCCTTTTCTTTATGCAATACATAATATTCATCCTGTACAAGATCCAATAGACACTCAAGGAAAGGGTCTTAAGAAAACACAATCCTAAACAGGACATAAGGGATACACATTTACTAAATACCAAACCAAACAATAGACGAGTCTAAAGTCTCCTACTTTTCTTAGTTTTTGGAATCCATGTTCTACTATTCCAGTGTGTCTTCGAATATCGGTCTCACATTTTGTATTCCTTCATATGTAGCGTGTCTTGGGCAAGTGAACCTGTCGGAGCCCATCCCTATCCAAATCAAACTATAACTGATGTCTTCCAACTACAAGTTTTGCTTTGGTTACGTATATTTCGACCGATGATTCCTTAGTGGTAATCCTCCGCCCTGGCCGTTAAATTCAGTCAAAGAGGCTCACCACCCAGGGATGCCGTGTTATCACCGCCATGGCTACATATATAGTTATGGAGCCCATTCTACCTCAATGTGTTAGATAACCTCTGACTCTGAAATTAGGTTAATTCACGCTTTAACAGGTCTTGCTTAATCCTGTTGGATGTTTAACAATCCTTCTTGCCAGAAAAAAAGATCTGGTAAGGGAATCGGTTTAATCGCTGATGACCCAAAGATGCGACAGCTAGTTATGGGTTACATGGCACCTGTATCACTCGTGGAATCTCCTAACATAAACATTTAAAAAAACGACCATAGAGAAGAGAAACAAGCGAATTTGATTGGTTGATTGATTTGTTTAACGGTATATCAACTGTTTATCCATTAATGCCGAAATTGCATTTTCTTGTTATTCTGCTTACACAACTGAATACATGGTAGATGATACTCAGATTTTGTGCATATACATGTTTGTGTAGACATAATTACTTGAGGTCGTGATATGTGTTATATGGTGTATTTTTTTAAAGTTATATTTTTGTGGCAGTTTGACTTTAAATATTGTCGGATATTATATGGCTTAATATGATGAAAGTTATTTCATGTTTGTTTCGTTGATTTTATTTTGCGGCATATCAATCTCTATAAGTTATCTAATACCGAAATGGAAATAATTTGAACAATTTTATTGCTTCAACTAAATATATTTTGAACTCAACTGTATGCCTTCAACTACAGATAAAATGTATTGCTGATCACGTTGCATTAAAAAAAATGTATTGTTGCTAATTTTAATATAAATGGTTAGGCTAGTTATTTCTCTTTACTATAAAAATATATTGTTATAATTTCATAGTGTTTTGTTTGTGGTTTCACTATTTGCCCATTGATGGGACCCTAACAAGTGTTATCACCCCGTGTCAGAGTGGACCTGGGATCAATAGCACCTGCAATCACCAATCACCCAATGATAGGCATTGCTGCCGGATGTAGTTTATCGTCATACTCAGGACTGACAAGCGAAATTAAAATGGAATATTAACAATTATAGACAACCCTTCTCTAAATTAAAATCTATAAAATCTATTTTATATTAATTCTATGATTTTCGTTAGACCGTCCATCCGCCACACCTTTTAATCTAGCCAAACATTGATTGATCGAAACCAAATTTTAGGGAGAAGTGCAAACAGATAAGGTTGTTCAAAGTACAATTGGTTTTACTAGAGTGTGTAGTTTAGTACAATATGTTTTCATCAATCTTTTTGAAAAATTAAAAGTTTTATTATTTAATACAAAATTTTCCCAATATTTTAAAAAAACAACTTAATGATTAAAATTATAAATATTTTTTTAATAAAAATTCAACAGTGTTTTCCTTAAGTTTTTATATACAAGAATCCATCTTTAAGTTACCTCTGCGTTTGTGAGAACGATAAACAAGTCACAAGACTAATGCTTCATAATGTTGTAATTTGGCTCCATAATGTAATATTTGAGAATGACCAGTTGTATGTTGCATGCTTATAAGTAAGAAATAATAAGAATTTTTTTCTTCGCTGTTAAAAAGAAATTTTCTTAAAAAAATATAAAATTAAATTAAAGAAATTATTCGAACCGCGAAGTTTTTGCCAGATTAGTTTTTCCAAACAAATCAACATATTCAAATTTCATCGATTGGTTTGCGAAATTGAAGTCAACGTAGAGTTTGTGAATCTTAACAAAAATGGTTAGCGATAATTTCAACAATGCAAAATACTGTGAAGATTTCAACACTCGGTGGCGTGTTGCAAAATATTTCTAGTAAATAAAAATTTAGTTAATAATAATTCGTGCTTCACCATAATTACCTTTCCTTACGCGGAAATTCAACACTGAATGTATGTCATAATCATTTTCAGTTTTAGAGAAAATGCAGATGAAAAGGACATTTATTCATAACATCAAAAAAGACAGTTGAAATTTCTATGGCATATTATGAGGAAATAGGCGTTAGGAAATACTTATAAGAATAAATGAAGACAAAATTTAAGCGGTACAAAGAACATGGAATTGTGGAGAGCCATGATCGTCGACGTCCTGAAGGGAGATAGGTGATAGAATAATAATAATAATAATAATAATAATAATAATAATAATAATAATATCAATGCTTTCTTGGGTTTCAAGTAACAAGAGTTCGCCATTGTTGAAAAGAGAATACGAAGAAAGGGAAAAGACGAAAACAACTGTTCTTCATAATAGACTTCATATATAATTACTCACATCTTAACTTTAATAAATCCCTTAATTAAACAAGGAATATATATATATATATATATATATATATATATATATATATATATATATTTGTTTATTTAAAATATGATTCCAACACGCTACATAAGAGTCCCCATGTTTCAAAACAAGAGCCGAAAACTTCAATATAATTATTTGAATTAAATTGAATTCAAGTAAGCTCTGTTCCATCTTCAAGCGAAATTTTTTGGGGAATAACTTATTTCTGAAATTTACGTGTTTTAATAGCAGATTCATCAAAATTTCCATGGTAACGGCCAGCGCGATTGTTCATATAGATAGGGGCGCAGGGTGTTAATAATTTGTATCAGTATAGAGTTGCATTCGTAGGTGTCAAGTCAGAGTAAGGTTGGATTGTCTAAATTTAAAACGGAAGCTGATTTCGTCTAGTCTGGTTTACGTGTCTATGGAGATTTATTTATTTTTTTATTTTATTTTTTTCTGAAAGTGTTTTGTGTATACAAAAAAAAACTGCCGTAACATTTGTTTTTTGACGACTTCATAAAGGGTTACCTTTTTTGTAGGGTATTTAAGCTATTTATTAGGACTATGGATTTTAAAAATTATATGCTAATTATTCAATGCAAAGATTTGATGATGTCGGGAAAAAACCGTTAACTCATGTCTATTGTTTAATAAATTTTTATTATTTAGAAACTTAATAATGTGTAGTTTCACATATATATATATATATATATATATATATATATATATATTATTATAATATTTTTGTTTAAAAATATGATTCCTTCGCTATATAAGAGTTCTCATGTTTCAAAAAAGCTATCTCTCGGTTTACGTGTATTTTTCGCAAACATTAGCCTTGAAATAGATACCCTACCCAACCATAGCAAAACCGCTCAGAGGATGATGAATGTATTGATAAGAATTAACTCCCTGACCACTTAACGAAGGAAAATAGTCTAGCCACTCCCACAATAACAAATTCTGTAACGGACCGTGCCTAAAAATACACGTAAACAGAGAGATAGCTTATTCCTAAAATTTCGCTTGAAGATGAAACGGGACTAAACACCACAATTCAACTTAATTTTAATAATTATTTGGATGATTTCGGCTCTCGTTTTTGAAACATGAGAACTCTTATGTAGTGAAGGAATCATATTTTTAAACAAAAAATATTATTATAATGTAAGCTCTACCTCTGTATGGAGCACTGTCTTCTTAAAAATAAAAACAAAAATACTAAGGAACATCGGATTATGCACCCAACGTGTTCTTTTCTATTTTCTGCATACCTGCACAATGATATATATATATATATATATATATATATATATATATATATATATATATTCTTTCTGTCTAAAGAAAAAAAATACTTTTATTTGACTTGGATTTGAAATATAACTTTTATTAAATTCTGAATATTTTTATTTATTACCCACCAATACAAAAAACAAGAGCCAATTGGGTTACAGGGTTGGTGTGCTGTGAAATTCATGGCGCCATGCAGGAACAATAACAGTTAATTCTAAACTTGAAGAGACCAAAAATTTAGTGATTGAGAAAACATCCTGCCATGAATACATGTCACAATGCTGCAGTTCGTGGGAAGAAACTGTCCGAAGGAAACCTACTTCTCATATATATATATATATATATATATATATATATATATATATATATATATATATATATATATATATTAAATCAGATGAACGAAAATTACAAATAAGATGAAACTAAAATTAAGAACATTATAAAAAAATTGCACAAAACCAGTAAAGAATAGCAAAAAAATTAGACTAATTATTTATTACTAAAAAAAATATTAAACCACCAACCATATAGTTAAAAATAATAATTAGCCACTTAGAACAAAATTAAATAGAACAAATGTCCATTAAGAATTTGTATTCCTGATCATTCAAATTTCGTAAACAATTATATAAGCCACACTACAACATGTTTGACAAGAAGACTCACACTACATCTTTCCGACCATAGCTCAATTAAGTCTCATTTAAATACTTATGGAGATCTAGCGGAACCTATTCGTAATTCTCATTCGCATTGTCTACGTGTAAAAAAAGCTAAAAATAATAGGAGCAAAAAACATTAGTAAAAAAAAAAAAAAAAAAAACATTAATAAAAACAAAAAGAAAACAACACACAATATTCTCCCATTCTTTTCGTATATAGATTACGAAGAGAATGGGAGTGATTCACACTTGTGTATCTGACATGACCGGTCCCAGTTGTAAAGGTCACGGCTGGCGCGACAAAGTAATGTAGTTCGTTATAACACATGGCCATGAAAAGAGGGATAGAGAATAAGCGAGATGCTCGCAATGTTATTTAGGTGGGAAAGGTATTGGAGGGTAAAAATAATTCATCATCCACAAGGCCACGTCGACGCTTTTGAACTCTGTCAAGAAAAGGTAGTGAGGACTGAGCAGCAGCAGCCTAGGTAGGACAATAATATTTCATTCTTGGTCTACCTCGTTTCTAGAAAGATAGATTATAACAGGGGGATTTTTGATACTTACAGAAAGTTTAGAATTTTACAAATTGCGATATCAGTCTGAATACTTTCCAATATATTTCTCCCTCTATTTACGTTAGTCTGTTCGGATCTGCCTCTATTTTATTCTAAGAGAATTCTCTCTGAATGCCTATATTTCCGTCTATGCTATGCAAGTCTTTTTCTATCTATCTATCTGTCTATCTCTCTCTCTCTCTCTCTCTCTCTCTCGATATATATATATATATATATATATATATATATATATATATATATATATATATATCTTCATATAACTATCTGAAAATATTTATCTCTCAAAAGTGTAAATAAT
This sequence comes from Acanthosepion lycidas, assembly GCA_963932145.1. NCBI lineage: Eukaryota > Metazoa > Mollusca > Cephalopoda > Sepiida > Sepiidae > Acanthosepion > Acanthosepion lycidas. Next base: position 80,147,382 of record OZ010579.1, on the reverse strand, counting down.
TCTGACATCAGTACACAGTTTCACGGTTTTTCACATGGCCTTTACTTATTCATTAAAAATATCTTGTAACACGCAAATTTAATAAAACCCGGTGAAAATCTTTGGTAGTCAAAACATCTCCAAACAATAATGAAATATCGTAACATAAGAAAACTGTAAAAATTACCATGTGGAAAGCGGGAGAGAGGTAATCGAATTTGCAGACATAATCTCGCCTCCGGGTGTTCTCCTTACTCCAGTGTAATGAAATAACTAGTTTCAAATTTGCTAGACTTTAGGGTCCCTTGTACTACCATTATCATTAAATGTTTGAAAAGAGAGAGAAAAAATAGATAGAAATTGGCGCAAAATTACTAATGAAAATCATTTTTGAATTTCGAATTCCAGCCGGGTAGATTTTTGAGATATTTTATACATTGTTTAAGGGTTTGATTATGTTGAGAATAATTTTACTCTGACACGCAAAATTTCTGCATTTTGTTATTTCTTGGTAATTCTTGACAGCATTTCGTGAGGGGAGAAAAAAGCCGAGGACAAAAGACATGCGGACGTTCTTCCGATAAATTCTACAAAGAAAAATTACGTGCAACTGCACATATAAAATTCCAAATATAAAACTAAATTTAGGGCAGTTTCAATGTTCTATTTCTTTACAAGCACACACAAATATATACACACACACACACACACATATTTTTTTTATTTACAAGAAAAACATATCAGAATCGCTACACAATTGCAAATGTGTTTCAAAGCACAACAATGTGTCTCCTCATTCGATTGCAAATTACTGGGGAGTGAAAGATTCATTGGGTTTCAAAAGCAAAATACATCCTCTCGATAAAGGATTTCTTGGTTCATGAAGTGATTCGCATTTCATATGTTTTTCAGCTAATTCTTAACAAAAAATATGATAATATTATAACATGATAACATATGATACGATATGACAATAAGATAGCACTTATAAACTCTATATACTTGAGTTTATTTGTGCATGGCTCTTTAGTTTTACAAAGTAATATACATATTGATATATGCTTTTGAAGCACACACACACACACACACACATATATATATGTGTATGTGTGTCTGTATGTGTGTATGCATCTCTCTCTCTATATATATATATATGTGTGTGTGTGTGTGTGTGTGTGCGTGTGTATGTGTGTGTGTGTGTTGTATCTTCATATAATTGAATGAAGATAACACAATCAAGAAGTAGAATTTCACTTGGAATCGACGTAGTCTTGCTTAAGTGAATAGTAACCAGATGGGCTATATCTCGAACGCACTATTTGTCTCTCCTCCTACTGAAGATACTCGACATTTGTCTGTATGCATTTAGACGAGTCCATGTCATCTCCCCTTCTGGAGAGGTGTGTTCATCTCCACAGCAATATAGAGTGTATATATATATATATATATATATATATATATATATATATATATATATATATAGCTAGATAGATAGATAGATAGATAGATAGATAGATAGATAGATAGATACACATAGTGAGCCAGACAAACTTACCTAGGGAAAGAGCCTTACTTTCCCTGACGATCCGTTTAGGTGAAACCTAGGTAGGTTTGTCTGGCTCACTAGGTGTATCTAGGTCTGCTCTACGGTTGTATTGAACTCTTTTGTTAGTTAGTCGTTTACTCGTATCGGTTTTTTTTCTTTGGGCTTCAGACCTGCATCTGTGCGATTTTTTTCGGCAGAAGTTCATGTTTGTAGCTCTTTCTTTTTTTCAAACCTTTTTTTTCCCTCGAGATTGATTTAATTTTTGGCAAATCAAAAATTCGAGGTTTTTTCGAAACGAGTCTAGTTATCTATATCTGTATATATATATATATATATATATATATATATATATATATATAGTTCGATTGGTTGAACAGGGTAAGGCCCTCAAGCTTTATATTTCTTTTATACAAAAGAGGATGTATTTTGCTTTTGAAACCCAAATCGTTCAATCCGCAGTAATTTGTAATTGACTGAGGAGACACATTGTTATGCGTTGAAAAACGACTGAAAATGTGTAGCGATTCTTGCATGTTTTTATGTAAATAAAAAATATGTATGTGTCTGTGTGTCTTTGTGTGTGCTTGTAATGAAACAGAACAATGAAACTGCTCTAAAGGTAGTTTTACCTCACACACACACACACACACACACACACACAGACAAACATTTTATTAAATTTATATTTATTTGTTACGATCGTATTTGTTCAAAACTTTTCATGTACATTTGTTTAACAGTTTTTATAGCACAGTTTAATCTCTTATTTTTCCAAAATGTCCTCCTTCAACATTGCAATATTCCTCGAACCTGTCCAGAACACTATGGCACACTGCACGACACAGATCCAGATCTGCATCAATTTCAATAAATATTTCTGAGAGTTAATCTATTAATTTGTTCACTCTTTGGGAATTTCTCTCATAAGCATTGTTCTTTACTACACCCACTAAAAAGAAATCCATTAGTGTTAGTTCAGGTGAACGTGGGTGCCATTCCATGCTGTCTCTTCTTCCGAAACAATGTTTTGAAAAGTTTTGGCCAAGGTAGGCCCTTACTGTCAAAGCATAATGAGGAGGTGCTCCATCTTGCTGAAAGAACAGATTGGCGAATTTAGCTCTGGCTCTGAGCTGTAGATTATTTTTATTTTAAACATGATTCGTTGAATATGACAGACAAAGAAATTCTGACATTATTTACACTATTTACATTATTCGGACTATTGTCCTCATTTTTGTCGCCAAATTTATTACAAAGTTTCGGCCGTTCTAAGCTCCGGCCTTCTTCAGGTGGTTGGAATGTCGAACTGAACCGTTTATTTCGCTCATTGGGGTAGACTGTTCTAGTTCCACGTGCCATGTTTAATGGATGTCAGTTATCTTACATTTTTCTTTTTAAAACTTATCCGTAGTGACTATTGTCTCAAACGTATCTCAATTCTTTAGCCATCTTTAACGGGTTTCATGCTTACTATTTCTAACCTCTTTTAATGTTTATTGCTTAAAATGTAGTTGCATGATGCCTATATAGTAGTATTGTGGAAAATCGTCGACTTCGCCGTAACTAATCAAGATAAACCTATTAAATTTGAACTGGCTATGAACAATATATTGTATCACTTTGACTGTCCAGACGGTTTCATGTCATAAATCAATTCGCTATATTGGTCATACCACTACCTCCTTTAGCAGAGGACTCACATGTCACTTACTTGAAAAAAGTGTCATACAAAGGTATTTAGTAAGCCTCAATATGCAATAATCTATGTGGAAACTTCTCGTTGATAACACGATCACACTTCATAAATCTCGTAACCGAAAACATCTTGATGACAGAGAAGCACTCTACATATGACATCTCGTGTCCAGTATCAATTTCAACTTATTTAGAAACAGAGATAATGCGTATTTTTTTTTTAATTATTATTTTAAGAAGAAAGACGCCAACTATTAATAGAATATCAGCAATGTTCCTTTCGCAGAGTTTGGAATAACACACACGCATATAAATATATATTTAGAGATATTTTTCATATTTATACGTTCTTTTTATATATACAAATATTTAAGTAAATGATCTATTTATAAGAAACAGTATTAACGACATTTACCAGCTGGAATGTCCGAAAAATTTTCATAGAAAATATGCGTACTTCGAGAGGAATCGAACCTGTATCCTATACGGAACCGTCATATAGTTTGACGTGCCTTACCGATTTAGCCACAGAGGAGCGTTTCGAGTAGCAAGCTCGATTTTACTGTTTTTAAACATTCATATCTGTCCGATGCATATCCAAATGTAAACAAATGACGTCACACATGAAATTATTTGTCCATTTCATAATGTGTTATATATATATATATATATATATATATATATATATATATATATATATATATATATATATATATATATATATATATATAACCTATATTTGTCGGATGCAAGCTCTATTCCACATCAAAAAACACATTGCTGTCCACCTTTGCAATACAGGAAAATACTTGTTGACAAAACTAATGTATTACACCATGAAAATAGTAAACAATAACTTCAATTTCTCGATACCCTCCCTATCAAGATCAACTAAACAACACTCAGTAATTTTTTTTACGTAGGTAACAACAACATATTAAAGTACATATGACATTTAATGCCTTTTTATATTGTTACCAATTTCCGGTCGGCTCTCTTATATTGAAACGCTTGTTTTACAAAAGATTTGATATCAACAACGAATAAATTTAAAATTTTAAAATAACTATAACAGAGCCCTTCGCGCGTATTTAAAAATAAATCACCATCACAAAAGAATGCAGAATTTATCGCAGTTATCTTCGTAATTTACTCCTGAAAATGACCTTGGAAAAGACGGAAAGTACTTGGCTTTAAAACAAATCTACGGACACTTCATTGATGAGTTGTCTTAACATCAAGTAACTGATTAAAAACAGGAATGAATATAAACATTAGTAGACACAATATGTCTATATTACTCAATGAAACATGTTTGAATGATGATATGCTGCCTATATATATATATATATATATATATATATATATATATATATATATATATATATATATATATATTAGGCAGCAATCCTTCTTTCATATACGTTTCATTGAATATGACAGACAAGGTGCTATGATTTTGTTTTTTTATACAATTTCTCATATGATCTTTTTTTTTTTTTCTTTTCGGTAGATAAATTATATAAAATCTGTCTAATTGTTCTTTCTTTCCGTGCGCTTTCGGTTATACATTTAGCCATTTACAAGGTTGAATTATATTAACTGTTAACAAGAAATAGATTGTCGTATGTATGTATTTTTATATAATGTTTTCATTTACAAAACACGGTCAAGATATTGTGTCCTTTTCAGAGTTGATATTATTGAGTGCTGTTCTTTTTTATTTTATTAATAAGGCTTGCATTATTTCGTTGACTTTTTTAACATGTAGACGTTGTTATTATATTTGTGTTATCAACAAGTATGTTATGAATAGGGCCCTGTAGGTCTCCATGAGTATTTAAATAAGACCTAATTGAGCTATAGTCAGGAAGATGTAATGTGAATCTTCTTGTCAAACATGTTGTAGTGTGGCCTATATAATTATTTACGAATTTTGATTGATCAGAAATACAATTGCTTAATGGACATTTAAATTCGTAAATAATATTTTTTCCATTTAATTTTGTTCTAAGAGGGGAATTATTATTTTAACCTATAAGGTTGGCGGTTTTAAATTTTTTCTAATAAATAATTTTTTGCTATTGTCTACTTATTTTGTGCATTTTTTTTAATAATGTGCTAAATTCTACTTTCACCTTGTTTGTAATCATCTAATTATATATATTATGTGGAAGAGCAGATAGAAGCAAAAAAAAACCGATATTCAAATATTAGGTTGGTGCAAAAATAGTGTCGTTTTCTCACATATGTTACTATGTGAGAAAACGACATTATTTTTGCACCAACCTAATAGCATATACCGCGAAAAAGAAATATAAGTTTTTTTTTGATTGTTTTTTTTTTCCGCTATGCTGTCTATGTCAATGGGAAGAAGTCCATCATCTAAATCGTAAAACAAATTCCATCGATCGGTTTAAAAATAGTAAGGAAAATATTCCCATTTCAATTTAAAGACTTTTTTGCTTAAATAAGCCCCAAATGTTACAAAAATAAATTTCAGGGGTCGATGTAGGACATGAAAGTTTTCTTCACTTTCATGAGAAATGAAAAACAAAAAATAAGAAAAAAATATGATTCGTAAGATAGATTTAATTTTCTTTTCATAGATTTTGAAAGTCAGGGTATTTTTTTTTTTTTTTTTTTTACTTCTTAATTTGAAATCTCGCCAAAACTTCGACCTTTCGGTTGTGATCTTTCGCCCATCATTACAAAGCGATTGGCTTGAAGTGTCTTGAGCCAAAATTCTCATGAGGCACTCAACGGTTTAAAACAGCTTCAAATAACAGTGACTGGGGTAATGAGAAGTTCTCAGCCTAACTAAGAAAATAACTCTGCGCCAAGAAACCTATATGTAATTCTAGAAATTCATCCAACAGTTTAACAAACCTCGCTTCACATTTATTCTATTCTTTTAACCCTTTCTAAAATATATATTATGAATTGGAAAAGTTTGTCAAACTGAGAAACTACTGGTAACTCGTCCTGGAGAAGTTCACTGCGTGGGTTTTAAAGGAAGATCCTGGATATATTGCCAGCAATAAGTTCACTAATCCATTTTCTTTGCCTGCTTGTGTTTCCCTTTCTGTCTGTCTGTCTCTCTCTGTGTCGCGGTCTCTCTTTATACATACATATATATATATATATATATATATATATATATATATATATATATATATATATATATATATATATATATATATGAATTACATAAAAATGAAACTCAATTGTACCCCATTTATATGGCCATTTCGCTCCTCGGGAGATTTCGCTCCTCGAGAGATTTCTCTCTTAGAGAAATTCACTGGAGCTTGTCAATGCTAAAATATTTTATTAAAAAATGAATCGTAATGTCTATTTTAATTAATTTTTTTCTAAACTGAAAATTAAAAAAGATAGGAAGAAAGAGGAAAAAAAGAGGAAAAAGAGGAAAAACCGCAAATAAGGGAAAAGTCATTTAAGAGGCAGATAGAAAGGAAAAAAGACGAAGGAAAGATATATATATATATATATATATATATATATATATATATATATATATATATATATATATAAGTGAACATAGAAGTCAACACTCAGAGACGACAGGCTGTTTCATGCTAGACGCAATCGTCAGACTGTGCGTATATATATATATATATATATATATATATATATATATATATATATATATATATATATATATATGCACACATACACACAAACACACACTGGCCCCTGAAGATTTGTGTGGTGCATGAAACACATTTAAAAGTTTCACTTAGAGTATATCTGTGAAATGAGAATATGAATAAAAACAAAAGGAAAAAGATTTCATTTTGTCTTATATATATATATATATATATATATATATATATATATATATATATATATATATTCAGCCTGCCTCCTGTTTTTGTTAAACTGTTATTGGATTCATATGGGATACAAAAACAATCTCAATTTAAATTAGTGAAATCTAATCTATAAAACGACGTTTACTTTTAAATAAAATCAATGTTCAATTTTTTTCACGTGAATTCCATTCGTCCTTAGGAATCTTTCTGATGACGGTTTTTCATCAACGAAATATATCCAAATAAGAGGTTTACTAATTGCCTTCTCTATATTTCTTTTGACATATTTTGATTATTACAGCAGAAAAAAGAAACTGAATCTAGGAGACTAAGCATTGTGATTTTATTAACAGTGAGGAAATATAATCAGATAGAATTGGAATTTAGTTTACTGGCTGACCTCTGTCTGACCTGTTAAGGAAACACCGAGCCGCTATAGACGGCTCGTTGTTAATCTGATGGTTTAATTGAGATAAGCCATTAATAACAACAAATACAAAAGAGTAATCGGCCAAATAATATGAGATTAAAAGATTTCATCTCAGAAGGAAATAAACAACAATAAAAATAAAAATAAAATGAAATCGTCCATAAATAAGAGTTCGGAACTTCCTTGAAATTATTTACATTATTTACATTGTTCGGACTGTTGTCATCATTTTTTTCTCATGTTCAAAACGTTTCGGCCGTTGCACACTCCGGCCTTCTTCAGGGTCTGTCTATATTTCTGAGATGAAGTATTGCAAATGTTTACATTATTTACATGGTTCGGACTGTTGCCCTCATCTTTTTTCTCATGTTCACAGCGTTTCGGCCGATGTATGCTCCGGCCTTCTTCAGGGTGTCTCTGTATTTCTGAGATGAGGTACTCCAATTATTAGGCTGGTGCAAAAATAATGACGTAATAATGTCGTTTTTTGACGTATTTTCTAACGTCAAAAAACGACATTATTACGTCATTATTTTTGCACCAACCTAATATTTGCATTATTTACATTGTTCGGACTGCTGTCTTTTTTTTCTTATGTTCCCCACGTTTCAGCCGTTGTGCGCTCCGACTTTCTTCATGTTCTGTCGATATTTCTGAGATGAAGTATTGCAATTATTAATATTATTTACATTGTCCGGACTGTTGTCCTCATCTTTATTGTCATGTTCATAACGTTTCGGCGCGCTCCGGTCTTCTTTAGGTGCTGTCTATATTTTCGAGAAGAGGTATTGCAATTATTTACATTGTTCCGACTGTTGTCCTCATCTTTATTTATATGTCCACAACGTTTCGGTCATTGCACGCTCCGGCCTTCTTCACGTGATTGGAATTTCAGGATGAAACATTTATTTCGTCCATCAGGGTAGATTGTTATTGGATCCAAACAAGGCTTTTTATCCACTAGGCCATTTGTCCTTGTGAGTTCAATACCTGGCTACGACAGTGGCGAACAAAACTAGGAGAGTTGAGTTTAACGGGGGATAACCGAGACATTCGGTAGAGAACTAGAACAATCTACCTTGGTGGACGAAATAAAGGGTTCTGTTCGAAACTCCAATCACCTGAAGAAGAACGGAGCGTACAACGTCGAAACGTCCTGAATAAAACAATAAAGATGAAGATAACCGCCAGAACAATGTAAATAATGTAAAGTTGGGAGATTTTTTTTTTTTTGTTTCAAGTAAGAATAACCACCAACAAATGCGAAGATAAGTTTTGAAATTTAAAATTACATACAATATGCTACGCTGGAAATAACATGCGAGCGGGGGTGGGGTCTGAAAAACAACACAGAAAGCGCTCAGGTGTCTCCCGTCACAGGAATATTCAAGAGAAGACTGGGCAAGCCATGTATAGAATAACTTTGTTGGTTCATATCTGTAATAAGCACTGCATTTGACATGCTGCTTTCAAGAGCTCTACTCGTTCTTACAAAAACTAAGATTATTGATCAACATTATTAAAACACTCGTTTAAGTCATAATATATATATATATATATATATATATATATATATATATATATATATATATATATATATATATATATATATATATATATATATATATATGCGTGTGTGGAAAGATCATATATGAAGCGTGTCGTCTTTCGAAAGGTTTTCTTCGAGTTAAATATTGATTTTTATTAATTGAATCGTAAATATTAGGTTGGTGCAAAAATAATGACGTAATAATGTCGTTTTCTGACGTATTTTTTAACGCCAAAAAACGAGACTATTACGTCATTTTTTTTACACCAACCTAATACAACTTTGTTCCATAAATGCGTTCTTTTTTATGATTTATTTTAATACTTATTGTATATTAATAGCTCTGATGAATAATTCAGCCATCTTTACCCCTTCATTGTTTACGACCTCCTCAATGTCGACACAAACTGCTCGATGTCTCGTCGATAAAAATCACTAGACACGAAAAATTCGTAGCAGATACGGAAAAGACATTACAAAATCTCCTACAGAAGGTAGCGACGGAGAGTGAGAGAGACTAAGCATAAACTACAAGAAGACAGAAAGCATGGCCATCAGTAAAAAAAAAAAAAAATGAGCCGAAATTCTATTTGCAGGTCGGGAACACTAGAATGCAGCAAACGCGGAAGTTTAAATATCCAGAAAGCATCTTGACAGAGGACGGTAAGTGTGACACTGAGGTACGTACACACATTCCAAAAGCTGAGCAGAGTACTGCGAGACAGGGGAATTTCTTTGCTAACAAAGAAAAGAATACTGAAATGTTACGGGATATCTGACTTATTTTAAATCAACGAATGTTGGACGGTTTCCTCAAAGAAGAAGAAGAGACTCGAGGTGAAGGAGATATGGTTCTACAGAAGAATGCTAAAGATATCATGGACCGAGCGTGTGAGCAACGATGAGGATGCAAACAAAGAGGAGGCTTATACTTAACATCAGGAAGAGGCTGATGAAGTTTCTGGGAAACATAATGAGGAAGGAGGGCCTAGAGAAGCTGATACTCACGGGTCGAATAGAGAGAAAGAGAGACGAGGGAAAACGACGTGTGACATACCTGGCGGGTTTTAAGCAAGTGGATGACAGAACGTGGTCCGGAGGAGGAAGCAGAAGGAAGGAACATGTCGATAACTGCAAGGGATAGAGGGAGATGATCGGATACGTCTTGAAAGTACATGGCACATGAATAGAAATGAATCGTTGTAGAATGGAGCACCACTGAATTTGTTAGAACGTGACCACAGAGGCCAAATCCTGAAAATATGGTGGGTACGGCAGAACTCTATATCAGAGCTTTTTCTTAGTATTCTTGGGTAGCCTGGTGTCCAGCGAGTAAGTTGACGGGAATGAAGGGAAATGACGTTTGCTCCTCACAGTCAATACGTATGTCACGCATGCGCTGTGCTTCTGGAGCTTACCCATTGAGTGAAGATGATGAGCGACTATAACCAAAGAGATTACCATTTTCTGAGGTATTTCCCTTGTGGTTTGGCACGTTTCTTTAATCATCACAGACAATTGTTTAGGATCAAAATTTCTGATTGATTGTTCGGTTCTTTATTTTTACGGCTTCTCAACAATTTGCAGATTTTTTTTTTTTTGAAAGAAGAAAGAATTAGCAATACAAATCTTACTTTTTAACCCATAGCTGGGGAGAAGATATGGATTCATACTTTTCCCAAATGTAATTGTTGCGTAAGTAAATAAAACGAACGCAACTAGACTTGGAATTCGGTTCTACAATTAACAAACCCTTGCCATTATCCATTACACCTCCCGCACATTCAAAATTACAGCACCTTGTATTCACAAGCGGTCACCCATCTAGGTACTGACAAGGCACAAATAACTTTCAACGTTATATCGCCGTGAGTTTATCATCGATCTAACAGATCGGCCATAACGCGTGGAGTCAGTGAGTTCGAAGTTATTCTTGAAACTGGGAAACCATTTCTCTGCCATTCTGTCGGTAATTAAGTCGTCTCCGTACACAACACAAATGTCTCGAGCGGCTTTGACAGTTTTGTGAAGTTGAATAAAAAAGAAGAGATGTTGAATATGCTCATTCTTGCCTGCTTGGCATTCCATCTCAAAGGTGTGTCAAATCTGAAATAAAATTTGAATAACATTATACAACAGTTTCACCGGATGACCAGAGTTATTAAAAAGCAAAAAAATGCAAAGAATTATTATTCTTCCTGATCATTTGCAGAACATCAGCAAAAACAAAGGAATATATTTAACAGCTTTATATATATGGGGAGGTAAAAAAAAAAATAGAAACAAGCGTCGATTATAAAAACACATCAATATAAAGCTTGAAAATGCAGGTAGGATTAACTTTAAATTTAGATTTTAAAATCTTTATATTTCAACGTATTCACGGGGAACAACAAAACCTACGATATTACACTTTACACAGTTTTTATTTTCGTTTTATCACCGTGGTTTTAAAATATCCTATATGAGAATGTAATAGCAGTAGTTTGGTTAAGAAATGCGATATACTGTTTGAACCTGACTGTTATTTTAGCGTAGAAGATTCAGAAATTAACAGATTAATATATATATATATATATATATATATATATATATATATATATATATTCGTTATAATTACTTTAGTTTTACATAAGGAGAAAATAAAAAACAGTATTCATTCTGAAGAAGTCCTTACGTATTTGATAACGTCGGATTTTTCCATTTTTTCATTCAATTACATACCATGAATCTGATATCGATTTGATATATATATATATATATATATATATATATATATATATATATATATATATATATATATACTTTTTGCTATTTTAGACCATGACTGGATGATCTACTCTCCACCCCCCACACCTTCAACCGAAAAATTGTTAAATTGAACTCGTCCAGTGATATATAGGGTATTCATCATATTACAAGTCACAGGCTACCTTAAGATTGTGTGAAAGCATATGAAACGAATAGGAGTGGCTAGATCTTGCCGACCTGGTTCAGAATTAATATTCAAAAGATCTGCTATTTCTTTGTGGCATGGAGTATATTTATGACAGAAGGCTGTTCTGAGGCCGAGTCTATTCAGATCTGCTCATCTAGACCATATATATATATATATATATATATATATATATATGTGTGTGTGTGTGTGTATGTGTGTGTGTGGTGTATCTCTGTGTGTATGTGTCATTTCTTGTGTGTTTATATATCATATTTTCTATGTAAATAATGGCAAAGTTAGACCTTTACTAGTAAAAAATCTATCAGCTATCAAATTCTTCTTGTAAACAAAAAAAACAAGAATAGAAGGTAACTATTAGGTTGGTGCAAAAATAATGTCGTTTTCTCACATATGTTACTGTGTGAGAAAACGACATTATTTTTGCACCAACCTAATATATATATATATATATATATATATATATATATATACCATATTCGCTCTTATATATATATATATATATATATATATATATATATATATATATATATATATATGTATGAGCGAATATGGTAGATAGATACACCAACGTTAGATAGATGCAGCTAGGTTGCACGCATATTCGTATGTGATATAAATCTATATAAAGTAAGAATTTCAATTTTCCAGTTCGCATATTGGCAGACATTGTCCCGCTCGTCAGGCTGATAGAAATATGTTGAATTTATTAGCAGTTATAATATTCAATTTAGATACATTGCATACAAGATGTCAACTAACTTTTAACTTTCTTTTATTCTAAAATCGCTATAATATGACAACATCTAATCTGAAATTATTCGATTATATATTAGATAATTGTATGGGCGATCTTAGAATTTCGTGTCCGAAAAAAAAAGAGAGTATCAAAAAGGAGGATTTTCCCTTGACGCCGCTATTATTTTAACTACCTTCACTCCCAGGCAATATTTATTACTTCAAAAAGTGTCGATTAGAATTGTAACAAAATCCGAAAGAGAATTTATGCATTTTCTTTTTTCTTAAGAAATGACAATAATAATAATAAATACTATTTATTTATTAAATTGTTTATTTAGAATATTTATTTATTTTATTGCTTATTGGAACGACTGTCAAAACATCAGCTTATTGCCAATTGATACGCACTTTATAAAATGGAAAATAATAAGGATCTTCTTATAGTTGGTTGACATTTTTATTATTAAAGAAATGTTTCTAAATTTATGAACAAAAATGGTTTTTATGTTTATTTCTTTATAAATTCGTAACTAATAAATATCGCATAGCATGTTTTAATTGCATTAGTTGTTACACTGTTGTAAATGCTAAATTATTCTTTTAAATTAACAATCTAATGAATTTTTTTTGTTTTTTTTTTTTTGTAAATTCTCAAGAACAAAAACAAAATTTATAAATTTCTGTTTTTTTTTTACAATTATAATCATCGCTTTTTAACCGGGAAGGGGAGGTAGTTAATTTACTTGCAGTGTCAAGGGAAAAAAACGTCCTTTTGACAAACCCTTTTTTGTGGGGATGACCATTCAAGTTTGTCACTGCACGGTTATAGAAATGAAGGTTTTCAACGATCATACAGTTCATCGAATATTAGACAAATTCAACATTACTTATATTAGGCAAGTGAATTATTTCCTTCTTTGTTTCCTGATATATTCTTTATTTTTTAATTATTATTAATTTATACTTTTTAGATAGATAGATAGATAGATAGATAGATAAATAGATAGATAGATAGATAGATAGATAGATAGATAGATAGATAGATAGATAGATAGATAGATAACTCCTCCATCACGAAACTTATCTCTATTAATAATCTGAGAGACGTTTTTCTGGCTCACATGAATATGACCGTCCTGGGTATGACGATAAACTACATCCGCATCCTGGGTAAGACAATAAACTACGTCCAACAGAAAGGGCTTTGACTTGGAACTAGGACTTTGAGAAGCGTGGAACCACCTCTTAATTGCTGATGTTCCCAGGTCTACCATGATCCGGGGTGGTAGCACCTGTTAGTGTCCCAGCTATGGATAAATAGTTAACCACCCAAACTGGGGTCCAAACGTTATGAAAGTGTAAAAATCGATTTAATACCAGAAATACTTAGCCAAAATTATTACCAACAGTACATTATTACCAGCAATACATTTTTGAAAAAAAAATATTACCATTTATATATTTTTGAAAAATATTACCAGCGATACATTTTTGAAGGAAAACAATGTTGCCAGATAATACATGTTTGAAGGAAAAAATATTACCAGCAATACATTTTTGAAGGAAAATATTAACAGCAGTAAAAGTTGTCGGCATTAAATAACCAATTGTGGTTCATAGGCCGTAAAACAAAACAAACCAAACCCGTGAATATGGCTGATGCTAACCCCAGAGCTAACATTCTCGGTTGACATGAAGTGGAAAGATTATACTGAATCAATTGCTAGGACGGCTGCTAAGAAAAGGTATTCACGGAGTCGTTCTAAACAAATTTTCTCTCCAGCCTATATCTTATATATGTATTATTTACCATTTGTCCATGCTTTGTATGTTGCTCCTCCATATGGTCCGGTGCTCTTGCTATCTAGAAGTCTCTATCTATAAAAGGCAGGATGTGTGTGTGTGTGTAACGAATGCACGGCCGCAATTTTCGATGGATTTGCACCAAAATTTACATGCACATGATCCAAGTCAGTGCGAAGCCCAAGACCGACATTGCATTTCCCAACTCCCATCGATAGTGGAAATAATCAATGTTTTCATGCTTCTACGGCATTTGTTGTTTGCGGCCATTTACTTCTGGCCAGAGTGAGAGCCAATAGCTGGCTGCCACGAATAGGCAAGAAGATTCTATTGGCCAGCGTGAGAGCCAACAGCTGACTGACACGAATGTTAACTAGCATGCTAGCATGCCAAAAAATCGATAGCTGCATTCGTCACAAGTGGGGAAAAATTTAAATCCGCATGGCACTTTACTCCAATTGGCTCATTCGCTTGCTTAAACTCAACGTTGATTCTGATTCCGCAGAACTGGATTCAGTGTGAAAAAGTATTTGTTGTTAACATTCTTTTTTCACTCGGCTTTTCCAGTTACGAGTCGTTTTTTAAAAGCTGATCGTTTTGTGTTCATTTTGTTTAGTTCTTTTTTCGTAACAGATTTAATGTTTAGTATAGAGCTTAGAAAAATTCGCAGTGTGAGATAGGCAAGAAGTAAGGCATGTAGCATCATCAGCACGGCAAAGGGCACTCCTTTAAAGGCAAGGGAGGGCACAAATATTTTAAGTCAAGTGATAGCGATTGCTGTATGAGTCGTACGATTTTTTAATCAAGCACGGGCAACGCCGGGCCATGCTGCTAGTTCTTGATAAAATCCAAAGAAGAATCAACAATATTATTGGGCCTGACCTGGTATCTCGACTTCAGTCAATTTAAACACTGTCGTAAAGTAGCTTCCTTGTGACTTTTCTATATATATATTCCATGTTATTGTTCAGAGGCTTGCTTCGATATGATACCCAGACTTTATGAATTTAAGCACAATACTATATTAAGGACAAGGTCTCATCAATTCACAATTGAATTGGCTGCATGCAACTGTAAATCGTATGCTAACAGTTTTTTTCCCGCCCTTCTCGCTTGTGGAACATTTTCTGGCTCCATACTTTCAAGCCAACAATGATCTTCCAAAATCTAAATGCAATTCCAGTCGTGTCTTCTTGATTACTCTTCTTTCATTGTTCTCATTGATAATGTTTCTTCTTTTTTTTTTCTTATTCTGTCACATTCAGTAACCCCTTATGTCTTAGTGGCTTTACTGCCTTGCATGTGTGCATGTTTAAAAAAAAAAGATAGAAATAAAAATCAACTGCGGAAAAAAGAAAGACAAAAGCATTAACAAAGTGAATGCATTTGGTTAGGCTTAACATCTAAATACATCTGACGTCAGAAAATTAAATTTGAAATTTAAGCGGACCTATATCTGCAGCGTTTCTCTTGATATTTAATTATAAGCGACATTTGTTTATAGAGAATCCACCAGAAAATGCATACACACTCCCAGAAAGGAAAAAAAAAACTTGTATAGATATTATAATACTAAATTTATTCAGACTTTATGAGATTAATACGAGTTATAGTGGGAGTCTATTATCACAAGTGATGCTCAAAATGGTATCCATTAGCTTCCAGACCTTTATTAGTACAGCGGACTACTGCTTCGAAAACGTTGGCCTAAGTGTCCAGTGGGATTGCAGCATATGCCTTTTTTAATTTCTTGTCTAAGGGTTGCCAATGTAGTCGGTCTGCTGCTATGTACAACATCCTACTGTAAAGATTGTTATGGCAATTGGATAAAAATACGAAAGACAAGTTATTTTTCCTTTCCTGAATTATGTATAATCTGTATATTGGTTTCTTTCCCTTACATATGTATGATTCAATCAATAAAACAATTATTAT
>OZ010579.1:80108412-80128412 GCA_963932145.1 Acanthosepion lycidas | reverse complement strand
TTAAAACAGCAGTTCACCTTCGATCACCGAAGTTAAGTAACGTCGAGCCTGGTCAGTATTTAGAGGGGTAACCGCTTGGAAATACCAGCTATTGTAAGCATGGTTGGTTGGGTTTTATGGCATATTAACCACTTTAGGTCATTTAATTCCAAATTAAGTTTTTTTTTATTTTTATTTTTTTTATATAAAGGCATGAATCTTGCTCTTCATTCTCTAGCTATGGGTTAATTAGTAAGACTTGTATCATGAACTCATTATTATCTCCCCCAACAAAAAATGTCATACAATCTAAAATAGTTTTGGCTTTAAATAACCTCCAATGGATGATAAACCGTAAAAACGAATCATTCAACCGATAAAACATTTTTGAAGATAATAATAATTTACTGATAAAAGTCCTGTTATTAACCCATTGCTGGGTGGCGAAGGGATGGATTCGTAGCTTTCCCAAAGGTATTTGCGCGTATGGGAATATAAGAAACCCGATTACGATTTGGAACGTGGTTCTGCGATTATCAATTCTGAGACGTTATCCATTAACAGCACATCCATGCTTACAACGTCATGGGCATGACGATAAACTATATCCGCGACCTGGGTATGACGATAAACTACGTCCAACACCAAGGCCTCTGATAATGCTTTTGAAAGAATAATGTTGCCAGCTATACGTTTAATAGTACTATATATATATATATATATATATATATATATATATATATATATATATATATATATATATATATTGTTATCTTAAATAACAACTTAAAAGAGACTGTTTGACCAACACAAGGAATGTTAAAAGATTCATGTTAAAAAGATAAAAAAAATAAAAAAAACAAATGAAGACTACAGACAAAAGTTCATTTTCTCCATCGAGACATTCATATCTGTAGTTTACTGCTACCAGCAAGCAAAAATATTTCTTCTCCCGATGATGGCCATTTTGGCCGAAACTAGTCGAGGAATCTAAATGAAATAATAATAAAAAAACGAAAGAATATTAATCTACAACCCAGTGTGTCTGAAGATTTTAATTTTTTAATATATATATATATATATATATATATATATATATATATAGTACTATTAAACGTATAGCTGGCAACATTATTTTTTTAAAAACGTATAGCTGGCAACATTAATCTTTCAAAAACGTATAGCTGGCAACATTATTCTTTCAAAAGCATTATCAGAGGCCTTGGTGTTGGACGTAGTTTATCGTCATACCCAGGTCGCGGATATAGTTTATCGTCATGCCCATGACGTTGTAAGCATGGATGTGCTGTTAATGGATAACGTCTCAGAATTGATAATCGCAGAACCACGTTCCAAATCGTAATCGGGTTTCTTATATTCCCATCCGCGCAAATACCTTTGGGAAAGCTACGAATCCATCCCTTCGCCACCCAGCAATGGGTTAATAACAGGAATTTTATCAGTAAATCATTATTATCTTCAAAAATGTTTTATCGGTTGAATGATTCGTTTTTACAGTTTATCATCCATTGGAAGTTATTTAAAGCCAAAACTATTTTAGATTGTATGACATTTTTTGTTGGGGGAGATAATGAGTTCATGATACAAGTCTTACTAATTAACCAATAGCTACAGGATGAAGAGCTAGATTCATGCCTTTCCCAAGAGTATTTGCATGTAAGTGAATATAACGAACCCAACTGAAACTCGACTCTCCGATTAACAATTCCGAGCAATTATCTATTACAAACCGCCCGCAAATCCAAGCTTACAACACTTGGTATTACCAAACGGTTACCCATCTAGGTACTGACTAGGCCCAACCTTGTTTAACTTCGGTGATCGTTCGGGAAACGGTTTGGTTTGGTTTGGTTTAGTTTACAGTACATCAACCTCAATGGGTTATTTAATGCCGACAAAATTTTCATTGCCGGTAATATTTTTTTTTTCAAAAAC
The DNA here is from genome assembly GCA_963932145.1 of Acanthosepion lycidas. Lineage (NCBI taxonomy): Eukaryota > Metazoa > Mollusca > Cephalopoda > Sepiida > Sepiidae > Acanthosepion > Acanthosepion lycidas. The sequence goes on along the minus strand of OZ010579.1, from coordinate 80,126,477 downwards.
GTACTGCTGGAAATATTTTTTTCCTTCAGTAATCTATTTCTAGTAATATTTTTCTTCGAATATGTATTGCTGGTAATATTTATTTTTTCAAAATAATGTATTGATGGTAATAATGTTTTGTTGGTTATAATTTTTTTACAAAATATTTCTGATATTAAAATATATTTTTACACTTTCATAGTGTTTTGACCCCAGTTTAGGGGTTAACTATTTGTCCATATCTTGGATCCTAACAGGGTGGACCTGGGAACATCAACAATTAAGAGGTGGTTCCACGCTCCTCAAAACCTCCTGATCAGTTGCCTTTCTGTTGGACGTAGTTTATCGTCTTACCGAGGATGCTGATGTTGTTTATCGTCATACTCAAAACGGACGGGAACAGTTTTTTTTTTTTGTTAACGCGATATTGCCGTAAGCCAATTCAGAAATAATTTCTGGCTTTAATCAACCTTTTACAGGTTGATAAGATTAATAGTGTGAAGTGAATGTAACGGTCTCAGCTGCAAATTCAACATTGGTCACCAATTCCATTTGTTGAAACCATGAACTTTGCACTACTCGCAATTCATTTTTCAGTGTGGGGGTGCCAAATTCTTACTTGATGGAATGGTTTCGCAGTATCTAAAGTCGTCATACTGATCTCTTTCCCTTTCTTTTTATGTAGTTCACAAGACTTCTCTAAAATTTGAATTTCGAACTTTAGCATCTCAAACATTAGACCCGGTTGCTACCATAAATTCTAGGTAACAGTTTCTTTTCTCGCACTTCCCGCTTGTGGAACTCTCTTCCAGTTCCATGCTTTTACAGCTAACTTTGATCTTCAAAAATTTAAATATAATGCCAATTGTAATCTACTGTATTTTTGATTACACTTCTGTTGTTCTCTCTCCTTGACAATGTTTCTCCTTTTTTTCTTTTCTTTCACGCTCACTAAGTAATTTAGTGCATGGGTGATATGTTTTTTTTTTTTTTTTGTTTTCTTTGTTTTGTTTTTTTTAAAAAAATGGGTAGAAAGAATGCGGTAAAAATCAAGTCAAAACCGTTAAGAAAGTGAATGCATTTTGCTAGGCTCTACATCTAAATACATCGGACTTCAGAAAATTAAATTTGAAATTTAAGCCTCAACTCATCTGCGGCGTTTCTCTTGATGTTGAATTATAAGCGACATTTGTTTATACAGAATCCGACAAAAATGTATACACGCTTCAGGAGAGGATTTAAAAAAAAACTTCTGTAGATATTGTAATACAGCAAGACCGATTTGGGCTCCTCGAGGCGGTGTAATGGTTAGCAAGCTTGTCTCGCTGGAACAATTACGACTGAGTAGTGAGCTTTGATTCTCACTGGGTGCCTCCTGCTTTCGGCCTTGTGCCACATCTAAGCTACGCTTGGAAAATCACTACTGCAAGATCGATTTTATTATCGGGGTGATGTGAAAAACGTAGTCCATCATTTGATACTAGTTTTTTGAGTGAAATCTAGTTGTGTGGCTTCAATTACAGATAAAATGTATTGTTGGTCATTTTGCTATCGTATTTATTGTTAGTAATTCTACTATAAAATGTATTGTTGGTCATTTTAAAATAAATATATATCATTGGTAATTTATAAAAATGTATTGCTTGTATTTTTAGTATAAAAATGTATATTTATACTGTCATCGTTTTTGGGGTTTTACTATTTGCCCATAGCTGGAAACTTAACGAGTGTTTCCAACGTCGTACCTGGGAACAATAGCAATTATAACATGGTTCTACGCTCTTCAAAATATCCAATCTCCCGATCAGAGAATTTGCTGCCAGATTATGTATATTGGTTTGGGAGCCGAAATCATAGATAACAAGTTGCAGAAAACTGGTATGAGCTCATGTTTTGCATAACATTTGATGAAGTTGAAAATCCCACAATATGTTGGTAATATAATTTTCTTGCATATGGGGTGATACACTTGCAAAGGCAAAAGTACGCAGGTGTAAGCTTTAAGAAAGTTTTATTCAACTGAGAATACAAGGTTCGTGTATAGTGTCCTTTTATAGTCCCAGTAAACAGAAATACCTATCTCAAAGCGGAGAGTAACAAAACAAGGGGAGACCACTCTTGATTATTCATAACAATTCTATCGCTGTCTCGGTGTTACTGTGCTGGATAAAGACACCAAGAACTCTCATACTTTTGAAGTTTCCATACCAAATGACACAAATATAGCAAACAAGATGACTGAGAATGCTACAAACTAGTAACACCCTTGTTCTGAGAACTCTGAACCTCAGTTTTAAGCTAATGGGTTAATCGAAATCGCTAAGAACAACATATACAAAGATTTAATAGACTGAATAATATGAGATTAAAATATTTCCTTCCAGAGGGAAATAACCATCAACAATAAAACGATGCAAAATAATATTTCAAACAAAGGAACATTTCGGAAATTCAGACTATAAATATTTACAAAATATTGTTGGGCGTTCATGTTTCACAGTGCTCTAAGACAGAATAGCCTCCAACCAAGGCGAAAATAAGTTTTGAAATAGTAGATTATATATAATCTGCTACCCTGGAAAGTAATTAAACATGCTGGGTATGCCTGAAAACTCACAGAAACTACTCTGGTCTCTTCCTGTCACCTGAAAACCCACGAGCAAGCTAGAACAGACATTAACAAAACAGGCCAGGTTATTTACAGAATAAGTTATTTTCTAACAATGACCGACCTAGCCTGGAATAAAGAACAAACATATACATCCCTTTTAAAATGGCATTGGTGTGAAAGTGAATGCAATATAGGCTGGAATTTCAAATCGATTCCACATTCCGCACGGATAACCGTTTGTAGACATCTGCGAGGTCAGAGCATCAACTATTGCACCACGATGATTTACAACTATTTTCTAAGTTTAGTTTAGTTTTGTGCGGTATGAAAACTGTGGCGCTGTCGGTGATGGTCAAATTTCCCACTTAATAATCATAATCTGCGTGACCAACTTGTCAATCGGTAAAAACGAGACTTCACGTTTCAGGATAGCTATATAAGTATATAACACGTTCAGTTTATTTGGGCAAAAAGCTACTAGCGTTGGGTATGCAGTGTGCGAATAGATCAGAAAAGTAAGAATGAGCTATAGAGGAATAATTACCACTCACCATATTTGACCTTGTCCCAGACAAAATATTCACGTACTATTTTCCTAACTCTCCTTCGAGATTAGAAGGGAATGCTTTCGAAAAACTGGACGAAGTATTAAAAAACGGGACATTTTCGTTAAAAAAAATGAAAAGGGAGCTGAATCGTTCCTTTTGTATGGCAGTGAATGCAAGACGATCTCCTCACAGATGAAGATTAGAAGCAAATATCGGTCTACAGAAGGATACTTAGAATTCCATAGACGGTGTGCATTAGCATTGAAGATCTCTTAAGGTAAATAAAAAAAACCCGACACTTATACACAGTATCAAACAAAAACAACACTTATAGAATCAGGAAAAAATGCTGAAACATCTGGGACTTACAATGAGGAAAGAGGACATGGAAAATTTGAGGGCAAAGAGGAGAAAAGAAAGCAGCCGGTCACCTACCTGATTAATATAATCCTTCCGCTCCGCATTAAGCATTGGGCCCCACGCGGTTGAGAAGTTCAGGGTAATAAGCAAATGCCATGTCGATTATTATACAGTGTAACCCGAATATAAGAGACCCGGATATAAGAGAGATTGTATCTGTTCCGAAATTAGAACCTGTGTTAATGTATATCAATTAGACCAAACCCGGATGTAAGAGAAACCCGGATATAAGAGACTTATCCGGTCCCAACAACTCTCTTATATCCGGGTTACACTGTAGTTGATTATTGACAATATAACTTAGGTAGAAAAAAGGTAAAAGTACAAAGAGCAAAAAACGCTTCTAAAAGTAGCCCTTTTGGGACACCAACATCGTCGAGGTCCCTGAGTAGTACTCACTGGTACCTGCCATGCAGATACACAATGTATATTATTAGTTGATGACTCACAATGTAACGTCAGTTTAAAAATAACTTATCAAAATGGCGTATGGCCATAAAACAGTGTTGAAAAAAATGGCAGATGCCACAACGGGATCCAAATATTCCACCCCTCCCGGTCGCGGGTAAGACGCGCCGACTCTCTGTACGAGGTCTGGGTTGATCTTAAGTTTCAATAGTCATGGTCCAGTCATATGAGAAGTTTAGGATTTCTAATAAAAGCGCAAACAAAATAAGACCTCATTAGTTTAAAGTATGCTCACATGACCGAGTGGTCAGAAAGTTCGCTTTCTGATCATGGGCTCCGGTTTCGAATCTCTCCATGGTCAATTTGTCAGGAAGGTTATCGGGGGGCGATCCTAGCGTGCTGCACCTTTGGAAATTGCCTGAAAACCATACCACAATTTGGTATGGTTTTCAGGTAATTTCAAACCTTCTGTCACACATCATCATGGCCGAGGGTTTGCGCGCGCTAAGCCATGTTCAGACTATTAATCACGATAGTTAATGCGCTCTCTCCGAGAAACTGTAAGTAATGTCCACTCAGCAGAGTTGCAGTATAAACCACAGGTGGACTCTATTGAACAAACACAAATAGCAGTCGTCTGCAATGAGGATTGGCTCCTAGCCCTAGCAGACTGGCATCCTCAGATTCGAGTGGCAGCGCCATTTACATTTTTTATTATTTTAAAAACAAAAAGAGACATGTGAAAATTCTGGTTTCTTGACAATCATCGAAAATGTGAATGCAACGTTAATCGTCATATTCTGTCTTCCTGAGCCGTGTTCCTTTATTGGCTTTTCCTTACTTCTTCCCATTAAAGTCATTTCATTTTCTTTCACTCCGTGTAACCCCCTGAGTCCAAGTGACATTATAGCCCTGAATGGGCTGAAATGATTTTAAATAAAGCATATATTGAGAAAAGTACACTTGGAGAATGTGTCATCCCTATAAAATATTATGTGTAAAACGGAGAGTGGAATACATCAAGTAATCTTCTTTGTGTAAATGAACAACTGAACAAGAAATAGGCGAGATAGTATGGAAGCAAACTTTGCTTTCAGCTACATAGGATGGGAAGATGTGGAGAGTCATGATTCGCCGGCACCCTGAAGAGAAATTGCAAATAAAACCATAGTTAAATATAAAGAATATGTATCGAATTGCCTGTTATTAGGTTGGTGCAAAAATAATGACGTAATAATGTCGTTTTTTGACGTATTTTTTAACGTCAAAAAACGACATTATTACGTCATCATTTTTGAACTAATCTGATAGTAAACGTGTGACAGTTTATTTGTTTCGATATTTTGTGTAATACTATGATACGCTTTTAACAAAGTCAAAAAGTATATTTAAAATTGAGAAATTCTCATAGCCGATGATGACGACCAGTAATATTGATGACAGTTAAAAGACGAAAAGAAATCGAACTTAAAAAATAACGGATGTTTCTCGGCAGAAAAGTTGCGAATGCAACCAATTACCGATTTGGATACTTTTTAATAATGCTTTTCGAGTTTGGTTTTATTTTTATTCTACTTTGTTTATATTTCACTTCCTGTTGCTTTTACCGTATCATTTTATTTTTATTCTAATTTGTCCATTAGTACATATTTTATTTATTATTGGCTTATTAACATTCTTTCTTCCTTCTGATTTCCTTCTCTTTCAAGACATCGAATTTAAATTTTTTTTTTTGTTTTTTTTCCCTGCTAATTTGTTATCACGCGTTCGTTTTCTTTGTTCGTTTTTATTCTCGACTTCCTACTCACGGTTCTTAGGGACAAACTTCATTTGATATTTTCTTTCTGCCTTGTTATTTTCTTATTTTTTTCATTCTTTCAATTCTTTTTCATTTCTTTTCTTTCGTTTTTCTTATATTTTTGTTTTTATTTCTCTTCTTGCGTTCTCTTTCTTTCCAATATTTTCATTCTTTCTTTCTCGTTTTCTTTCTTATTTATGTAGTTTCCTGTATTTTCCTTATTTCATATAAATTTCATTAAATTGCTTTAAATTTTTTTCTTTCCTTCATTTTCAACATTTTTTTACTCTTCATTTCTTTTTTTTTTTTTTTTCTTGCTTTTCTTTCTTTTTCTTTTATTCTGGTTTATTTTCATATTTTTTTTTCTCCTTTATACTTTCATTGTCACATTATTCTGTTCATTCGTTGTTCTCTTTCATTTTTATTTCATTTCTCTGCATTTTAATTGTTTTTCATTTAAATTGTCTCTTTTTTTTTTTTCATATTACGTTCTTTTTTTCAACTATTTTCTTTCTTTGATTCTTTCTTTCTTTTCCTTCGTTTTATACATTTTTACAGAAAGGAAGACAAATTAAAGAAATAAAACTTATAGAAATAAATAAAGAAAAAGAAAGATGGAAAGAAAGAATAAGTGAAAATTTTACAAATAAAGAAATTTGTAAAACATTGATTTATTCTTTCTTTCCATCTTTCTTTTCCTTTATTTCTATAAGTTTTATTTCTTTGTCTTCTTTTCTCTCTTCCAATCTTATTTTTCTTCCCTTTTCTCATTGCTGCTTTTTTTCTTTTTATTCTGACAATTACCATTTTTTCTTTCTTCTTCCTTTCTCTTACTTTTTTCTTTCTATTTTTCTATGTTTTAGATTTCTTACAATTTCCTTTATTTCTTTTTTTAAATAAAAACATTTTTTTTTCATATTTTTTTTTAACTTTCTGCTCGTACGCCTTTCCCCCTTTATTTCTACCTTTCTTTCATAAGTTAATGTCACTAACTGATTGACTGATTAACTTATTTTACGACTTATGCAGGTTATTTAAAGTCATAAAATACCTTTAGATTGTCACATTTATTTTTGGGGGGGGGAGATAAAAATGATTTAGTGATAGAAGTCTTACTAATTAATCCATAACTGAGGGGAAAGGTGGAGTCATAGATTTCTAAAGGTTATTTGCACAAAAATGAATATAAGAAAGAGAACTGGAATTGGATCTCAGCTCCGCGATTTAAAATTCCAAATCGTTATCCATTACACCACCCGCACATTCACCGCCCATCTAGTTACTGTAATTGCTTAACTTCATTGATCGTACGGGATTTCACAATTTTTTTTTTAATTTCCTTTTCAGGCGCTCTTCTATGTTTTGTTCTTTTTCTTTCTTTCTTTCTTTCTTTCTTTTCCTCTCACTTGCCTTTTCTTTGTTTTTCTCTCACTCTTTTAGTTTTCTGTGCTTCCCCTTCTTTCCTTTTTATTTTGTCTTTATATATATATATATATATATATATATATATATATATATATATTAGGTTGGTGCAAAAATAATGACGGTTTTTGACGTTAAAAAAATACGTCAAAAACCGTCATATATATATATATATATATATATATATATATACTTTTCTTTTTATTTCGTATTTACACACACACACACACACACACACACACACACACACACACACACACACACACACATATATATATATATATATATATATATATATATATATATATATATTTTATCTTTTTAATGCCTCCATTATTTTCGCAATCCTAGGTATGACGATAAACTATATCTGGCAGCAAAGCGTTTGATCGGGTGATTCGGGTGGGGGTGGGGTTTGAGGATCGTGTAACCATCTCAGTTGATGTTGATACGAGGTCCACCCTAACCCCGGGTGTTAAAACTAGTTATGGTCCCAGTTATGGGCAAATAGTGACCCCCACCAAACAATAACGAAACACCATGATAGTGTAAAAATACATTTCTATAGTAAAAATACTAGCAATACATTTTTATATAAAGAAATTACCAACAATACATATTTATAATAAAATTATCAACAATACTCACATTGCTTAACAAATTGCAGCAACTTCTCTGAAATCCGTTAAAAATACTACCAAAAAACCAACATGAAATAACGTCCATGACTTGAAGCTATATAATATATTACCATTTCTTGAAGAAATCAAACTGTATTCCTAAATATAACTTCATTAAATCAGCACAAAACATATACCACCGCACGTAGTAATCATAACCACACAAACATGTATATGCACAAAAGCTGTGTACCATGTATTCTAATGAGAAAGTAGAATAACTGTATTCAATATTTACATTATTCGTACTATTTTCCTCATCTTTATCACCATATTTATTACAACGTTTCGGTCGTTGTACGCTCCGGCCTTCTTTAGTTGGTTGGAATGTCGAACTGAACCCTTTATTTCGCACACTGGGGTAGACTGTTCTAATTCCAGGAGCCATGTCTAATGGATGTCAGTTATCAGTTATCTCCTGCTTAATTCTCTCTCCAAGTTCTCCACCGCCTTAACCGGGTATTGAACTCACACTCTCTGGGTGCTGTCACTGGATCTAACTAACGCCTTTATCCACTGTGCCACAACAACAGATGGCACAGTGGATAAAGGCGTTAGTTAGATCCAGTGACAGCACCCAGAGAGTGTGAGTTCAATACCCGGTTAAGGCGGTGGAGAACTTGGAGAGAGAATTAAGCAGGAGATAACTGATAACTGACATCCATTAGACATGGCTCCTGGAATTAGAACAGGCTACCCAAGTGAGCGAAATAAAGGGCTCAGTTCGACATTCCAACCACCTGAAGAATCCCGGAGCATACACCGGCCGAAACGTTGTAACAAATATGGCGACAAAGATGAAGACAATAGTCCGAATAATGTAAATATAATACCTCATCTCAGAAATATAGACAGAAACTGTATTCATATTTTTATTACGTCCATGTTCCCAAGAAAATTAAATATGGAGTTGATATGCAGTTAAACAGACGAATCAATCAAACATTGTTTTCGTCATTTCCTCTTAATTTGACTTTGTTTAATATTTTTTTTTTTTTTTGTTTTGTTTTTTTTTTTTTTTTTGGTCGTTTTAACTTCTTTCCGTCTCTTTTTTTCATTTATTGCTTCTTTCTTTTCTTTTATTAAGTTGGTGCAAAAATAATGTCGTTTTCTCACATGGTAACATATGTTAGAAAACGACATTATTTTTGCACCAACCTAATAGTTTATTTTATTTCGGCAACTGCCACCACATTTTCATTCGTTTCTTATTTCTCATGTAGTTATGGACAATTTTTTTAAGCTTAAACGTTTTTTGTTTTGTTTTTTTTTTTTTTTTGACAGAATTATTTTCTTTCCGCAATTGCCTATTTGTGTTCAATGTTTGAAGAATTATTATATTAATTCATTATAAAACTATTGACAAAACGCAATGCTTTTCCAACGTTCCTCTCCCGTGTTCCCACCGCTGTTTAGAGATATTTCTCTATCATTATTTAAATACAGCTCAATACAGAGAATAACAGCTAAATCGTTTTCTATTATTATTATCATTATAGTAGGTTGGTGCAAAAATAATGACGTAATAATGTCGTTTTTTGACGTTAAAAAATGCGTCAAAAAACGACATTGTTACGTCATTATTTTTGCACCAACCTAATATTTTGATTTCTGCTATGGTCACGCAACCTCCCAAGTCTGCGGGAAGACCTAAGGCATGTAGTGATGTGTGATTACGGCTACATTTCCTGATTTGTTTTTATAACTCTCATAACATCACTTGCGTTACTTGGACAATGTTCTTCCGAGTGTGAGAGCTGTATTTAACATGACAATTTTTTATATTTCTCATCAGCTGAGATTTCTAGGAAATTTTATATGTTTTTTGTGTTCCTTTTTTATCCTCCCAAGAGAAATTAGTATGACTGGTACTATTATTGTTTTCAGTTTTATTATTATTATTATCTTTATTTTATTTCCTTTGATTTCTGATGTGTACTCATTTTTTTCCGGGTCTCGCACAGGGGCATAAGGTTAGAAATGGCATCATGACATTTTACACGGGAAAAAAAAAATACATCGACAAAACCCTTTGTAAGGGGTGGGCTGTACTCGTGAGAACATTTTTTTTGTATTAAGGCATGGTCTTCCAGGGATCCCTTCAATTAGTCTACTGGAATCTTTTCCAATCAATCCGAGGGCTCCAACTCCAACGGTGATTGTTGATGTTCCCATGTGCCACATATTATTATTATTAGTAGTAGTAGTAGTAGCAGTAGTAGTATTGTGTATTTTATGTTTCCTGCTTTGTAGAGCTGGGTTCAAACTATAGTCCTTAGGCCCTAAAGGATAATTGTCATTTAAGTGATAGCATTTAAATTAAGCATATGGGATGTTCTTAGAAGTTCAATATTCTGTGGAACTTGTATGTTGATGTTACTTGGGACACTTTATAAAATTGTCCATTCCTTTTCTCACAAGGTCCAGAGCTCTGAATACACTTGGTACAGTTTCAGTTTTCATTCTCCACATCCTGTTAATTCCGATCTCCACGTCTTTGTATTTGGAAAATTTCTCGGTAATTTTTGTGGTGGAGTTTCTCTCAGATGGCACTGCTATTTCAATAAGCATACACTTCCTGAATTTCTTGTCTTTTATAATAATATAAGGTCTGCTGGCTTTTATTTCCATGGCAGATTTAATTGGCATATCCCAGAGGATAGCTACATCGTTATTTTGGGTAAATGTGTCTGGTTGGTGGTCATGCCATCTCTCAGTGGTTTTGATTTTTTGCTTCTTACATATCTTCTAATGCACTTATGTCACCACCTGGTTATGTCTGCGATAATATTCATTTTCTGCCAGTTCCGGACATTCTGAGATAATATGGTCGACAGTTTCATCATATTTTCCGCAGGTCCTGCATTTCAGGTTAGTTTCATAGTTAGTTTAGGCCTGAGCTACAATATTATTATTATTGGTTTTGTTGTTGTCTTTGTTGGTCCGCGCGTTTATTCGTCGCAATGAAAAAAAGTACGCAGGTGTAGGCTTTAAGAAAGCTTTATTCAACTGATAATAGAAGGTTCGCGTAAAGTGTCCTTTTAAAGTCCCAGTAAACAGAAATAGCTCTCCCAAAGAGGAGAGTAGCAAAACAAGGGGAGACCACACTTGATTATTCATAACATCCTCAACCGAAGATCTTACATCGTCGGCGTTCTCAAGTTGTACGACCTCAAACAGAAAGCACTTTTTTAACAGGTTATTTGCAGTGTCAATTAACACAGACTTCTGAAGCGATGCTATACTAAGCTTTATTTGGATTTTCTTCATGTAAGAATTTAAGTTTGATGGTATAGAGCCGAATGCGCCAATGATAACTGGGAAGACAATGGCATGAAACTTCCACACTCTGGCGACTTCAATCCGGAGATTTGTTGTATCTTCTTAAACTTGTCAATTACTTGAACGTTGATATTATGCTCACATGAAACAGCCACGTCGATGACCAGGAATTTTCTCGTTCATTATTATTATTAATCTTATTATTACTATTATTATTATTATTATTATTATTGCTGTTGTTGTTGTGAATACGTGGCATTCTGACCATGAAACCCGGAATCGAATAACACCATGGTCAATTTGCAAGAAAGGTGACTTTCTGATGCTATCGGACAAGCGGGGTCAATCCCAGCGTACCGCACCTTCGGAAAGTGCCTGAAAACCATACCAAGCCTTGTGAGTGAAATTGGGTAGATGGAACACATGGGGCCGTCGACAGTAGTGCTATCAGGAAGTCGTAAGTCATCGTGGCCGAGGGCGTGAGCGTGTTGATTTGGTTCAAATTGTTGAACACGCTAGATAACATGCTCTTTCCCAGATACTGTAACTAAGGTCTGCCCAGCATAGTGGCAGTATAAACCACAAGTGGGTTCTGTGGGTGTTGAACAAACACAAATATGCCTGAGCAAGCGTCTGCAATAGGGACCTGCCAGCCACCTTAGTAGACGGGTATACTCGAATACGAGTGGCCAGCTATACATACGCATATAATTATTATTATTATTATTATTATTATTATTATTATTATTATTATGGTTAATCTTTGTTTTTGTTCAGTACAATCCCTGACTGGGTTATTACATAGGCTAAAACAATTTACTAAACATGTGCATTCTGTTTGCAGAAATTCTATGAATTTTTATTTAACTTATACGCAGTTTCTTATCTTTTTTTTTTTTTTTTTCCGCCATTGATAATATTCTCCTGTGTATAAGTATCGTTGTACACAGTGCAATATTTTGAATCGCTGACAAACAGGTGCTACCATGGACTTTTTAAATGTTCTTCTAGATAACCTTTTTAATTTACTGAGTCATCCAATTGTTAGCGGTACAGCGTAACCCGGATATAAGAGACCCGGATATAGGATAGACCCGGATATAAGAGAGATTTTCTCTGGGTCCAAATTATAGCCTGTGTTAATGTATATAAATTAGACCAAACCCGGATATAAGAGAAACCCGGATATAAGAGACTTCTTCTCCGGTCCCGACAACTCCCTTATATCCGGGTTACACTGTATATCTTTTGTCACTATCCCATCGTTCTCGCCATATACACTGTAACCCGGATATAAGAGACCCTGATATAAGAGAAACCCGGTTATAAGAAAGATTTTATCTGGTCCCAAATTAGAGCCTGTGTTAATGTATATAAATTAGACCAAACCCGGATATAAGAGAAACCCTGATATAAGAGACTTATTCTCCGGTCCCGACAACTCCCTTATATCCGTGTTACACTGTATAATCGTAGCTTTAACTCACCGCGTTTCTTTAATTGCAATTTCAGAATCCTTATATTCTCTTATTGTGTCATATACTTTAACAAATAAATACTTCATCTGATGACACTGGCATATCTATGATTAAGCATTTTTCTCCCTAGCTTCAGAATTGATGCAAACAGAATGCAAATATTTACTACATTGCCTTTCATTTTGAATGAACTGGTGATTGTATTGAGGAGAAAACAATGGAAAAAGTCTACTACTACTACCAGCGTTCGATTGTAGGTTAGTATTACAAATATCATTGACAATCCTCATTGGGGTCAAATTATGCTTAATTCGTTCAATATCCTGTTTGGCCAGTTAAATGAATGTTTCTATGCTTTTTTTTTCTGTTAATTGGTTCGTGTTCTAGTACAAGAAGCAGACACTCTCTACCTTAGAAATAAGTGCAATATGTTCTTTCTCTCTGCACTCTCGCATCTTTTTTACTTCCTTTATATATTGATATGCTGGTAGTCTGTCTGTATTTACTTTAACTTTCCTCTTTCTGTTTATCTGTTTCTTTATCTTCAGATAAGTTTTATTAATTAGTTTGTCTTTCATCGCCTTCTTTGAGAGTCTTATGTGGTTTCTTTCTTTGTCTTTTCTAATTTTCTTCTATAGTTTACATAGTTCTCTTTTTTGTCTTTGATTCATTGTTATCTTCACATATGTATAATTGTTTTATACTAAGAAAGAAAAAGAGAACACAAAAGAAAAAAGGAAAGAAAGCAATTTTTTCATAACTTTGTTCTCTTTTTCTTTCTTAGTAGAAAGTATAAATTCTGTCGAGAGCACTAGCACAATTCTTTACACGCTGGCGACCTGTAGAATAAGATAACAGGTCGGGGGTGGCTGTCGGAGCTGATATGATGAATAAGAACCCCGAAATCAGCGATGAAGACGGCTTTCATCACTGATGACCACCTTTAAGCATTCGAATGTATTTTGCGATATAGTAAGAAAGAAAAAGAGAACAAAAAAGAAAGGAAAGAAAGCAATTCTTTCATAACTGTTCTCTTTTCCTTTCTTAGTATAAAACAATATGTCTTCTCATTCTCTTTCCTTTTATTGCATTCTTTGTTTATTTCTTTTTTCTTTCTGTATTTATTTATTTTCATAAGCCATTATTTATTTTCTACCATTTCACTTTGTTTTCGATATGATTATTTTGTTTGATTAAAATGATTTCTACTCGTTTGTTTGGCTTCCATCAATTGCTTTCGTTTCCAAGGTTCTTATTTCTTTCCTAGATTACCTTATTTATTCATTTATTTTTCAGAATTATTATATATCTTTTCACCACCTTATCTCCATATTTTTCTTTTCTTTTCGTTGTTTCTCATATATATATACTTATTTTTCTCTTTCTTTTCTCCTTCCTCTTTAGCTCTGTTTTATTTCTTCATTTGACTTTTTCTTTCGTTTTTCTTTCAATCTATCAGTACATCTTCTCTTTACTGCAATACTTCAGTAAATTCTTTCCATCTTTTCTTTCTTTCTTTCATTCGTTCGTTCTTTGATTATTTTTATACGCCATTGTTTCTTCTTTTCCCTGTTCTTGTTATTTTCTGTTTTCTATTTGTTTGCTTTTTTAATTAAGATATCTTCCTACACAAACCATTTTCCTTTTGCCTTGTATCAAACTTTTTTTTCCCGATTGTTTCTAATTTCTTTCTTCTTTTCATTATTTCTTTCTTTCTTTTTTTTCTTCCTTTTGTGCTAATGTTTCCTCAGTAGCTTCCGGTTTCTGTTCTTTATTTTATGAACATTCTCTATATATGTATTTATTTTTTTCAAATTGCCAACCGATCTTTTTGTAATTCTTTCTCCCTATTTTCCTCGCATCTTGGCTCCAATTAACTTTGCTTTTAGTCATCATTCTCCTCATTATTTTCCCTTTGTATTTTTTCATTTGTTTTTACATTCCGACATCTTATCGTCACAAGCCGTAGTTTTCATTGTTGCAGCGTTACTTCTACACTTTTTGCTCATTTGTGGTCTCGTGTGATCTAAACGAGATCTCTAAACAGTTTATCGCATGAATTTCCTGTTTTGATATAGTTCATTCATCATTATGTCTTACCTGTAACAAAGTATTGTTACACTAGCCGAAGTAAACTCTGAGTCACTGCCGAGATGAAAACCAAAAGACAATAGTTCTTTAAACCAGAAATTATCGAGGTTGAGTTGTGAGAATGTTAATGTATTGCGGGACGATATGGAGGTAGTCCCGCAAGCTATTTTTGGTTTCGATGAAAGGTGTGAACAGCCAAGACACTTAGGGAATAAAGGCAAAGTTTTTATTTTAAGCAAAGGTCGGTTTTTATTTTAACAAAAATAAACATGCGTTATGTACAAGTATATACAGTCAGGGAAAATGCCTGAATCGGTGTCTGCTCCGGGATGGCCGGTTTGGTCAGGAGAGCTGATCGCTTACCGGGCAGAAGTGTTATCGGCAGCGGTAGCTGGTCGATTGTCAGGTGTAGTGTTATCTGTGACGGTAGCTGGTCAATTACCGAGTTGAAGTGTTATCGGCGGTGGTAGCCGGTCGATTGTCGGGTGTAGTGTTTTCGGCGACGGTAGCTGGTCGATTGCCAGGTGTTGTGTTATCGGCGACGGTAGCTGGTCAATTACCGAGTTGAAGTGTTATCGGCTGCGGTAGCTGGTTGATTGTCGGGTGTAGTGTTATCGGCGACGGTAGCTGGTCAATTACCGAGTTGAAGTGTTATCGGCTGCGGTAGCTGGTTGATTGTCGGGTGTAGTGTTATCGGTGACGGTAGCTGGTCAATTACCGAGTTGAAGTGTTATCGGCTGCGGTAGCTGGTCGATTGTCGGGTGTAGTGTTATCGGCGACGGTAGCTGGTCGATTAGCGAGTTGAAGTGTTATCGGCGGTGGTATTAGGTTGGTGCAAAAATAATGTCGTTTTCTCAAATGTGAGAAAACGACATTATTTTTGCACCAACCTAATAGCTGGTAGATTGCCCGGTCGAGGTGTTATCAACACTATTAGGGCGAATCTTCTCAACAAAGGTGGCGTCCCTAAACCTCCGCCTTTGTCTCCTCATTGTCGTGGCTGTTCACAACTTTCTTCGAAACCAAAAAAAAATCTAGTGGGTGCGACATCCTTATCGGCCTCACAACAAATGTTCTGATTAAAGTCCTTGGTTGAAATCCTATCATATCATGAGATGAGCAAGGCTAGAGGAGTGAAATAGGATTGATCAGAAACGGTCGATGGTTCTGTTAACATGTAGTGCTAAGCCACCGTGAATTAGGGTTTGAGCGTAGTTGCTTTTTGCGGCTGTTGTCACGCCAACTTGTACACTCTCTTACAGAATTTGTAACAGAGGGCTGCTCAAGAAATATGGCTCTGGGATTGTAAAGGAAACCCAAACACAAATCTAACAGAGCGTGATCTCATCAACAGAGATTAGTTAGTCATCCTTGCATATAGTCATACGAGTAAATGATTGAGAGTTATGACATATTTGCCAGACACGGTGGAGTAATGAATTGCACCTCGGATTAAGGAATCGGAGAGACGAGTTCGAATTCCAGTCGAGTTCATTACATTCACTTACGTGCTAATACCCGTGGGAAAAATAAGCAGCTAAAGGTAAAATAGTATAACAGACTGGGTTCAAAACCTCCAACTATGAATAAAACAGCAGGGCAATCTGGAGCTCTGTACCTATGGTTGTCAACTAGACTAGGAGAAGGATAACTCGGGATACAAATACGGAGCCAAAGTTCCTAAGACTGCCCGATGTGATATTCAATTTCTTTCTGGCAACTCCTGCAACGATGTTTGGCCTTTATCTTTCTCTTGGACAGCATCAGTGGGGTGGAGAGGGGAGAAGCGCTGCATCGGCAACTGCAGTCATCTCATAAAAAAAAACTCGGGCCTGAGGCCTGCAGAGTGAAGATCTAT
This sequence comes from Acanthosepion lycidas, assembly GCA_963932145.1. Lineage (NCBI taxonomy): Eukaryota > Metazoa > Mollusca > Cephalopoda > Sepiida > Sepiidae > Acanthosepion > Acanthosepion lycidas. The sequence continues at coordinate 80,109,902 of OZ010579.1, read as the reverse complement.
CGTCTATCGAGACCGACGGTTGCCATATATATATATAATATATTCCGTTGTATGGATATGTTTGTTACTTTGGCTTTTACCATATCATAAAACTGTCTCTGAATATCGAAAAACCGTGAAAGCGAGGGTCACAATCACATATCCATACAACTGAATATGTTAACTCTATCACTGACATTGAGCCCTTTCCAATAAGTACTGCACATGCAAAATATATATATCGATTTTTTGAGAGCCGTTGTTCTAAAAAGGAGTAAGAAATTTAATTAAATATTCAAAATATATTTTGATCTTTTCTCTTAATTACGGGTTTGACGATAAAGCTACTTTTTCATTACCATTGGGGTATGTTCCCATCGTGGTATGCTGGCTTTTTACCGTTTTAGTGGATATATATATATATATATATATATATATATATATATATATATATATATATATATATACTGACACGGACTACTTTCCGTTCATGATGCATTTCATAAGAAAGTTCCACTCGAGCTGATTCTTTCGACAGACTTCTACTTTAACAAGTGAGGTATGTTTTTTTTTATATATACATTTAAGGATGCGGGCTCAAAAGTGTAAATTTATACATAATAAATAGACACATCTTACTACGTCAAAACACATTTCGAATACGTCACAACACTCACAAGCTCTAAAAAATTACCAATTGTCTCTACCACTCCTAAAATTAAAATCTTAGACTATATTTCTTTTATTTGTCTTTCGAAATGAAGTTCGAACCATTTCTGAAGGAATTTCTCCTTATCTGAGAAGGTTTAATCGTAAAGAAAAGTGCATCGGGAAAATTAATCGACATAAAATTGATGATGTCTTTAATAATATTTACCTTAAATATACATATGCACAAATACACACATATGTACATACATATCAGTTTCATTTTTCCGTTTGTTTTTGTTTTTTTTTTTACTTTATTTACCATATTGTAAAAATGGCGCAAGTTAACATCCCCTAGAGCATTTAAAGGACATTTGACAATTATCGACGATGAGAAAACCGAGATATGTTTACGAAGATGACATGCTAAAACAGAAAATCACTTTCTTCTTATTGCAGCTTATAATGAATGAATCTTAGGTGTGCTGGTGGCGCAAAGGTTATCGGCGCTAAAAATGCAATCGACAAAGGTCAAACCCCAACCGAGTGTTTTGGTTTAACTTCGTGCTAATGCTCTATGTAAAGACATAGTTGTTTTTTTTTTCTTCTTTTGCAAATTGATTCTGAATAAAATAGAAAGAAAGAGTTCCAAATCTTCCGTAAGGAGATTAATCTAATGGAAGAACAATTCTGTATTTAATCCACAGATTAAAAAGCTAGAAAATATTTCACGATCTTCATATTGATATGACTGGGAAGAAATAAGTACACGTGACTTTCTGTAATGAATTAATACGCTGTCAATATTTAGATACCGTTCAACTGACTACTGGAGAAAAATTTCGGGGAGACACAAAAGAATA